>BSYO01000037.1:2869000-3469000 GCA_033239525.1 Nepenthes gracilis
TACTGTGATGTTATTTGTTATAATTATTTAATACTAATCCATTTACTATTATATTAGCTACAAATTCTGTATATCTTATGCAAGAATGTTTGATAATTATTCTTGTAAGTATTGTCCTATATAATATAGTATATAATTATTTATATAAATTTATTGAATATTATAATTCGTTACAATTTAGTATCAAATATTATAATTCGTTATAATTTAGTTGTAATTATTATAAAAAATTATTTTAATAATGTGTTTGATTTTTATATAACGATACATCACTTCACTTATAAAAAAAATATGACGGTCATTATTGAAAAAATTAATCTATAGTGATGTTATTAGTGATCATATTTCTCCTTTAAAACATAATTTTGTATTGTTCTCTGAAATTCATCATATGTAGTTTCTTCTCCTTTCGGCAGCAATTCTTCTTTCACTTTATCATTAGAGATCACACAAGTAAGGCTGAAGACTTATTTTCGTACAAGGGCCACGCTGTACTTCTTCCAAAACAAAATTGTCGTCGAGAGGACAAGCATCTATGGGTAATGCCACTGAGTGGTAGCCGTCGGTCCTATTCAAGGAAAATGTGACATTATTAAATATTTTTTTTAATATATATATATATATTTCTTTTTATTTCTTAAAAAAATTATGTCTATTCTTTTTTTTTTTTTTTATGAAAACTAGCAAGTTCATGGATAATAAGTTTAGAATATATGTGTGGATACTATAGAAACCGGATATTTATACAGTTAGCTATTATTAATTTGAGTGGTTTATTTCATGTCAGCATATACGTTTATTATATATATATAATATATATATATTATAAAAATTTAATATTTTTTTTATTTGATATAAATATCAAATCTTTATATTCAATATATCATTTTAACCAATTAAAAAAAATATCATGATGTTAAAAATTTAAATTTTAAATAATTTTGCCGTACTTTTGACATTAACTTTCTCACACAAAGTTTGTACACAAATGCAATGAGGATTTGGAGGAGATACAAAAGAGAGAAATCAGAGAGAGGAATAGTGGAGAAAAGTAGACCAAAATTAGGAGGAAATTAAAGCTAAGAAGCTGCCAGCAGTATGGACCGTAGGACTTCAAAAATTATTCTGCGTTAAATCAAGCAAGAACTCCTCTCCTTCTTTGATTTGTTGTTAAATTCTTGATCTTAACATGAAGTATTATTAATCCAATGCTTAAAATTGCCATCAAATTTATGTTAGAATAAGAAAAGTTCAACAACATGTCAAAATACAATTTTGTTGCTGAACTCTGCTACACCTTACAAATATCCAAATTTTTACATATCTTATTTGATCAATTCATACCATAAAATTTTTACTGAATATATTTTAAGATGTTAGCAAAATCACTATATTTTTATTGTGGAATAATCCTGACCATTACCATGCTAGAATAGATAAAATTCAGAAACATGCATCATGAAGTTGGTTTTGCAACCTGTTGTTATACTTGCTGATATGCTAATTTTTACATACTATTAATGGCTGATTTATCCCATATAAATTTAAGTGACAAAACTTTTAACATGTTGGCTAAATCATCATATTTTTATTTTAAAATAATTCTCGAATTAAACCGGGTTTAAGGAGTTTAATATTGATTGTTCTTTAAAACCGAAAATCGAGGGGCTTGCTCATTGATATTGATTTCCTTCATATTTTTGATCGATTCAAACTCTATAAAAATTAGTATAAAACTTTAATGAACCCTCTAAGATTGTCACGACCGACCTAAATATACGCAGTCAAAAATAAAATCAATAATAAGATTTCCATCAACAACAATAACACATCCCGGATGTGACAATCATATACAAGCCGGACCCAAAATAAATAAAACCGGCACAAGATCTCATCGGATAAGAATCCGGACAAACATAATATCCAACCTGCTAACCACGATCGCAAGGGAGGTATCCAATCTACAACAACTCATCCATAACTTTAATATTTTACATACATGATCAAGGTCATCATCCGACCATAAATAATAACCATACCATATCCTCGAGACTTAAATATACCAAATATAGCATCTCCACTCGCCAAAAGGAATATCCGAGCCCGATCACGTCCAAGCTCCCCGCAAGCGTATCCATGCCACTAATCTGAAGGGATAAAAACATGAAAACGTGAGCCTAGAGCTCAAGCCAAGTATCAAGAATCGTATAAAACGGTACATAAATCGAAATCGGGATATCGATAAGATCACGTAAAACAAAACACCATGTCCGTGAAATCCCTCGAAATCGAGGAGATGTCTCGTACTAAATCGGGCCGTCCGCATTAACTCGTCCATCCGGACAAAATCATATAAATCACGATCCGGGTAAAAATCTCGTAGGCGATGTCATATCATATGATCCGAGGTCACATACGTTGCAAACCGTCACCACATCCACATGGAGACACATACCGTCAAATCGGGATCTAAAACTCATAGTGCGAAATCAAGAGAAAACCGTGGAACTAAAACATAAATCAAAACACGCGTTAGGTTTATCACGCCGACGACGACGAGACATTCCTATCGCCCATCCGTGGGCCAAACCACGTATCTCAAATCACCGTACACCCAAATACGTAAAAATACAAAGCATGCACGAAATCGGGAGAACCAAAGATCAAGATACCAACTTGAGGAAGGGTTACCTCGTCCATTAAACCACGGCTATATCGGGCCGCGAATTAGCCGAGTTCAAGGCCATCCATGTGACTGCCTCTCATAGATTAGGAACTTGCTCACCACGTTTTACCACCGCGACTTTGGGTGCAACCTCAAGTTTTAGTTATATATTAGGGACGTCCGAATATATTAGTTTTCCACAATTCCTTTACGATGGTTCTCAATTAAATACACAGTGGTTAGGTCAACTACAAATATCTTCCTTACGGGCGAAGTAGCCTCAACTTTCCTTACTTGGCGGAAGTAGCCAATCATATACGTCCCCACGGACAACCTCCCCGTCCGAGCGGCGCCACAAATAGCCAATGCCTCGGATCACAAATCGACCCCTAGGGTCTCGGACCACCATGGTCCTGGTGATCCCACCCCGGCAGCATGCATGGTTAGTGCAAGGCACTGTTCCTATGGTTCCATAATATACGGATACACAAATGTACATATATATCGTCCGGTGTTCAAAATCCTTCCAAATCATAAATACCAAGACAAAACCACCGCACAACCGGGACAAATATACATGCATGTACACAATTGATAAATTGAGGTATTTAAAAATACATGCATGTTAGTAAAATCACCATGATGAGTCAAATGCACTCTGAAATTAAATAAGACCAAGAATAGGGTTAGAGGATACTTGCCTTAACATTATACTCAAAATCCGAAGAAAGGATGTCTCAAGCACTCGAATCTGGCATTTCGCTCTCCCCGCCACCACGTGCCTCTCTCTCCTCCGCATGCCCCTTCCTCTCTCCTCCGGCACGCGGTCTCTGCCCGGCCAGCGCCGGCCGCTCTGCCGCCTCGAAAGCTATCGCCGCCTTCCAGCGACCCCCCTGCCGCCACCATCGGGCCCCCTGGGCCGTTGCCTTCTCTCTGCCCGGCTTCTCTCCTCCGTTCTTCTCCGCGCGCACGATTTCTCCCCGCCATCGCAGCACACGCGACGCCTCTCCTCTGCCGCCCGATCCGCCACCACATAGCCTCACGTGGCCGTCGCCGACCTCCTGGCACCACCTGCAAGCGCACCGACGCCGTTACGTGACCGCCTCTCACGCAACTTCTCGCCGTCCGATCTCCTTCGCGCACCCACACCGCTCACCACAATCGCCTCGGCCCACGCCACCGTCGCCTACGCCGTGCCACCGCGGACCACCATCGCCGCCGATTTCCTGCGTCGTCGCCACCGCTTCCTCCCTTCTCTTCTTCTTCCTCGCGCAACCCTACCGCCCTTTTTCCCTTCTCTCTCCTCTCTTCCCGACTCCCTTCTCCTTCTGATTCCCACTTTCTTTTTATTTTCTTTTTTTTTTTCATTTACTTATATTATTATTATTATTATTATTATTACTTTTATTATATATATATATATATATATATATATATATATAACTTTCTTTTATTTTTAAATCCAACTGGGCCTCCGGACAACATTACAGGCACACACCGGACCCCACTCCGCACCTCCAATCATTCCCAAAAATTTTACGATATTTTAAATTATTTTCACCACGTCCGAAATACCCAAAAATCACAATTAATATTAAAATAATCCAAATGAGATCCAAAATATTACAAAGATGTCATGAAATTGGTGTAAAAATATCTCTTAAAAATCTAATCAGGTCAGCCTTTGAAAAATTAAATATCATTGAACCGACCAGATTGTACCAAAATACTGAATTTGGCACAAAAATCGGTATATGACTTTGAACCGAGCAAGAATAAAATTAAAAACTTTATATGAACCAATCCACAATTATGTGCTGATTTTAAAAATATATGGAAAGTAAATTTTTATGGTAATTTAATCACTAAATCGGATCCAAAATAACAGCTAAACCAACTCCTGTATGCTAATCCTAAAATTGAAAGTTTGGAAAAATTAAGCAGATTTAGCCTCCATCTGACCACCAAATCAACTCAAAATTAGTCACCAACTAGTTAAAACCCCTATTAAAATTGTTTAAAATTGGCTCATGAAAATGGGTTGAATGAACTATTGAATCGGATCCCCAAATGAGTAGCGTAACCCCGAGTCCATATTGATGTCTGAATCTAACGGTCCATTTGATGGACTAAATCGCCATGAACAGGTTGAACCAGCAGTCAACCCTGTTATATTATTTAGTACTAGGGTCGGTCTATCACCATGTAAAATGGTTTTCAAAAATACATTGATTTGTTCATTGCACGTGCCCCAGAATGAAAATTGCCACTAAACCGACCGATTTATACTTAATTGCCTGTTTTTCTAATTTAGTGTAAACCGACTAGGAAATAAGTAATAAAGTGGCCATATATAGCATGTTAAATTAGTAATCAAGTTATATATCATGTAAATTGATTGGCCATTATAAGAATCGGCTATTAAAAATTAGAAATAAATTGGGTTTTATGGTCTCCCATCAATATGTGATGGGTAAAGTGGATTTTTCGGTTTTAAAGCATGTATGAGTCAAACAACTCTACCATGCGACAGATTGATAATTGTACAAAATGGGATTTAACTGTGGTTAAGAGAGAAGAGAGAAAACTATAGAAAGTGGAAGAACTGATAGAGCTTGTGGACGATAAATCTTATCTATTATGAAAAATACTCGACAAATAATTATTTTAAAAAATATCAAAGAAAATCATGTGAAAAAAAATATATTATTTTTGACTTTTGTTATTAACTTAGTCTAAGAAATAACTTTTTTATCTATAAAATCTCTTTGTTTTTGATTCACTCGCAAGAATACTTCTTTCCAATTATCTGCATCTAATATTATGAAATCAAATGAAAAACATAAAAAAAATAATAGTACAGTAAATATTTGATAAATTCATATAAAAAAATTTAAAGTTTTCACAAAATTAAAATTTAAATGTTATCTATTTTGGCTTTAAAATTCTAATTCTAATCAAATACTGTAATAAAATATATCATACTCTTGTGGCAATAGTATTTTTATTCACTAACACTATATTGAAATTTAGGTCTAAACAGATGTCGTAAGAGTTGGAGATTACGATGGTTAAATTATGTACGGCCAAATATCAAGCGAGGACAATTTACAATGGATGAAGTTGATCTTCTTATCAGACTTCATAAGCTTTTAAGAAACAAGCAAGTACATACCTAAATTATTTACAATTCTTGAATTAATGTCAAAAATAAAACTAAAGTGTTGCACCGATTTCGGATCCCTAATATGTAATCATCTCTCTTTATGTAGATTTGGGACAAATAAATCAAAATTTTTCTTTGTTAGATTAGAGAATAAAGATTAAGAAAGTGAATTCATTTTAGTAATTTTAGTAAAATATTGAGATATGAACTCTACTCTTTGTCAAAAATTCGATCTAGCATGGTGGTTTCAGACAAAATAATAAAGACATTACTAAAAATTTGGTAGATTTTTCAAAGTTCGATATGGTAATTGGAGAAACATATAGCCGTGAAAAAATATATGTAGCAAAAAAATCTTTTTTGCATAATATCATTGTTAGATGCAGTAACATTGATGAGACAAGTCACAAACCATAGTTCATTAACAATGGTATAAAAGTGAATCAACTCAATTTACAATATTAATTTGTTAGATTAAATATTTTTTAAATCACCTAATTTAGTTTTTTTTATAGTACTTAACTTTTTCTCTTGACATTATTTTCAATTTTAATGAATTGTTTTCTTAATAATATTTTTGTAAATGGTTCTTAATAGTCGGTAGACTTTCTAAAAGAACGACAAATGATATCAAGAATTATTGGAACATCCATATTAAGAAGAAGTTCTCATCCCCCACAAAAATTTACAAGTGATGGTGTCATCCAAAGAGCTATCACGACCACTTCTACGGTCACAAAGCCCGAACCTTGGATCTTTAAAGGATCATTCTCTTGGCCGATGATAAAAGAACGGGCCACTACAGTCATAAAGCCCAAACCTTGTGTCTTCAAAAGGACATTTTCTGGGCTAATGATAAAAGAACGGGGAATGGTTGTGACGCCAAAGGAAGCCGTCAAAGGATTTTGGCAAGAGAGTGTGTTGCAAGAGAAATTGGAAGACAAGTTCCACCACAATAGTGGTATTGAAGCTGCATGAACGCTAGGACAACAATTAGTAAAGAAAAGGATACGAGGCCCATTGTGCTAAATGAAGTAGAATCTCTCAGGGTAGAGGATGAACAAAATGATTGGGATGAATTTTTTCTTGATTTGAGCCTTTGGGATGTTGTGAGCCCCAATTGTGGTAGAATTGAGGGAGATACATCTCAACCAGATGAAGCTTCTCAATCTCTCAATTTTAACTGTTCATTTATAAATTAATAGGTATGAGTTAGCCTCTTTTTTTTTCCCAAATAAGAATCAGTTAAAAAATTTTATTATTTCATGTTAAATGAATGGCTAAAAGTAGGAGATGAAAAGACTCTTATCTCCTTGCGAAATGTGGCCCCCTGAATTCGAATTCAACTGTGGCATAACATTGAATCGATATGAGCAATTATTTTGTGGACCTTTAATTTTTATTTTGTATATTTCATGTAAATATTAAGATATATCGTATTTGTTCTACCATGATGTTATCTGTTATAATTATTTTATACTAATCCATTTACTATTGTATTAGCTACAAATTCTGTATATATTATGCGAGTATGCTTGATAATTATTTTTGTAAGTATTGTCCTATATAATATAGTATATAATTATTTATGTAAATTCATTGAATATTATAATTCGTTACAATTTAGTTGTGAATATTATAATTCGTTATAATTTAGTTGTAATTATTATAAAAAAATTATTTTATTAACGTGTTTGATTTTATATAACGATACATCATTTTACTTATAAAAAAAATATGACAGTTAATATTAAAAAAATTAATCTATAAAGATGGCATTAGTTATCATATTTCTCCTTTAAAACATAATTTTGTATTGTTCTCTGAAATTCATCTTATGTAGTTTCTTCTCCTTTCGGCAGCAATTCTTCTTTCACTTTATCATTAGAGATCATACAAGTAAGGCTGAAGACTTATTTTCGTACAAGGGCCAGGCTGTACTTCTTCCAAAACAAAATTGTCGTCGAGAGGACAAGCATCTATGGGTGATGCCATTGAGTGGAAGCCGTCGGTCCTATTCAAGGAAAATGTGACATTATTAAATATTTTTTTTAATATATATATATATATATATATATATATTACAAAGATTTAATTTTTTTATTTGTTATAAATATCAAATCTTTATATTCAATATATCATTTTAACCAATGAAAAAAAATATCATGCTGTTAAAATTTTAAATTTTAAATAATTTTGCCGTACTTTTGACATTAATTTTCTCACACAAAGTTTGTACACAAATGCAATGAGGATTTTGAGGAGACATTTACTTTAGAGATTGGTCATCATTTTCCTCCATAAAGTGTTTGATTTGTGGAGAGAAATACTATCAATTAATGGCATCAATGCACATTTTCTCCTCATTTGATCTATTTATGAATATAAAATGTAGCTTGATTGTGCTATCCATCAACTCTATCTCGATTTTACGATATTCAACTCCGCTAGGCTCAATGATCCCCTATATTTGGATCGGTTTGTAGAAAATCATTAATCAAGGTAATTCTTCAAATTTATCAAGCTTTGTTTGCATAGTCTACTCTTCGAGCTCATATTGTTCAGCTTCATGAACATAAGCAATTGATAAATATCAAAAAAATCCCGAGTATTTAGGAGAATTATGGCAAGAATAAAACTCGAAGTTCAAGTTTTCTATATGGGGCCACTGGAAATTGTCCTATGGATCAAAGAATATTTTAAAAATAAGGACTTAAGGCGTGTTATAATGTCACTTTTCTCAATACGTTATGCATTCTTTTAGAAAAATAAATGGGTTCCTACAAACTTTACAATGATATAATAAAATTTTCTTTAATTGTGTTTTAAACTAGCAAAATTAAAATAAGAACCTTTAATGAAACTAAGATTATCTCTCTTATTAATTATTCCCTACATAAGCAATTAATCAGAATGATAAGATAATTGTATGTTTATCTTTCTCACATCTTTTCTGTATTTTTAATATCTCAAAATTGATGACTTATGTCCATTTATAGATGAAATATGGCATAGAAGTTTAAGTCTAATTATTTTAAGAGTACGGCTGAAAGTTAAGTAGGCTGAAGTAACAGTTGTCAGTTAGATTATTTAATAAAATTATCAAAAATAACTTCTGAATGTTGTGTATGTGTCATATAAATCTGTCATCAACACATATCATGTGTTACGTTTCTAAGTGTCAATTTAGTAATAGACTTGTGATCTATATTTATTTATAATCATGTCAATTGAAATGATGGTAATACGTCTCTAGATTTGGATTGTCGAACGAATTAGGAGGCCGCCTTATTCGGGTGTCCAATTAGTAATAGGTCCAATCTTCATTATTCTAAATTTAGATTCTACACACTATAATAAATGAATAAGATATAAGAGAAATACGGGATTCGTACTTTGGTATATCATTCGACGCTCAAATCAGTAATCTTTCTATACGGAAGAGAAAGATAGGAAGAAGTAAATACGTAGATAAAAGTGAATGAGGATTGAGTATTTGTTCGATGATTGGGTTTCGTAGGCTACGCTCAAAGGAGTGACTTTTGAGGTATTACACTTGTGAGGGAAGGTAGATTTGAAAGCAATGCACTCGAGTGTAAGAGTGGCTTTACTTGTCTTGAACCTTCGTCTTTTTTTGAATGTTCCTCCTCTCCAGTGGAGGAAAATGTGTATTTATAGTGTGGGGTATCGGTTTGGTAATCCCTCAAACGTTATATACATTTATAATTATAAGGAGTATTAATTGTATAAACGCCACCTTCAATAAATAGCAAAAGCATACGGTTTTCGATTATTTGATTACTGGGATAACTATCTGTAATAATTTATTGATTATCTATTAATATCCATTTATTGTCGGATGGGTCGGGCTACGCCTCTTGGATCAACCGTCGCGCATGTTAATTCTTGGGCTCAGAGAGTTATTGTTACTTGGACTTTTTTTCCTTCTGTGTATTAGGTTCTAAACTAACCTATGAATTGACATACTTATTAAATTATTAATAGTTAAACTTATAATCTCTTTTTTATTCATATAGGTTTTTAGAATTTATAAAAATTTTAAAATTAAGTTCAAACAAATTAATTTGATGGGATTATTACTTTAAATTACAGAAGAAATATAATCTCTTTTTATTTTTTAAAACGGAAATTCAGAATTTGTTTTTCAATTATTATTATTATTATTATTATTATTATTATTATTATTATTATTATTTTGGTTCATTAAAAAGGGAAAACGATGAGGGTTTATTCGGTGTTCGGTGTTGTGCGAGTGCTAGAACCTTCGATCTGCGCATTTTCTCTTCACCGACGTAGAGGCGGTAACCTAAGACATCTCATTGGATCATCGCAACAAAATCGCTGCTAGAGATTCAAGTCATCTGAAATCCGCAGGAGTTTGTCTTCTTTGCTATTGATTGAATCTGTTTCTTACGTATTTCCGGGTAATTTCTCCCTTCTATGTGCTTCATTGTTATTTCTGGTAGGTGAATTCAATAAGAAACGACGATCTTTAAACTGGTTCTAGAATCGTGGACGATTGTCGTCAAATTTTGTTTGAATTTCAGAAGCGTTGTGTTTGCTTAATGAATTTTGAAACGAATAATCATTTAAATCCGGTACGCGCTGATATGATTTCCCCTTTCTTAATGGTGATATAGGTTGTTGCGAGTCCATGTCACATAGCGATGGTGTAGAACTTGTTAATTTTTCTTATAAATTGAATCAGCTGTTTCAGTTAGCCCTGGTAGTATGGGATCGTGGAAAATCAAGTGCGATTGGTTGATTTCTATATTCTTCTTGGTGCCGCATCTCTTTCGAATTTTTCTAGACGACGCATGGTTATATTCTGGATTTGGATTGCTTGTTTTCTTCTCAAGGATCTATGGAAGTCAAGACATTTTGAGAGAGAGTTTTTTTGTTATTTTTGGTTGTTTAGGTATGAAAAGATAATAAAGGATCTTTGGTAGAACTGAAATCTAGGAATTGTAGCTCTGGATGTGCTGAAAAGCTTAATTTTGAGGCTGAAAATGATTGAAATTGTTGCAACTTCAAGCATATAAAGAAATTTAATATGAACAAGGGCAACAGAAGCCTAAACCAAATCTAAGAAGTGCAAATAATTATTTATGAAATGTCGATGTTGAATTTTGGCACTGTTAGCCCTAAACAGACTTACAACACAAGGAAAACCATGGATTTGGACACAGTTCTCTGTGTGTACTGAAGTGTAAATTTATAATGTAATTTTTAATATCTTTTAGCATGGTTAGTGTAAAAGTTCTGATGTGATTGTGCTAAATGCTTGTTGGGAGTTTCCATTTTCACATTGCAAGCCGTGGAATGGAATTGGGCATGAAGAACTATATGCCTTTTTTCCCCTTTAGTATGAAGCACTGTTTGCCTGAAATTTAGGGTATTGGGAGTTAGTGTTGTGAACATCACTCTTGTTGGTTTGAATTTATGCTTCAGTACGTATCACTAGAACTCGTGTTAGCATTGTATTCTTTATTTCAATCGAGATTATATTTGTGGAAAGTACTTTTACATGGCAAAGAAATTGATTGTTACTGATTCGATATGTAAATTGCTCTAGCTTCTTTGACTACTTTGTGATTCCATGGTGGTTTTGTGCTTCTTTTCTTTTAATTCTTTAATTTTTAACACGTGATTCTTTTGTTGTTCATATCTTTTCTAGGATTTCAAAGGCCATCCTATGATCACTAGTGTTTCATTCTATGTTGTCAAAGGCATTCTGAGCACTTACCTAGACACCGGGCAAGGCAAGGCAAGGCACGAGCGCCTTGCCTGTGTTTTGGCGAGGGGAAATGGCAAGGCGTTCTCCTAGGCGAGTGCCCAAAACAAGGCAACTAAGCACTTAAGCATCCACTTTTTTGACTAATAATTGTTCGTAGTTTTCCTAATATATCCCTAACCTTTTATAACATTTTAATTTTATATTTTTTTAAGTGCATTTGTCCTTTCATCACCACAATTCGTACAACACAACCTGCTCTCTCTGTTTCTCTCTATCTTTTTATTTACATCACACAAAATTACCATCTTTATCATATTCCCTGATGGTTAAGATCACGAACAATAAATTTTAAGCAAAGACTATGAGTTCTAGAGAGCAAGTGCAAAGCTTTCAAGTTCTAGAGTAATAAGAGTAGATGAGGAAGAGGCTAATTCAGAGGAAAATGGAGGAGAAGAGTGATGGCCACAGAGCTTTTTATGGATTTAATCAGTACTTATTTGATAATAATAATGATGATGTGGATGAAGTAGTGGATTTTGATCATGATTAGAATTAGAGCATCTTAAAATTATGCATTTCTTAACAAATCTATATTGTAGGCTAATGCTTTTATTGATTGTATTATGTGTAATGCTAGAATACTCATTTATATATGTATATTTATAGTTGTTTTCAGTCATTTGAGTCTTGATTAAAATTCTTTTACATGCCTTGTACAAATGTATTTATATTTCAATTTGTACCTTGTCTCCGTGAGCTCCTCGCATAGCACCTAGCGCTTCAGCAATATGGAGTTGTAGCTCCTTAGCTCATCTAGCGCCTTAGCTCCTTACATAGCATCTAGCACTTCGGCAATTTGGAGTTTTAGCATCTTAGCTCATCTAGCGCCTTTAACGACACTATTTTGTAGTGAATTGTATTCCACTTTGGTGATATTGGGCCCTGAAGGTGATGTTTATTTGCAGGTATTGCTAGCTGAAAACAATGCAGGGCGGTAGACGTGGCCGAGATAGTTTTTTTGAATTCGGTGATCCGTTTGCTGGTTTCGGGGGATTCGGAAGCTTTGGTCAGGGGAGTCTCTTGCCTAGTTTCTTCGGAGGAAGGGATCCATTTGATGATCCGTTTTTCACCCGTCCATTCGGAAGCCCATTTGGAAGCTTGTTCCCATCAAACTTCCTTGTTAGGGGTGCTAGTCCTTTTGCTGATGCTCCTGCCACCGGATTTCTGGAACACCAACAGCCACCGCCCAACAAACCGAGGGGGCCGATAATCGAAGAACTTAACTCAGATGATGAAAAAGCCGAAGATGAAGGCCCCAATAACACGAAAGATAATCCTAGAAAACACAGTAGATCCAAAAATGAACCTTATGTTGAGGATCCAGATGATGAAGCTCAAGGTTCAGTTTATACCTCCATTATCAGCCATGCATTTTTCCAGTCATTGTATTGTATAATTTGTGATATATGGTCGCCTTTGTTGGCTTGCAGAAAAGAAGAGCAAGCACATTCAGTATAGGAATCCTTATAATGGAATGATGAATATGCAACCACAGCCACAGTCTCGCAGCTTCAGTTTCCAGAGCTCAACTGTTACTTATGGTGGTGCAGACGGTGCTTCGTACGCTAAATCAATAACCAGAAGATCCGGCAGTGATGGGGTGTGTATATAGCTCATTTCCTAATCAAATTACTCTGTAACTTCACATTTTTGATATTATTTCCCCCTTTGATGTCGTGATACAATTATTTATTTCTTCTATATGTTTAAACCATGGTTACCAGGGGTAGAATGTCTATGTTTAGCATGTACTAGACACTAGCACTCTTTCAACCTGTATCTAAATTTTTTAAAAATTTTGACACACTTTTACACACACTTAGGACACATTTTAGACGCATTTTCATTCAGAAATTTTGGTTATATTTTTATCTTTTGTTAATTATAAATTGTAAAGTGCTAATGTTAAAATATATATACTAATAAACACATAAATTTTGATATATTGAGTTTTGTTTTAATTCGTTAAGTTCCATCTTAATATTATAGTTAAGATGCTATAACATAACTTTTCTATAAAAATATTTTGTTAAAGAAACAAAAAATATGTATATTTATTACAAATTTAATAAAACGTAGTGTTGTTCATCAATTAAAAGAATAATAAACCATGATTTTGGTTAATGTGTCACCTATCATGCCGTATCCTCATTTTTTAAAAAATAACATGTCGGTGTTATGTCGTATCTATGTTAATGTCCATGTCCATGTCCATGTCCATGCTTAGAATATCGGTATTGAACATATCAAAAGGGAAAAAATTTCTAAAAAAATCTTAAGCTAATGGAATTATATCAGCTGATATATCACCGATACGAAAATATATCGCGATATTATAGCAGTGTTGGTAAATATCGGTATTGGGGAGCCCTAATATTAATACATATCAGCCAATATTTGTATCAATTGTTTAAACATACATCTCAGTTCATTCAACTATTATTATATGCCGAGGAAATCTAACTTCACGTCCTTGTTGACATGTTATATATTTGTTGTTGCAAGGTGATGTTTGAAGATTACAAAGAAGCTGACAGCTCTACAGGTCAAGCAACTCACCGGGTCTCCAAGGGACTAAAGAACAAGGTACAGGCTATCATAGTAGGTTTTGCTATGGTTCTCCCAGTAGAAAGGTTCTTTTATTCACTCAATGGCTAATATTAAAGGTTTGGTGGATGAATTATATAAATTGTATCAAATGGTTTGAATGACTATTTAATATCTATCATTGATTCATCCAACTTCAAATCTTAATCATTGGATGGATATAAAAGTCCTGCCATGGGGAGGACCGTAACAACTCTCATCTTGGCATGGCTTTCATCGGGTTGATTTCTCCTATAGGTTTATTTTCAACAAAATTTGCATTTAGATATCCTTATGTCTATAGTTGTGGAGTGTTGTTATGGTCCTTCCACATTTTAGGCTCCATTATGTACCCTATAGTTAGGATTAAAAATTAAAATTTTAAGGGTGCAGATTGCATCAACTAAATTAAGTGGCAATTCATATTTGCTCGATTCAGTATTGAGTGGAGCAGATCCCTTTTCTTTTTTTATAAAACATTAATATAGGATTCCTCCCACCATTTCCTCTCTTTCTAGTCGCAGAGCAGTAAGTGCAGCATCCACCCACCATTGGCCCATCCTCCACTAGTTGCCCGCGCCAGGCCCCCACTGTCACCCGTGCTTCTCACCATCACCGTCCAAGGCCAGATTTTTTTTGCTGTGAAACCAATTTTTCCTATTTTGGCTGTCAATGCCCTCGACGTTACAGGTTGGCACAAGTTGCCTGCTCATTACCAGTTGCCGTTGCCGCCATCAGTGGTGTTTGCTGTGACACCAATTTACCCCACGACCAGTATATTATTTTGTTATATAGCAAAGAACTTTGAATTTTCCAATGCAACATCAAACAGAGTGCTATTAGGAATTGGATAAACATCAACTGGTGGGAGGATCCTATATTCATGTGTTCAAAAAAATTGGATCAACTTGGCCTCATACAAGCCGAGCCAATAGGAACAGCCACTTGATTTAGTTGATGCAATCTATACTCTTTAATTTTCAATTTTTAATCATGGCCGTTTGTGTATAAGAGAGCCTAAAATGTAGAAAGACAATAATAGCACTCACAATTGTGACCCGAAGTGTTGGAGCAGCAATAATGTTACTCCATTATGATCTTGATGTTCCAGAATAAACCACAAAAATTGCCTCTATTCAGTATAGGAGTAACACTACATAAATCTTCATCGGATCCCATGATATAAGCATCTTGTGCACTGAACTGTCTTTTGTTCATAATTGTAAATGTTTGATGTTAAAATGATTTCGGTGGCAATGTAGGGCCATTCTTTCACGAGGAAGCTCAAATCAGATGGTAGTGTAAATACAATGCAAACATTGCACAATCTTAACGAAGGTATCTTCCTATTTGCTGGATTGTTGACTGATGGACACTTATGTGGTAGTCACTTATTTAAATATTGACCAATATCCAAAATGTTGGCTGATATGGACTCTTCAGTTTATGATTTTAAGAATTTTTTTCACTATATGTCCGATATTGATGTGTTGTCAGATACTGATCCAGCCGTAATTAATATCGATATTTTCATTCATGATAATAGTTAAGACTTATTATTAGCTGAAGTACTTGTATGGTGACTCGGACCCGGTTTATGACCACTACCCGAATCCAATCATGTGAAAAAGCATAAATCTCTAATCACCATTGTAACATAACTATAAATGATAAAGCATAACTACTATGAATTAAAAATCTTCATACATTAAAATTCTTGGGAAAAAACATGGCCCCATTATCCCAAAAATAAAACCAGATAATAGAATGTATTTCTATAGTATAAAACAAAATAAATATATTCTCCAGTTGAGCTCCATGATTTTTATCATCCTCTACTCTATCTGGTTCTAAAGTCATCCTTCTCTAACCCTGCTATTGTGAAAGAAAAAAAATAGCAAGAATAAGACAAATGTCAAGCAAATAACTCTGAGTAATATAAATAATAGTATAAACATCAAGCTATCCGACAAAATTATCTGTTAAAACAAACTCCAACAATATGCAATATATCGAAAGTAATAATTGTTCTCGAATAATCAATAAACAACATCATTAGTGAAATAACTCAATAGCAATTTGAAAAATAAGTAAATATAACGTCAACTGAACAACGATATTCCAAAGAACATCCACGGGGTTACAGAAACCCAATCAAAGTATCGAGGTTCCAAAGTATTCGAGATGCTAAAGTCTTTCCTTGTATTTTTCAGAAATCAAGCTCAACATAAGGTCATAACTGTATGAAATATTAAACTCTCTATGAATCTTATTCTGCCCTTATGACCAAAGGCCACGTATTTATGCTTCCAACAGTTGAATTAAGTATCACAAGGTTGTCGAACATTTACAGTATTCTCACCAGCCCTACAATCTTCTCGAAGGCTGTATTCGTAGTATGCTCATACTGCCTATGATATCCCTCGCTAATAATATCAAAGATATTATTTTATACGATAACCACAAATCTATAAGTATCTCTCCTTGAAAATAAATCAACCTCTACTACCAAATAAGAATAAATATTAGAAAAATGTATACTACATTAAGATGTCGTAGTTTCCCATTCGACTAGATATTTTAGTGTTTTCATACGCTCTCATCAATTTGAACATAGTGTACTAAGAAAATACTCACTCGATTCGAAGGGAAAGCAAAAGAATCCATGAATAACGAGGGATAACAGGAACACCTAAGTATTTTACACGATCACCTCTTACTTGGCCACAAAACCTCCTATCTATCAAGTCTAGCCTTAGTATATTCATTTCGACTTATTCTTGATCTATCAAATTGAGTAAGAAGTTGCTAATAGGCTAATATTTTCTCTACTCTAACCCTTACCACACAACTACTAAGGGAAAACATCAAGTTTCTTCTCTTACATTATAACTTCCAACGTCAAACTATGAAATTCCCTAAGATTTTCCCTTAATTCATCTTATAGCTATGATTGTCAAGTATTAAATCCTTAGTTTCACCCCTAAGGGCATTGATATCGACTTTCTATCTTTTATAGCATAATAATTAACATGAAACACAAATATCATGAAAATAACTTAGCATGAAAATGGAGCCTAAAATATGCTTGGTCGACATATAAGTGTGTTTTGAACAATATTGCTACGCCCAAATTGCACTCAAGTAACATTCGTACGTATTCTGACCAAAACATTGGCGCCTAAGTCATGCTTATTGAGTGATTATGCGCGTTTTGACCAAACCTAAGCGCTTGATCTACTCCTATTTAAATGCTTGTGCACAGGCCTGATTTTGACTCTGGGCCGGATTCGCACCAGACTGTCCCATGTGCACCAGTGTATTTATTGAATCATGAAATCGAGCAAATCATAAATGCTACAATGCTTCCTTAGTCATTTCTAATATTAGAATAGAAATTCTAAATATAATAATTATAATGATCATGTTATTAGAACCAAAATAAGCATTTATTTCATGTTTAGAATACTACTTCTCAATCAACGTTCTTTATTTTTCTATCAAAACATAATTGGCCCTTTTTAAACAATCCTCTATGAAGGTGACATATATGAATAATAGTCATAGATTTCAATAGAAAAATCTAGAATTACTTGTTAGAAAAGAGGAAGTTGCAAGTCTATTATCTATATTTCCATTACTACTACGCCGTTTCATTATCATCCTCATCCCAAATGACCACTCAATTTAGGAAGATAAAGGTGTAAATCAAATAAAAATATGTGAGGGTTTACTAGAGAAATTCAAGAGATTAATAAGGAAAGCCACAAGTTTAATTGCTAGAAAATTGAGACTAGAACACGGATGGTCACAAATTTACTTCCCTCAAAGTTGGATGCTCTTTGTTTTCCTCGTTTCCTCCTCTCCTCCACGGCTCCTTTGCCTTCAATACATGGCTGCTTCTCTCAGTTTTTGGAAGCCAAAAGAACAAGGAAAGAAAGGCTTTCAAAGTCTAATTTATAAAAAGAAGGGGTTTGTTTCTAGGAAGATTTTCCTCCCCTAAAGACTTGCAATTACAAGCTGATTTTTCTCCCTTACATGGCTGACGAACCACCCCTTATTAGCAGCCACTTACCAACTTTTCTTTTCACTGACATTCATGTAGCTAACTGTTGGCGCAAATATCTTGGACTTCCACTTGACTAACCTCCTTGTGCACATCGATTCCTTACACTCAGCCGCTTCCTCCATAATTCAGCCAACTTCTCCCTAAAAACTAGGATTCTAGTAATTAGCTTCCTTTTCTCTTATCCCTTATTATCTTACTTGATTTAGAAAATATCCTAATCCAAATTTCTTCATCAACAACCAAGCCACTTTCTCTCTCTATTCTATGTAGCCGAGCCTCCCTATTTTTTTAGCTGGGGAATTGGTAAGTTTTTGACCCCGAAATTTGTGATAACGATTTAACAACATCCCTAATTATTCTCATCAACCATCTGGGACTGCTAGTTTGACTTTGTTAGGGTCTTCCTACAATTTCTCTTGTAGAGGGAAGGTGGATAATGTCCTCATTTGCTAGCCCTTAATTGAATTTTTTCATGCAATCTTGACCCCAATAACTTGCATTCAGTTATGGCCATGATGTCCATGGCTGAAACATGTTTTAAGGGTTTCCAACCACCATGATTTTAATTCCCGAAATTATAGCCAACCATTTACTAAAGTTGAGCGCAATAGGATTCAGTCAACTCGGCTTATTTAGAGGTGGTTGAGCCTTTTTATTTCCACGCAACCATTTTCTTTAAATATAGCTAACCTATTAACCATTTTTGTTATCATAATCTATGACCCTATATATCACTAACCGCCTGAATTTGATCGAATTTTCTGCCTCCTTAAATTTTCATATAACCACTTTAACCGACTCTTATTTTTCTTCCTAAATTTTACCTCAAAGTTTGGCTATATTAGTCTTAACCTTTACCATTAGAAATTAAGCTAACAAACTAAAAAGTTGCTATTACATAAGGGATGACTAATGCCTATGTTTCTATGAAAAATCCTCCATTGAATTTAGACTTCAGCATTTTAAGAATTTAGACAATTTATAAAAACCTAAATTAATTGCATATCTAATCTAATTCACTGTAATGGATCATCCATCCCAAATTAATTGCACAAACATGGCTATATTTTACTAGCCAGGTAAGTTTTAGACCCACTAAATTAATTATTTCATTTAATAAAAATTATTTATCATTTTTATTTTTTCATAAAAATATTATTGAAAACATTCAGGATGTTATAACTTGGGTTATTTGCAGATGAACTAACTGGTTTTGAAGAAGCTTGGAAGGGGAAAGCCAGAAAGCATTTTCCGGGCTGGGACCAGAGGTTACTAGGACATGATAATTTCGGTAAGCATCATGCTTTTATTAAAGGAATAAGTAAACCTCTCATAGTAATAATCCCTAACATACACACCAACCAAACGGTGAAATTAATATTCTACTGTTAAAAAGTTCAGAGTGGAATTTCACTTTCACCCTACCGAGTATGCCAATGTTGTTTTATCTTGTGAT
The DNA here is from genome assembly GCA_033239525.1 of Nepenthes gracilis. NCBI lineage: Eukaryota > Viridiplantae > Streptophyta > Magnoliopsida > Caryophyllales > Nepenthaceae > Nepenthes > Nepenthes gracilis. The sequence continues at coordinate 2,888,761 of BSYO01000037.1, forward strand.
CCTTACTGTCAATCTCGAGGTTTTCCGGAGCCACCTCTACTTCATTGAACTATCAAAGCTCATCTGTACCATTCATAAGCGAAAATATCAATTGATATGTATCAATATCGGACTTCTGCTACCGGTATTTTTTGATACCGCAATAATATCGTAATATGTTGTCGTATTTATGATATATTGTAATATATCTACTTATATTTTTACCTCAGCATACAATTCCGAGAAGATTTTTTCTTCCCATGTCCAATAGTGTGCCGATGTTTTTATCGATGCACCATTATGCTGACTCTTCTCGCACTCCGTTTTCACATTCGATATGACAAACAGGAGGACCCAGCAGCGGCAGCCAGTCGAACCGGGGAGGTTGGGCGCTTCCTTCTACAGAGCATTCCCTGGATTCCAGTAGGCTGAGCTCGGACACGGCGGCTGCCACAGCTCCTTTTCCACCGCCCGCAGGCCGGAGAAGTGGAACCGGCGGTTCACAAGGAAGAACAAGAGCTTAGGCATACCGCTCCTGATGGTCTCTTGCAGCGAGCCCTTCACATAATAATCATATTGTGACTTCTTTTGTTGCTTGGCATTGGAATGTTGTGGTCTAGAGAGAAGTGCTACCTTTGGATTATTAATGGTGATGCTTTGACTGGTTTGCTATTTTTCAAAGCCCTACTTTTTAAACTTTTTTAATGTTTTTTTTAACGTATACATAAAAATAAAATATATATATATATATATATCTCAGTATAGTTTAAATGTTTAGTTTATGGAATTTAATAAAATGTATTTAGAAAATTTTATTTTTAAATATTAATAATATTTTATAAATATATATTATGTTAAGATATTTTTGAATAATATTTTTTATTAGAATATTAGCTTTTAATTTTTTAAGTAACACCTTTCCATGCTTTTTGAGAAAAATGGATTTTAAAACAAATTTAAAAAAAAATAAACAATGTTTAGTTAATCTCTATCCAATCAAAACAACTGAAAGTATTTTATTTAATGAATCTTATCTTATTTGATTTTATTATATTTATTAATATATAATTTTGAATATTAAAATTATAATTATTTATTTTATTTTTTAAAATTACAAAGAGTTATCATATATTATTTCTCAAATTTAATAAATTAAAACATAAAACTAAAATTTTATTCCTAATATTTCAATTAATTAATTAATTATATTGTTAATTTGGGTAACAATATCATAAAAATCGACTAATTTTATGAAGATAATTACCTTACAAAAAATTTTTATTGGATCAATAAAAAACAGTTTGATTAATAATTTTTTTTTGTAATGTTTTAATAAAAAATTGTACCTCGATCAATTGGTACGATTCAAACGTCTGAATGGCATTTCTCTATCCTGGATGAGTTAGGCTGGTATTAAAATAATAATTTTAATAAAAGAAAATATTTAATAAAAGCTTGACTGGTATTAAAATAATAATTTTATCTTTTTATGAATATTTAATAATTAGTTAAAATAATTAAATATTAAAATATCTTATGATTTTATTATAATTTTTTAGAAAAAAATTTTATTTTCAGTCAAATCTTTGATTAAAAGATGTATATTTTATAATTAAAAAATATTATTAATTATTTGTAATTTATTCATTAAAATATAAATTTTATATCTCTGTCTTGCTAATTTATATTTTTGTATTGTTAAATCTTTTTAATAAGGAATCTGTAGTGTCATTTTTATTAATAATTTTGTGTATTATATGATATTTTTTTAGGATAGGAAAAAGACATATTTTTTAATTTTTTTAAAAAATTCATTTTAGATTTTTATTTGTGTAATTATATTTCGGGGATTTTGGTTAGTTTCGGTTTATGTTTCCATAAAAGTTAAATTGAATTGATTTTTATAATTATTTATATATTTCTAATTATACATATTAAAATATATTTTGAAATGAAATGGTAATCTTTTTAAAATTATACTAAAATTAATTTATAAAATGAAACATAACTATTCTTATAATAAATTGTCAAAATCAATAGCAAATTCTCCTAAAGTTGGTTAAGTTGAGCGTTGGAGGGCGCTTTATTTGTTTTATTTTTAAATTTTAATTATGATTATAATTATTTTAAAATAATTAATTTTTATTAAATTTTTAATTTTTTTAAAAATAATTAGATCATAATTATTTATTTAAAAATAAATAATTATAATATGAAGGATAAAACTCTTTATCTTTATAAAAGATGAAGCTTTTTTAAATTTATTAAGATAAACCGTAAATGAGAGTCACTAATTTTATCCAAAACTCCTTTTTTATATAAGGGTAAATATTTTATAAATATTATTAAAATAATTATATTTTTTTATTTTTTAAATATCAAATCTATTAAATATAAAATTTTAATATAAAACTAAAAAAAACCATATTTATATCTATTTATTTATTAAAATTGTACTGGCAAAGATAAAATTTCAACGAGTTAAAAAACTATAATTTTCCACCAAGAATAAGGACTTTTGCTGTTGCCAATTATTTATTGATTCCCAAAACCTGTAACCACTGGCAGCGCCCTCCATCTAAACAGAGCACGCCTGGTCAAACCAAGACCGACACACCTGGGCCTGCAAATAGCCTAGCCGCATGCCTTACCGCGCACGTCAAGAAGATTAATGAGGCCATGGACATCGCGTAGCGTTGGGCCATCCGATGGCTGCCACGCGTCTCCTCCCCAACGGCCTGATCTTTCCTATAAATACCCAGCAAAGTCCCTCTCTAAAGGGACCCGACTCCCTTTCCCCGAGACTTGCTCTGAAAAAGAAGGCAAAAGGCCCACTTCCTTTCGTCCTTGAATCTCTCTCTTCCTTGCGAAACAGAACAAGAAGAGTGGTAAAGCCTCCCAACGAGCGATCCCCCCTAAAAAAAGAAATACAAATCAAGAGACAATGAAGGGATTAACCCCAACTCTTGTACTTTGTAAAGACTTCAACCCAAATAGTGAAGCACTTTCAAGGCCCCAAGCCTCGTGGTTTTTCCTCCCCATTCAATAGGAGGTTTTCCACGTAAAAGATCCGGTCTCAATCTTCCTCTTGCGTTCAACACCTCACACACTTGTGTTGCCTGAAAACCACGGATCCGATTGGACCCCGCGGATCCAGAACGTAACACTGGCGCCGTCTGTGGGAACGAAAAGCTGACAAAAGCACACGAACTTTCCCCCTCAAAGAACAACCAACGCCCTGAAGATGATCAGCAGGCAAGACAGTACGTCCACCCGGGAAGAAGAGCGCTACGACAGGTGCCTCCCATCGGGTGGCAGAGTGAGCGGCGGCCCTTGGACTAGCATACGCAAGCTAGTGCAGAAGGTGGACAGCCTCACAAGAGCCGTCCGCACCCTCCAAGAGAAGGTGGACGAGCAATCTAGGGGCCCGCGCCCTGAAAGCTGGCGTCTAGCAGAGCCTCAGAGGCAGCACTCGGCACGGACTCCTGGCGAGCCGAGGGACTACCTCAACAAAAGTCCATGAGCCAAGCCCCGACGAAGAAAGGGCTCAAAAGGTTCGAAGACGGCCTTCGCCCAAACCGAGCCAAACGAGTCACCGAGGACGAGAAGACCCCCTTCCCCCGAGGACGGGGAAAGGAAGGAAAAAAGGCGAGCGCCGCCAAGACCCAAGGCAGGCGGCAAGAGGAGCCCGAGCGGATGGTCCTTTGAGGAGACGGGGCCCTCGTGCCCACTTGCTCCCACCGACTCCCTCACCAACATCTTGAGGCAGATCAGGGACGAGGAGTTCCTAAGATGGCCCAAGGCGTTGAAGAACCCAGACGGAGGCGACCAGTGGGAGTACTACCACTACCACTGCAGCCGTGGCCACGACACCGAGGACTGCCGGAAGCTCCAGGCGAAAATTGAGCGGCTCGCAATGGAGGGCTACCTCGACCGCTTCTTGCCACGACCCGAGCGTACCCGGTCGCGCCGCTCAAAGGGCAAGGCTATAATGGGCGCGGAGCACGCCTAACCACCCGCTGGGGGCGCCAATACCGGCAAGGCCAGCCCCAAACGTAGCTGTTGCAAGGACCAAGGAGACGGCAGAAGAGGAGCATGAAGGCCCAAGCGCGCGGACTATAAAAAAAAAAAAGAGAGAAAAAAGGGGGCCCTAAGGCCACCCAATGTAAAACCTATGCATCAATGAAAACGTCTTTTCATTATGCCTATTCTGAAGCATTCTCATGCTCTCTTACCAACAGTGAAGCAACTCGCAACACCAACAAAAACTCGGCCGCCAAGCCGAGTGGCCCTAGCGGTCGGACCCCAGTGGTCAGGCAACAAAAACATGGCCGCCAAGCCGAGCGGCCCCAGCGGTCGGACCCCAGAGGTCAGGCAACAAAAACTCGGCCGCCAAGCAGAGCGGCCCTAACGGTCGGATCCCAGTGGTCAGGCAACAAAGACTCGGTGCCAACCGAGCAGCCCCAGAGGCAGACCCCAAAGGTCAGGCAACAAAACTCGGCCGCTAAGTCGAAGGCGTCCCTAGCGGTCGGACCTGGTCGTGCAACAAAGACTCGGCGCCAACCGAGCGCCCCTGAGGTCGCAACAAAAACTCGGCCGCCAAGTCGAGCGGCCCCGTGCCGCCGGACCCCGTGAGGTCGTGCAACAAAACTCACCACACCGAAGCGGTCCTAGAGGCCGGGCCCCAGAGGTCAAAACTCAAAAACTCGATTGTGATCGAGCAGTCCCAGAGGCCAGGCAACAAAAATAAAACCAAAGGGTTAAAAGCTAGAAGTCCCAAAGAGGACCGCATATCCAAATCCAAGAAGTTAAATGGTCGAGCACCTGAAAGAGGTCACGCACTCAAAACTATAGAGTTAGATGTCGTACATCACGGCGCAAAAAGAAAGAGAAAAAAGAGACACGCCCATGCAAACAAGACAAAAGAAACGTCCGAAACTCTGATGCAAAAAAGGAATTGTCTTATTCATAAAAATAAATTTGTATACAAGTGTAACAAAATAAGAAAAGAAACAACGTATCAAGGAGCGCCCTCGGCTCCCCCTCCCCGAGCCTCTTGGGCTCCCAAAGATTCCGCCTCGGTCCACCGGAGCCTCCTCCTGGCGTAAGAGGTTCACCATCGTGCCCCGCCCGAGTAGGTCAAGGAAAGGCCTATCGCAACGCCGTATAAGTCTTCTATGCTCAAGGCACCTGGGTGTTCCTAGGATCGAGGACGGTTACGGAAATTGCGGGACGGACCCCGGTCCGCCACCCGGGCACATACGAATGCCGCCCTGTAACTTGCCCCAACACTGGAGCCATCTCAAAGAATCCGCACGCACGTCCTCAACCTCTCTTCCCGCGAAGGATCCGATCTTGAAGGAGGCCTTGCCGGCTGCGTGCTTAAAAGTGTCCTCCAAAGAAGCAATCTTCTCCTTAGCTTCAGCCGGCTCCGCTTCCACTGGCCAACAAGGCCTCATGGGCGGCCCTCGAAGACCCCATTTTCAGGCGGGATTGGGCGATCACTTCCACTATCCCACCGAGAGCCCTCGATCGCCCCCGAGCTACAAAGAAAAAGGTTCGTCAAAATACGAACGGAAGGGAACAAGGCAGGAAAGGAAACAAATGGTTACCTTAGAAATGAGAGGATCGTCCCTTGTGCCACACTCCCCGCGGATCTCGGACTCACAAGACCACTCCTAGGCCCGCAGCGCCACCTCGATGCGACTAACGGCTATAAAAGACACCGATGAGCCCGCCTAAAATCAAGTCCCCAAAAACTTGACGACCGCTCTGGCCTTCAACCACAAGAAGGCGCCCGAAGGATCGAGGTGCATGAGCTCATCGACACTTAGGTCCTCGACTTCCACCACCTCTCTGGACCGCTTCTGCCCTGGCCATCCCCCTCTCGTAGTCCACCATGACGCTCCCGCCTCCTATGTCCTCGGAAGGGTGATCAATCCTGTCCGAGACGTCACTAGGCAGATCAGCGGGAGCTCCGCGGACGAAATCATCACTAGGGGGCTGGACATCCGAAAGCTCCGCAGTCTAAACAGGCACCTCCACGGATGCAGCAGGAAGATTAGCAGTGGAAGTGAAGCTGAGACCATCAGATCCCGAGAACCCCAGAAGAGAAACTCCAATCCTTGGCCTCTTAATTAAAGGAACATCATCGTCATCGTCGTCACAGAGGGGCTGGGCATCCGAAAGCTCTGCGATCTACACAATGGCTCCTGAAGACTCGGCAAGATTAGCAGTGGGAGTGAAGGCGAGACTTCCAGACCCCGAGGACTCAAGCAAAGACCTAGTCCTCGTCCTCTTAAGCAGAGGAGCAGCCACGTCGTCACCGCTCAAATCATCAATGTCAAAATCATCATCATCACCGGAGGAGGGCTCAGCAACGGGACCCTCGATCCTCAGTGTCCCAGCTTTCCTCCCCAGTCCCTCCTCGGACTTCTCGGAAGAAGCTGTGCCAGAAACTTCATCGCGTGGCCCCCACTTGGCTTCCTTGAATTTCTCAGGAGACAGCCAGATGTTGCACTTGTTCAGATGAAAAGTCCACAGGTTGGCCAGCACCAAGTCCGTGTATACCTTCACATTCTCCCTGTCCTCCCTCCAAGGGTCAGAGCTGTACTGGCAAACCACCTTCCCCTACTTAAAAGGGATGGCTTAGTGCTCGTGGACGCCAAGGAAGAAAAACTTATCCTTTCACCGCTTCGTGGAGTCCGGAATACCACCACACATCAAGGAAAATTCCGGGCGGGGAGTCATTACAATCCACCAAGGTTCTCGTAAGCGTAACATCACCTTGACCGTAAGAGCGTTCAAGAGCTTCTTGTGACATCGGAAGAAAACGCACAAGGACACTAGATACCTGACTGCATTTGGCTGAATCCTGGCGAGAGGCACTCCGAGTGCCCTCATGATGTCGTAAAGCTCCTCCGCGATGGGAAACCGTAACCCACCTTTGAGGTGAACTTCATAAACGGTAATGAAGCCATCTTGAGGGTACAGTGCCCTATCGTGCGACTCCGGAATCATCATGGCCGTAGACTCAGGGATTCGATATCGAGCTCGAATCTCCGTGAGCTTGTCGAACGTCACCGTGGAGGCAATATCTCTCACTCCAGGCGCCATGAATGCCGAAAAACAAAAGTGAAGAAGAAACTCGAACGAAGAAAGAACGAAAGGCCTCAACACTCATAAGAGAAAACAAAAAGCAAGCGCGAAGATGGAAAATCGGGGTAAGGAGGCGTTTAAATAAACCCTGGAGTGCAAAAGGCGCACTCATTACCCTTGCCACGCGTCGACCGGCCATTCATTTCAGAAGGATGATAGCCTTTCCTTCCCAAGGCGCCCGTCAAAGACGTCGCATCAACTGTGTGCATCAGATTTAATGCCCTACGAGGAAGCGAACAAATGGCCGCGAAAAGCCTCGGACCTTAAAAGGTCTTGGGGCTACCTCCATCAAGCTCAACGCAGCACTCCAGCCACAAGGACGCACGTGTTGACGCACGGCCGACTCTAGCGGACTAGCGACTTCATGCCAAACCGTCTGAACTTCAGCCATTTAGCATGGGGGCTATGTCAGGCCCCAAGATAAATGCTTCCTATAAAACACGGCCCAAGAAGAGGTCCAAACGAGAGGCCCAAACAAGAGGCTCAAAACAGAGGCTGGCGGCCCAAAGACTAAAACCACTAGCAAGCCCAAGAGGTCCTGGGTCGCCTTTCATAAGGAAGCTCGAGGACAACGCTTAGCGACACCCAAGCGCACGGACACGAAAGGACCGAGAACTCGGGAAGCCCCGCTGAGTCTCGTGATCGCCCGAGAAGTCAAGAAGAGGCTCCTGACTTTCCCCGTTAAGATTCTCCAAGAGCAACTCCTCTAACGAGTCCGCGAACTCAATGAGAGCTCCACCCAAGAATAAGGACTACCCTATGCCTACCAAGGATGCCAGCCTAAGCAATTTCGCCGATTCCCAAGGAAACTCCGCAACCACCGGGCCTTCATCTAAACAGAAAGACGCCCCCACAAATCAAGACCGACACACCTACCCCCGCTGCTGGCGCTAGGCCGCATGCCTTACCACAAGACGGCTGCCAGCATTAATGAGGCTGACATCAGACAAATAAGTCAGCCATCCGATGGTCGCCACGCGTCTCCTCCCCAACGGCCGTCTTTCCTATAAATACCAAAGAAAGTCCATCTCTAAAGGACCCCACTCTTTCCCGAGACTTGCTCAAAAGAAGACAAAAGGCCCACTTCCTTTCGCTCCCAAATCTCTTCTTCCCGCGAAATGGTAACAAGAAGAATGGTAAAGCCTCCCAACGAGCGATCCCCTAAAAAAGAAATACAAATCAAAAGACAACGGGCTTTATTTACTCCAACTTCAGATTTCAGAAAGACTTCAACCCAAATAAATAAGACTTTCAAGCCCCGAGCCTCGGTTTTTCCTCCCCATTCAAGAGGAGGTTTCCCCACGAAAAGATCCTGTCCTCAATCTTCCTCTCGCTCAACACCTCACACACTTCAGTGGCTGCTCTAAAATCACGGATCCGATTGGGCCCAGCGGATCCAGAATACAACAAAATCTATTAAATATAAAATTTTAATATAAAACTAAAAAAAATCATATTTATATCTATTTATTTATTAAAATTGTACTGGCAAAGATAAAATTTCAAAGGTTAAAAGCTATAATTTTTCAAGTGCTTTTGCTGTTGAATTATTTATAATAATATATATATTATTTATATATTTTTAATATCAAAATGAAAAAAAATTAAGTCCCCCCGCGCCCCCAAAAAAAAAAAGAAACCCCCGGTAGCCACTGAATCGGAAGGGAACTGCAAGCGGCGAGCTGGCCGTCGTTCTCGCTCTGCAGTCCTTAGGTTTCACAGCCACAAATATGGCCGCAATCCGAATCACAGCCGCCTTGTACAGAGAAATTCTTCAACCTCCACTTCTAATACAATTGCAGCATAAGTTCTTCAACGTGCGGCAGAGTTTTGGTTTCTCAGATCGCCGGGGATTCAGATATAGTCGGATACGGTGTGCGGCGTCGGAACATGGCGATGTCAGCAAAAGAGTGTCGGCGAGGCTGTCGCAGGTTCAGCAGCTCTTGATAGAAGCCGAGGAGAGAGCCGGCGCCGCTGACAGCGAGCCTCCTCCTAAAATCACTCTTGGTACCTTGCTAAAATTCATAATTTTCTTTGCGTAGTTCCATTATAAAGGATGCTTTTCTCATGCGCCATTAGTATTGAGAAATCTTTTTGTTGTTCTTGTTGCTGTTGTTATTTTGGGAATTTCTTATTTTAACGTGTGATTAGGTGAAAATGTTACGGGCCTAATTCCTCCTGTTAGGATAGGATTCCTTTTATGTTTTCTGTCATGGGTATGGTTATTTGTTATTTTCTTTTATGCTTGGTATTCTTTTGGTTAGTTTCCGGTTGTTTGATGTATATATAGAGTAGATAGTAATAGTAATGAGAAAGATAGTTTTTCTGTTGGCTCATCTCTCACATACTCTCTCTCTTTGTCTTTTCTCTCTACCCTCTCAGATTTTCCGTGCATTTTCCCCTTCCCGAAGCATCTTTTCGTCTTCCTCTTTTCCTCTATACCTCTCGTCCTCTACTTTTCCTCTGCCGGACCTCCCCTCCGCCATCTCGTCCTCTGATTCAGCCGCCTTATTGAGACCACTGCCGATTCAAGCACGCATCAAAGGTGCTCTTATTGAGACCAGGCAGAGGAAATGGTGCTCGCAACTGAAGAACACGCACTCGACGCTTCCATCGCAAAGCTGGTCGACGGAGTTAAGAAGGTGCAGGTAACCGTCCAACAACACACAGATGCCATTGTTGCCCAAGCTTCCACCAGGGCACACATCTCTCACTCCCTTGCTGAAATCAGTCGATTGCTCAACCGAATCGAGCAGAACTGGTCAGTAAATCCTCCCTCACTTGTGGCTTCCCCATCTGTTGTTGTTTATCCTCCATCACTACTTCCGTAATCGCAACCGCAAATTTCAATTCCAACCTCTCTCAGAACGTCACCAACTCCACCAGACGCCACCACCATTCTTCACCTTCACTTACCTCAACCGGAAATTGTTTCCTTCGTCGTTTCCGTACAACCACCTGCTGCTCGACCCACTCCCTCCATTTCTACCACTACACAGATTCGGCACTCCCACGTGGACATTCTTCCTTCCTTGAACCTAATCGACCTACAATAGCCTCGAGCATATCCAACGGAATCGCCCATAGCGATAGGTAACACCTCTAACACTTCCACCACCGAACCAATTCACACCTCCATCACCGAAATTTTGCCTTCCTTGACTCGAATCAAGAAACCATCTCCACATACATCACCCGATTTCCAAATAGAAGAGCAACCTCCCACCGCACCTCGGCAAAAGCTTCCTCCACCATACAGCCTTCCAACTCCTTCACAGAACGTGCATTCATCTTCTGCCAAAACCGCTATTCTTACCATCCGCAACTTCCCCTTTTTCTTCTCTATCTATTCTCCCTCTTTTCTCTTTGTACCTCGGTTGTTACTGTTTTCTTTTACACCTCAAGCTCACTGTTTTTCCCTATACCTCGGGCCTCACTGTTCCCTTTTTTACCTCGGGCCTACTATTTCCTCTTCCCCTGAATCAGCATCTCTCTACTATACAACTCTCTGTTTCCTCTCCCTTCATCACCTCGGCCAAATATAACTTGGCCGTACTATAGCAGCATCAGACCGAGGTCTTATTGTAGCACACGCCAAGAACTCTATTGCAGTACGCGTTGAAGCAAATTTAGAGTGTCACGCGATAACAGAACCATTTTCGAGAACAAAATCAAGCACCGTGAACCAAATGATTCTAAGGAGTGGCTTCACCAGTAGCAACATTGGTGACTCGATGGTGATAGAGGCCTGGAAGAGCCTGCTGTTCAAGTCTCACCAGACCCTAACTGTTGCAGAGTACATGACCGTGTTCCCGTTCATCTCCATTCATCCGCAAGAACAATTGCTATAACACCTTGGGTCATTGCCTGGAGCACTTAGCAGGGCCAAGTTTGTGGAGAACAGAATAGAGGCTGGTCAATCCTCTGTTCAAAAGTTGCCAGAACTGCTCCACTCTGTGAGTATTTCTGCTTTTGCAATCAATGACTCTTTTTATCTTGAGGAAGATACTACAGATTGTGATATAAATGAGAAGTGTGGTATTATCACGCAAGTGAAGCAGCTGATGGTGTTGCAGTTCACGCAAAAGACACGTTTCTTTTGTGTGATTTTATTTTGCAATTTAAGTACAGATAAAGAAAAGGTGATCGAATGTTTGGAGAGAGTGACCACAATCTACTTCGACACTTCCTCTGGAGTGCAGGGGCTGTTTTGAACCCCACGGCTGCTATGTTTGATGGTATTGTTGGACAGGAAGTTATTAAGGCTTGCATTGTCAAGTTTCAACCACTCTTTCCGTTCTACTTCGATTCCGTGGATTCTCTTTCCACTGCAACCTTTTAGCCACAGCACCATTCTACCCCAAGGGGTGCAGATCTGTGCTCCCAGGGCCTGGTGATAAGCGGTGAAATGCATTCGGTGGATCCACAACCCAATACAGCAAAGCTTGCTATCCCATCAAATTGTGCTTCAGAGGCCTTCTAGAGTATGCAGCTGGGAGTGCCCAGAAGCTACTTTCCCTACCACCAGGTATATGACTACAATAAGATAGAGTACATTGTTGCTCATCATCCAATAATGGGAATGAGCCCGAAAGTAGCAGGATGGCCACCATGGCTTGCTGCAGTTGCTGGGGAAGCTATCGAGGGATTGGTGCCTCGACGGGCTAATTCTTTTGAGAAGCTGACTAAGAGTAGCCAGATGACTTATAGTAATGGAAATAGAGCATGGGATCTTGAACAAGAGAAAACTGTTGCTCTGAAGGAAGAAAGATTTGAAGACATGGAGCCTGAGAGTGTGCGCTTCATGGCTAGAGGGATCCACATCCTCCATAAGCTAGACCATCCTAATATAATCAAATTGGAAGGCCTTGTTACTTCGAGGATGTCATGCAGTTTGCACCTTGTTTTTGAGTATATGGAACCTGAACTTGCTGGGCTTGCATGTCATCTTGTGGTAAAGTTTGCAGAACCACAGGTTAAGTGTTATATTCAGCAGCTCTTACGTGAGCTTGACAACTATCACAGCCGTTGCATCATACACCGAGATCTAAAGGGTTCTAATCTTTTAATTGACAACAACAGGATCTTGAAGATTGCAGATTTGGGTATTGCACATTTTTTAAACCCCCACCAAAACCAGCCACTGACCAGTTGAGCCATTCCTCTTTGGTATCGGCCTCCAGAGCTTTTACTTGGGGCTACCTACTATGGGACAGCTGCAGATTTGTGGAGTGCGAGATGTATTATTGCTGAGCTGGGTGCTAGGAGGCCTGTAAGTCCTGGACGATCAGCGATGGAGCAATTGTGTATAATATTCAAGCTGTGTGGCTCACCTTCTGAGAAATATTGGGGAGAATCAAAATTATCTCATGCTAAAGTATTCAAACCCCAACAACCTTATATACGAAGCATTGCAGAATCAATTAAAGACCCTCCTACTCCAGCCTTGAGTCTCATGGAGATGCTGTTTTCCATTGCTTCTTCTGAGCGTGGATCTGTAGCATCTGCTTTGACGAGTGAGTTTTTCACTACAAAACCATTTCCATGCGGTCCGTCAGGCTTGCCAAAGTGTCCGCCCAGCAAAGAGTTTGATGCCAAAGTGAGGGATGAAGAGAGTAGAAGAAGACAAGTAGCTGCTTGCAACAAGGGCCACAGGCTCAACCCTAAGAGTACGGTGACAAGAGAGTCCTGAGAAATTCCGCGCCAGATGCAAAAGCTGAACTAGGTATCGCAATGCAGAAAAACCAATCTCAGCCCACTTCAAAGAGCAGAAGTGAGAAGATCAACCCCAATCAAGAGGAGGCTTCTTCTAGATTCCCTATTGCGCCACCTAGACCATTTCAAGCTGGGAAAGAAAGCAAAAATTCTCAGGGCCAAACTAAGATTGTTACTATGGGGCAGGCTCAGGTTGGACTTATGAGATTAAGCCAGACTTATGGGACAGCATGGGACCGCTGTAGTTTGATTTATGGTATCAATTCTGCAAGAAAGCTACATGGGAGAATATTTTGAGGGCTTACAGGCGGACTAGGGGAACTGCCGAGATAGCAAGATCTATAGGAAGGGCTGATTAAGGCAGCAACAGTTACCAAAGATTTTCCTCGTTCAGGACAAGGTTGTTTTGATGGATGGGGCAATGTTACGGGCCTAATTCCTCCTGTTAGGATTCCTTTTCTGTTTTCTGTTATGGGCAAGGTTGTTTGTTATTTCCTTTTCTGCTTGGTATTCTTTTGGTTAGTTTTAGGTTGTTTGATGTATATATACTGTAGATGGTAATAGTAATGAGGAGGATAATTTTTCTGTTGGCTCATCTCTCACAGACTCTCTCTCTCTCTGTCTTTTCTCTCTGCCCTCTCAAATTTTCCCTGCATTTTCCCCTTCCCGAAGCATCTTCTTCATCTTCCTCTTTTCCCTCTATACCTCTCGTCCTCTACTTTTCCTCTACCGACCTCCCCTCCCACCATCTCCTCCTTTGTTTCAGCTGCCTTCCTGCGTTGCCGGTGCCACTGCCGATTCGAGCATGCATAAAAAAATGTGATAGATAATGAACTGTAAATGGTTTAGCTGAGAGATTTTAACCCGATCGTTATTGTTCTGCTTATCCTTGTTGTTCTCTTGCCAAATTAAGTCTAGTCCTTGAATGTTTGAATTTCTTGCATTTTGCTTCCTTCTTGTGTAGGAAATATATGTGTAGATATGCTAAAATTCGTTGCTCAAATAGATCAAATAGCCTCCAATGGTGCAAAGTTCTCGCTTAAACATTATACTGATAAATTATTGTGCAAGACTCGTTATGCTTGGTCATTATGGCATTGCTGAAATATCTGTATCTTGAATTCCCTTTTCCTCCGATGAAAAGAAAAACTCCTTTTCTACAGTTAGGCTCTACGATGGAGACCATGATTAGAACTTGTAAAACATAATGCTGTTGAGGAGTTCATTGCGACTAGTGCCGCCCATTTTTCATAATGGGACCAATTAAAATAATCAAGTTCTGTAGCTGAATTTGCTTCATCTTTCTATCATTATCTGCATTCTCATAGGGTAAATAGAGGTACAAAAGAAGAATCTGACATCTTAGGGAAACTACACAATGAATTGATTGCAAATAACTGGCAGACATGTCAAATCTATGATGAGTATAGCATTCAAGTGTAAATGAAATGGGTAAAAAAGTAAGGAGGAGGCCACTGCCAGATAAATTTGCTTGTGCTTGTCCTGTTTTTTCTTTCTTTCCTTATTCCTACTTCCCTCTTCCGCTAAAGCAATTGTAGAATCTCCCAGCAATTCAATGCATAATTCTTTATGCTGTTTGTTTTGCCTTGTTGAATTTCAATCTGGGTTCTGTTGGTTTCAAGTACCAGAATTTCTTAGATTCTTTTAGAGCTTATCGTCATCTGGGAATCCACTCTATATATGGGCTTTAACATGTGACGCAAGCTTTTGTCATTGAGATATTTGCAGCAGTAGTGTCAGCCTTATGTTGCACTATAATCTATGCAAGGTTGTCTTTATGAATCTTCAGGGTGGCATTTGGTGGTGGCTTTAGGGTGGCTGCATCACTCTGGTAGTTGAAGCATAGTGAAATCTTTCCTTTCCTGTTCCTCATCGGTTCATTATCTGACCTACATTTCAGATTTGCAGATCATCTTAACTGTCCTTTTGGACTATTTATTTTCTATAGATGCTCAAGATGTTTTAAGGCTTTATAGTAGGGAATTACGGTGCCCAAGTACTTAATATTTCCCAGTCAAAGAGGCAAAGGCTAGTTACATGTACCTTGGCTACGCCATAAACTAAAATGATTGGAGAAAATCCTGTGAAGACAGATGTTTTAAATTTGCTTTGAGACCTAACTTTTGTTTTCAAAAATAAAAAATTGACCCATCTGAGCAATGGAGAACCAAGCCTTGGGATCAGACAAAAATAAAAGAAGACTGTAGTGAAAAAAATAATCCAAAAAATCCATCACCGTGCTTTTAACTATGTTGTTACCTACAATATGTTTTATGTCATATGGATTGCTCAACAAAGAAGAAATTTTCTTTTAAGGGACAGTGGTATGTTTCTGCAATTCAGTCTCCATTGCAGGGTACACTCACACTAAGTTTTTCTAAATCACTCCATTCTTTTTCTACTATTATCTTTCTGAAATCTAATAAAATTCCTGTTCATCATCCGTTCATTAGGTGACCAAATTTTCAGATTTGCAAATCATCTTAACTGTCCTCTTCTATGTTTTGTTTTCTATGGACGCTTAAGATATTGTAAGGCTTTATAGTGGAGAATGTTGGTGCTATTGATGAAAATATGGGGACATGTATCAATCTCGGCGATATTGATATTGGATAATAATAGACAATATATATGGGTATTTGATATATCAGAAGAAAAAATTACTAAAAATTATAAAATAATTGAAAAATATCGATTGATATTGACAGTATTGGCTGAATACCGGTTATATCACCCAATGTATGGCAATATATTGCTAATACGGCAACATAATTTAATATTATCGCAGTATCAGAAAATATTTATATCAGAGGTTATAACAATAAATATCGGCCGATATTTGGATCCATGTTTGGTGTTCTAGTGGTAATATTTTCCTATTACAGATAGTCAAAGACTAGTTGCATGTACCTTGGCTACACCATAAACTAAAATGATTAGAGAAAATTTTATGAAGATTGATGTTTTAATATTTTTTAGACCTTACTGTGTATTCAAAAATAAAACAGTTACTTATCTAAGCAATTGAGAACCAAGACTTGGGTCAGACATAAATAAAAGAAAACTATAGAGAAAAAAATTGATCAAAGAATCCATCACCATGTTTTTAAATATGTTGTTACCTCATATGTACTGCTCAACAATGGAGAAATTTGCTTCTTAAAAAACATTGGTAGGTTGCTGCAATTCAGTCTCCTTTGCAGGGTACACAGACACAGAATTTTTCTCAATTGTTTCATTCTTTTTCTCCTGTGGCAGCAGCATTTAACAAACATCATTGATCTGGTTCTGATGCCATGTCTCATCTGTGATGATAATATTAGTATTAATGTACACATTTGAATGACAGTTTTCATGGGCCATAGTTATGTTTGTTTTAGGTGAGAAATTTCATCCATTGATAGCAATTGGATAGTTGCTTTGAAACTCAGTGAGATCAGTCAAGTGCATAGATGCAAATATCGGCCATTATGTATCGATATTGGAGCCTTCAATATTGATATTTTTTAATACCATAATAATATTGTAATATATTTTCATATTGGCAATGTTTCGCGATATATTGGCCGATATATCATTGATACAATAGACAAATCATCGCTATGGCCCTATTAGTTTACGATTCTCATAATTTTTTTCTTTTTGATATATCAATATCAATATATATTTTTTAATTTGTCTGATATTGATATAATCATAATCGATACTGACACTTCTATTGATATAAATACTTTCATCCGTAGAGTCAAGTGACATTGTCATTTATGTCGACACATTAGGCCTCTGTCATTTTAACAAGGTTAAAGGTTTCCCCTCCCCTCCCTATGTCAAACTGCTGTGTCCCAAATACTTGGGTATGATTATAATTTTCTAGGATTTATGGCGACTGTTAAATATTTATCACATCTCAGGATTCTGGCGTGAATATATGTTTTATTGAATAGGCATGATGGTTCCTTGGTGCATCTGTAAACTTCTCTCCATCAGTTTATCGTATTTGGACGTAGTGATGAGCCTATTTATCTGAATGGATGACTTGAACTCTCTCTCCTTGTTTTTGTGTTGCTTGCTGCAGACATAGAAAAAGATTGGGGAAAAAAAAAAAAAAAAGAGGTGTTGATTGTACTGATCTCTCTTTAGTGACGTCTTTGCCCTCAGCTGATCGTTGATGTTGAAAATTGAAACTTTCCTGTGTAGGATAAAAAACTCTTGATATTCTGAAGGCTGTTCAGTGAATCATTTGATTGTAAGAGCTTTATGTTATTACAATTATTTATGGACAATCAGGATTATTATGCTATTTTACCATCAATATACTAAATTAAATATTCATAACATATCTAAATCCATACTTAACGTTCTTATTTTAAAAAATTTGGAATTGAGTTTTTTTCCCTTAACCCTTATCTTCCTTCCTTCAAGGGGGCTACAAAATTTTGTTTGTGGAGTTATTATTATTTTTTTTAAAAAAAATGCTTTTTAAAATCAAAGAAATAGAAGCTAGCAAAACAACCTCCATTTCAAATCTGAAAACCAGTCACATAATCCAAAAAAATTGCATCAAAATATCCTCAACAAATAATAGATAATTCTATTATTTATTGGATAGGAAGAGAATAGATTTATTAATTATAATATTATCCTTTTTTCATAAAAATTGGATTAATTAAAAAATATATTCTTTAATAAAATATAATAAAATCATGTGATCATAACCTTAATCATTTTAATAAATTATTAATTATACACTATGGCTATGCGGCAATTCTGACATTGATCGCATCATCTGGTACCTGTTCTGCTGTCTGCCATCTGTTTTTGCTTTAAACGCCTTCTGCATGGATTTTCACATTCTATTCTCTTTCATACATCTTATTTAAGCTAGACCCTTGCTAATTGATTGGCTGCTTTGCTTAGAGCATGTCAATGTGAGTTTTGCAAGAAGTGGTGGGCCTGGAGGTCAGAATGTCAACAAAGGTGTGCTAACGTTTTTTTTTCATTTTCTTCGCTTTTTCAATGAGTCTAAATCAAAGAAGAAAATACAATATTGATATTAATTGTGATCATATTAATATGGGACATATTAAATAATATATATCAGTATTGAATATTTATGAAGGAAAAAAATTTCTGAAAATCATAAACTAACAGAGTCGTGTTGGTTGATATATAATGATATATTGATACAAAAAAATATATCACAATATTGTTGTTGTATCTGAAAATATCGGCATCGGAGGCTTTGATACGAATTCATATTGGCTGATATTTATATCAGCAATCTAAATTGTTGTTTCTGTTCATGACTTATTGATACAGTGAACACCAAGGTGGACATGCGTTTCAATGTGAGAAATGCAACCTGGCTAAGTGAAAGGATAAGAGAGAAGATTATGCTAACGGTTTGTTTTCTATCTTATATGATGTGATTTAATAAAATTTGAAGATTTTATATGTAAAACATGCATTAAAGTAGAGAAAGATACCATCTGGCAACGTAGTTTCTAGTTCTAGTTGCATTCAAAGATTCCTGCCATATGTTTAGAGGAATTGTTGGTCAAAATATGGCTTATATTCAATTCTAACCCATGGATAAAAACATTAATATCAGTATCAATTGTGGTTATATTTTTATTAGATATATTGTATATTACGTATTAAAATTAGATATATCAAATCAGAAAAAATTTTAAAATTGTAAATTGACAAAATTATACTAGTCAATATATAAATATATCACGATAGTCTTTGTATTGAAAAATATCTGTATCGGAGGACTCTTATACTGATATATATTGGTCGATATTTACATTATTGTTCTATCTCCAAATTGGAATCATGAAAAACATGGGAAACAAAGATAGATAGATCAATGAAACATTTGGAGATTTGTAACACAATGATTTTAGAATTAGCTAGCAATGTATTTGTACACACACACACACACATATATATATATATTTGTATATATATCTTAATGCAAATTATCTGTCCAATGTGTACGGTGATTATTGACAT
The DNA here is from genome assembly GCA_033239525.1 of Nepenthes gracilis. NCBI lineage: Eukaryota > Viridiplantae > Streptophyta > Magnoliopsida > Caryophyllales > Nepenthaceae > Nepenthes > Nepenthes gracilis. The sequence continues at coordinate 2,907,652 of BSYO01000037.1, forward strand.
AATGGTAATGTTATTGTATTGGGATTTGAAAGTCATGTATTGGGATTTGAAAGTCATAGATTTAAACCACTGATGTACGCTCTTTGTAGCTTGGAGATAAACCTGTGCATTTTGACTCCTCTCTAAACCCCACGCAATGGAAGCCTGGTGCAATGGGCCCCTATTTGCCCAGTGCTTTTGCTGGACCATGACTGCTAAAATCGTGAACATTTGTTATAGTAGTCTTTCATCTATCACATTCAAGTTTGTATTGGTTGAGCAGGAGAAGAATAGGATAACTAGTGTTGTCACATCCCCAGCACATATATACGTAATAAATGACATCAAATGTGCTTAAACAAATGTCGTGACGTAATCCTACACCAAAAACCTTTATACAAAACCCAAAATAATCTGCAAGTCCGAGGATATGGCCAACACTCCAAAAGTTGGCCCTAAGTTATACAATTGCTCAAAGAAAAATCCATACACAAGGTAAAGCACTTCAGCTAATTACCAAGCATCCATCCACGATGCAGAACATAGTCTCCAAAAATACATACATCCTAAAAATCAATTGTTTAGAACATTATTCAAACCAGATGCAATTTTGATAACAAATGGGACAACCTAAAATTATTTATCCAATAATAACTCTCCATGCAAATGTCCTGCAAAAAAATCCAAGCCCGCTTATACAAAAGACTATAAAATACAATAAGATTGAGCCTAATGTTCAGTAGAAAATGAATATATATATGGATCATGATAAAACATGATAAATGACCATAACAATTAAATGCAAAAATGCCAAAAAATAAGATAATGTGATAAAAAATAAGAACATAAGAACCAATTATTAGTAATAACTTCGTTGACTAGCGTCGAATATCCTAAGTTGGGTTATATATGTTTATCGATAGCCTAGGCGATATGTCACTATTCAAAACCTGTGGGTAGACGGACTACATATTATTTCCAATAAATAGGATCAAAATACAACTTTTCAAACCCATAAATATTAGGTAATGACATTCGCTTTCAAATTTAAATATATATGAAGGTATTCTATTAATTCTCTCTAATAGTTTTTATTTAGTCAAAATAAAAAACTCCATAACAAACAAATATGCATATTTTCAAACAATGGAAACATAGGGTCTTTACAAATTTTAAAATAGAGTTTTCATCAAATACTTGCATAAAAATGATATGTAAAGTTAAATATCCAAATATTTCAAAACTTTTTAATAAATTTTATAAAGGTACGTGAAATCCTTCAAAATCACAAAATTCTCAAATAAGATAGGCATGCATGCAAAATAATGTTAAAAAAGATAATAAAGGATCATATGCACGTATATTTAAACAAAAATTGAAAGGAATAATCTAAATATTTTAGCGGCAAATGAATAAAATAGCTTAGATGTACTTGACTTAATCCAAGTATTACCCGAGATTCACTTGACTTTACCTTTTCTTTCCTCTTTTCTCTCTTCTTTTTTTCTCTCTCTCCTCTCTTGAAACCTCAAGCCAACATGACTGAAAAACATAAGGAAAGCATTGGTGACAAATGCAAGTATTGCATCCATCAGGTGTGAGGAAAAAAACATATTTATGTATGAGCGCTCATCAAACTACGCATGAGCACTGCCCATACTGCTAGCCACACACTATTGTAGTTGTTCTGCTAGTCACACCTGAGTGCTATACATGCACAGTTCTAGTGTAGTTTTTCATCCCTCAAGTACTTAATTTTTCATCCAATTATAATTATTCTCAATAATTTATTAAATTTACTTAATTATTGACATCATAAAGTATAAATTGGAGATCAAATATTGTAAGTGTTGTTAAAGGCACAAGGCATATTAATGTTTAAAGGGTCCTTGAGGCATAGGCTAGGCACATTAAGGCACAAAAGGGTCCCTGAGGCCAAGATGCAAAGTACAGGTCTAATGAAAGTGATGCGTCCATTTATTATTAATAAATTTTAATAAATTTATTAATTAAACATCAAACATATTAATATTAATAATTATAAATTTATAATTTAACTAAAAATATAAAAGATGATAATTAATAAACTCAACTCACTACAAATGCACAAGAAAAATAAAATTCATTAACAAAACTTGAAATATTGTTATCAAATTTCTCCAAATAAAGACTAATATTTATTACTATTATCACTTCTTCATTTTCATGTCTCTATAAGTTAAAATGTTCGTCATTTACAAATTTCAATAGAGTAGTTTTACAGATACTTAGTTCAACGGTCGCACTATTTCTAAATTTAATGTGATATACATTTTTATTTTCTCTGACAATTTTAACTATAAAACCTTTTTCAAAAAACTATTCTTAAGTATAAATTTATCATTCTTATCACAGTCCCATCCATTCTTCTAATCCTCTACTCATTACTTTTATCAATTCCTAATTTTACAAATATGAAGTTAGTATAATAAATAACAATTAAATACAATAATTAATTTAAAGAGAAATTTGTGTGTGTGTTTGTGAGCCTAGGTGCGCCTGTTGAAATGCTGAACGGTAGTTGTAATCGTCTTTCTTCTAACGTATTCTAGTTGATGCTGGATGAACAGGAGAAGAATAGGATCAACAAAGATGGGGAGATTGTGATCTCTTCCACAAAAACCAGAACGCAGCAGTTAATTTCCTCTCACATCTCTTCATTATCTATTTTTCTTATATAATTATCTCAAGAATTTATTTTCATTTTCCCTTTCCTCTTCAGGGGTAACATCCAAGATGCACTGGACAAACTGCAGGTATGATTAGTTGTTTCTTCTCATTTTTCTGTTGCAATGATATGGTGAAGTTGAGTGAATAAATTGCTGTTGGGTCTGTTTGAATTGTGGAGTTGAAATTTATATTTGGAAATGTAAACAGAATTGGAATTGGTGGAATTCAATTTTATTATTAAAATTGTATAAGAAATTATAATTCTGATAAAATAAATAAATAAAGTTGGAGCATAGTTAATTTTTAGTTTCATACATAAAAATAAAAAGATACATAGCTAATATAAATTCTAAGTTTTTTAATGTATAAATATTTAAAATGTTATATAATTTTTCGAATCTTATTTTTGGGTATAAATAAGGTTTGATCGATACATATTATTTAAAGATATTTTTAGACAATACTTTTTATTTGATTATTGACTTTTAATCTTTTAATACTACTTATATATATATTTTTAAAAAAAATAAATAGAAAAATAAAATTATAGTTAGCTCACCTTTACTTGACCCAAACAACCAAAATATTTTATTCAATGGATCTCTTATTGTATGATTTTATCATATCTAATTGATAGATAATTTTCAACCTAAAAATTATAATCTTTTACTCTACCTCTAAAATTATAAGGAACTATCCTACACTCTTTTCTAATTCCAAGGAATCAAAAGTCAAATTTCATCTAATTCCAAACAATAAAATTAGAATTAGGCATGGAATTCTAATTCTAACTCCGAACTCCAGGTCCAACCAAACGTGACCTTAGGATCCTTGCGTTTTTCTATCCTTCCTCATATTCATAGCAGTGAAGATTCCTTCTAGATTTTGTTGAATTTATCTTACAAATTAAGCTATTTAAATTATTAGGATGAAATCCTTTCCAGTGAAAATATAAAACAAATTCAAAATTAACAGATTTCAAATGAATGATACAAGTAAAATGCTCTGAGATTGTTCTTCCATTGTCTACATTCTATCACTTCTTCCATGGGTGTTCTTCTCTGATAAATCTTTTCTTATCATGTGATTCCTCTTTCCTCTGGTGGCGCAGGCAATCATTGATGCTGCTGCTTATGTTCCCCCACCACCTTCGGAAGAGCAAAAGAAGAAAATTGCCAAGCTGTAAGGACTGTTCTGGAAATTGTTCTATTCTATCCCTTAATTTCTTTTTCATAAAGAATTGTATACATAGATAAAAAAAAATCAGTCGATATGTATCAATATCAGGCTTTCTAGTACCTATATTTTCTAACACGTTGACAATATCGCAATATATTGCCATATCAGCAATATATCGTGATATATCGGCCAAGGTGCAAAATATTAGCCAATACAACCGATATTTGACTAATATCACAAATGTATTGGTCAATAAGGCCCCGTTAGTTTATGATTTTTAGTTTTTTTTTCATATATCCGTTACCAATACATATTATAGAATCGTGATTGATGCCGATACCAATATTGAAATTTTTATTCATGTCGGTATCGATTCAAGCTGTATTGCACCAGTCATATCTAGTGGTATGTATTGATATTGGATATTACGGATGAAGAGAAAAGTCCTCTTGACCACATCAAATGTGAGTTATGTATTGAAAATTTACCTTTTTTAATCTTCTATTTATTTGTTTAAGAAGTTTTTTTAGTCAATTTTGTCACAATTACTTTTGATATTCTTTCAGGTCGTTAAAAAATGTCATAAAGTTTTTAATCTATGTATATTTTTGTACTTTTATAAAATATGTAGATTTAGATTTTTTAAAAAAATTTTAATATTTTAGATATTTTAAAATGTGTGATTTAAACTTTCAGTAGTGGGAGAAGCAAAAAATAGTCAATGCATTTTTTTATTATCGGGCAAATCAGCCGATATTTTACATCCAGGCTTCATTCAAGTCCTTTCTGTTCTCGAGCCATGGGCCATACTAGGCCCAAATTTTGATGGTGTGGCCCAAATTTCTATATCTAGATGATATGGGCATCAAAAAACGAACCGTTTAACAAGTTTCGGGTCATTGTCATGTTGGCTTACAACTTGCATCCCTGTGGCTGAAGGGCTGCTATATCTGAGCAAAAACGACTGCAGACCAAGAAGGTCCTTTCCCAAAAGAAGGCTTTTCGAAGGAGCCGAGATAGCTGGGACTGAGCCGTCGAATCAAAACTACCGGAGTTTTCCTCTCTTATTTGGATACCGATCGACTGAAATGGGTAAAAAAGTAAAAGAAAGAAGAAAGAACAGAGGATATGAGAAGAATACAAAGTTGCCATTAGTTGTTGCTTGTCAATATTGATTGAGGATTTCTCTTGGGAGCAAGCTGCTGAAATGTTCAACACAAGGAGTGTGTTGTTCCTTCTGCAGACAATTTGTAGGTTTATATAATTATAATTACTTAAACAAAATCCTACAAATACGTTGTAGTGATAATTGTTTATTTTTTATGCGCATTTTGACTTGTAAACTTGTATATTGATAATTTTTCTCATTGAAATAATGCACAATTAGTTATAGTTTATTTGATGGTACCTGTTACTCAGATAACCATAGTGATTCTAGAACTAATATGTGTAACAAATCCCTACTTTTGGAAGGGATGCATTTATTAGATAAAAGGTCAATGCATGTTTAACCCGTTACTCTGATGATTCATGATAACTCGACGGATCGCATAGCTTTGACGTGGTACAATTGTCCGATCTTCGATTTTAGGCCAACCTCACAACAACGCATGAGAGGCCACTTTCCATCCCAACCTACTACGCAGAGGCACAATGGATTGATTGGGGACAACACTATGCGTGATACTCAAACTGACGTGCCTTCAGCATAGAAGCTTCAGGCACAACTTGCGTTTCTACACAAGCCCACCACTGCTCCCATGCCATCACGTACATTCATTCGAGCCCCGGCAGTCGATCCGCAGGTGAATTATAATGCCGACGAAATCAGCTTGCTGAGGTGCCCTTACAAGCACTGCTGCTAGACGGGACAAATGAGACCCGTGTGAATTCAAATGGTCTGGTAAGATAGGGGTGAGATTTTTCTACATCGTCAGGTGAAATTCTACCTCCTGATCTGATTCTGTTAAAATCGCTACCGTCTGTTTTATAGATGTGGAATCATTTTTGTGAAATGCGGGAAGTTAAAGTGGAATTTTAGCATTCTGCGTATCTTGTTCACAATTTATTTAGTTTTCCTGTCAAGTGTATTGATGCCCATATAAAGCTCCGGTTCTCATAATCTAATCTGCTCTTTTTTCCTCTCCTCTAATTTGCTTGTAGTAGCTTTTATTATTATTTAATGTAGTAATTTCTCTATCTACAACACGTATTAGAAGTTTTGCCGATACTGGCACAATGACTGCTTAAGAAAATGCTTAAAAGCTGTATCAATAAAATAGACCTATCCTGTTTGATTTGGTATTGTTATTGATTTATTATATCAGAAAACAAAATTTTGCCTTTTATTAATTTTGGTCACTTGTAAGTAGAATCGACCCATATGAGAAAGTATAAGCAACCGATTAAAACTCGAAATTGACATGAAAATGTATGGTTCTGCTACCAATTTTTCTATCATTAAGAGAGAATGCACCCCTAAGAAAAAAGTCGCTGGTCGTGACGGCTTTGTGGATGGGTTTTCATAAGTAAAACTCCAGTGTGAATAGATCCCATGGAGGGATTCCATGGATATTTTTACTCGTGTTGTTTGTTAAAAAAAATAATGATAATCTTTAATAGTAAACAATTTGATGAAATTCTTTGCTCTTACAATAGCTTTTTATGTAATTTTTAAAGTGAGCTTTTTATGACTTCAAGCCCACAAAGATAATACCTTGGATAAGTATAGACGACCTAATGTTGGCTTTGCTAGCTATGCTAATAACTCTACTTTGAAATATTATCATATTGGCTTAGGACTTTGTCATTTTTACATCTAATTTATACTTCTAAGTAGATTTGATTAAGATCAGATCTTCTGATTGACTCGGTTAAGGTCAAAAATTATATTAGTATTATAAACAAGTGTGATCAAAAAATTACACTTTGATTAATTTTTTGAGCTGGGTATGGCCATGAATGAAAAGTGATTGACTCGGTCGAACCCAATCATGAAAGAAAGTGACCAATTCAACTTAAAATCTAAATGTTATATTCAAAGATCATTGCAAAACTCATACGTAAAATGCCTAAAATCTGAAAGTTATGATTAGATATCTCATGATCCGACAACAAAATATTCATCATTTATAATCGTATGAAAAACAAAGGCTAACATTCAGTATACAGATTGTCTAAATTTTAAATATAACCCACCCACTGTTAATCAAATATTAAAATATAATTAAACGTCCTAAGAACTATTATTTCAATAGTATTCCTAACATCTAAAAATTTCTACAAATATATCCGAGGTCGCTATCCGAAAGAGTTTGAAAATATTTGCAAACATGAACTCAACACTCAGCAAAGTATATATATATATATATATAATAAATAAATATGTGTAAATAAAATTAATATAATAACATAAAAATCAAAAATTACATACAAAATTTTCAAATATTTAATTTTTGATAAACATGTTTAAAATTATAGTTTCATATAAAATGTTGAACATATATAAGTATACAAAACATGCTAAGCACACAAAAAACAAAGAAACACCAAAAATATGTAATCGTAAACATGTGAAAATTTCAAAATCAAGGACTAGTAACCGACATACCAACCAATCCAAAGACAATTCTAAAAAACAAGCTACACTTATACTCATCAGATGATAAATCTATTTCCTTAAATTTTAATTTTTTTAAAAAAATTATTATTATATAATTATTTTTTAGATTTATTCAACACATAAAAATTATAATATCATAAATATAAATTAAAAAATTACGTGTTACAATACTACTTTATAATAAATTATCGATAAAATTTTAGCTATAATAGCTTTAAAATGGTCCAAATTTTAGCTAATTTGTGTTATGAACCTTTCTTTTTTAAAATAACAAATTACCCAGATGTGTGATAACGTCTCAAGTCAAACAAAATAAATTAAAAATGTATCCAATACATGTCTAAATATATTGGTATATATAATCTGTGTCAAACACTGATACTTTAATGTCGAAAATATGACAATAATTCTTACACTTATTATCAGCATTCAATGGTCAAAATCAAATTTGATAATCACATTAATTATAGTTCAAATTGACGAAAGCCTAAAGCTCACTCCAGCAACCATATGAAAAGAACTAGCTATATGATTTACTAAAAAAATATACTAATACTCAAAAATGGAAATGTTGTTATCTCAAGAACATGCTCAGATCAATCAAGTATAAACGGTGGATTGAGCTTACATGGACACAACAAACTGCTCCGGGTATAGAAATCCCTGCTCGAAGCTCAAATCAACGAATTTCTTACGGTAACTCTTAGTAGAACAGTAGAGCAGCCGCCCAAAATAAGAGCAACCCGGAAACTCCAGTACATGCAATTCTGCCGGCAGCGTTTTTACCTGCAAAATTATTAGCAGCTGGTAACTTTTGATCAAGAATAAGAAGAACTGCAATGAAGTCAAAGAGTTCTTTTTGCCCTTTTTTAATGTGTGGGGGATGTGTGGATACCGACGCAGTATACAGGTACGACATAGAAGATCATGTTGACACGTTATTTTTCTAAAAATGAAGAAACAATATGTCGGGGACATCATGTGTAAACTTCAGTGTCTATATATTGATATGAGAATATAATTGATAAGCATTACAATTTTATACTGACTTAGCAATAAAAATGATTTGTCATATCTTCCCATCCCAAAAGATTCACAAGAAATAGTATACAAATTTGCAGTGAGACAAATATAAGTGAGTTGTGCAATGATAACTTTAAAATGGTTCGCATTTATCTTATTTGTATTATGAACCCTATATTTTTTTAATTTTATTAAATTACCCAACATGTACAAAGCACATCCAAAACGTGTCAAAGAACATTGAAGAGTTTAAAAATAATAAAACATATAAAATTTGATCCTTATCAGACAACAACACTTTAAATTTGAGTGTGAATGTGCTTCTTTAGGTGGAATGAAGGGTTTTTGTCTGATTGTTAGTGAACTCAGAACTCAGAGAGTTTTAATGCTTATTAACCAGAAAAATTGGTTGTTCCAATTGGCCTTCTTGGAGAAAGATCCCAGATCTCATTTGTAAACCAGAGCACTTAAAGAAGAAAAAAACAGGCCTTCCTACAACACTAAGGTTATTTTATTATGATCTAAAGATCATAGTTTTAAATCACGAAAACTAATTTTCTATATTATATGAATAAAACTGTGTACATTTAATCATTCGTATATCGCATAAGTGAAATCTCTTACACTAAGTTGGCATAGAACTCAGTTAAGAGCATTTTTTTGGGCCATTTCAATAACACATGGATGGGTAACAATTAAAGCTCAAATGGAGATGGCTCCATAATTTTGAATTTAGGCATCGCGATGTCACAACATCAACGTATCATCAAAGAATGCAAAGTTCTCGCAAAATCATGACCGTATGTAACTGAATGTTGCGCCCTGTATTTAAATATATGGATGAGTCCTTGAGGAAGTTATCTATTTGTAGGCAGCAAATAACCATCTTTAATTAGGAAATCAAAACATCAGACGAAAACATGACGGAGGTATGAAATTTCTTCAATTTTAGCAATGTTCAGCCAACTACTACCACTCAATTTTCCCAGTTAATTAGGACTAATGCTAATTTAGCAAGAAAATTCTCGATTTTTAAAATTAATTTAATTTTATAAATACAGAACAAAATTTACTTGAAGGTGAGGATAAATTATCTCAACTTTAAAATTCCGAAATAGAATTAATGCCTTTGCCTAAAATAAAATCTGGTTTGTTTGTTCGTGTAAACTAAATATTGGGTCTCTAACTTCTGATTCACAATGCAGTAATGATTCAACCAATAAATAAATAAATAAATAAAATCGTCGATGTACAGTTATGTGAACTAAGCAATAACAAGTATTGGTAGATTTCTTTTACAGTTTATGGATAATAACAAATGAAATCGACCATAATTAAAGCAATGTTCAATTTCTAATGCCATTTTTCTTCTTCCCCGTCATAATAAGTGGGTTAGAGTTCTCTCAGGACTAATTAATAATTGAAAATTTAATACCCAAATTACCTTATTCTACCAGAAAAAGGGAAGAGCACAAATTTTATATTAAAAAAAAATTGTTGTTCATAGAAAACGAAAAAGAGGATGAAAAATCGTTACCTGGAGGAGTTGGTGATGTGGAGGAAGATGGAGTTGGAGCTGCGACAATGGAAAACAAAATTCTGTAGTAATTAGTAATCAGACAAAGAAAGAATGAATAAATATTTAATAATCATAAACAAGGCCTTGCAACCGGAAAACTAAGAAGTTTTCTTAATCAGTCAATCAAATTTCTTCATCAAATTTGGGGAAACATTCAATTCAATAGTTATTCGTCGCTGAAAGTTCTTGCAATTTACTTAACAAAATAAGATAATTCTTGCAATTAAGAGGTTTGTTGACAAAAATTAGACAACACTTAACAGAAAGAGAGGAAATAGAGGCAAGAAAAATCTTGCTATGGCTACTTTAGGTAGTACGATTGACTTTCATTCCGGCAATTGTTGGCAGTAATGGGCGGCCTACTGACAATGACACAGGAACAATACACCTGTTGGCCGGAATGGGCAGCCGACTGACAAAGGTACACACACTGTGAAGTAGAAGTAGGAGAAGAGAAATGAACACCAAGAATTTTACGTGGAAAACCCTTTTGGAATAAGGAAAAAATCACGGGATACTAAGTCCACTAAAAAATCACTAAGTATGAGATATTTGTTACACAAACTACAGGAGGCGTAAATAAGAACAGAGTAAAGATAAACAAAGAATTTCAACACTTTGTTTTCACTCACCACTCTATTTCTTTTTCACTCTCTCCTCTATTTTCTCACTATTTTTTCACTTCTCTCTCTTCCTTCTCACCCACATATTGAGTGTGCATATACACACATATATATACACACGTCCTCTACCATAGCCCAACTTGGTGGTTGGTATTCAACTTCCAACGTCTGCATGCATGATTCTCATGCAGATTAAAGGTGTAATTCTCATGAAGAAAACTTATTTCGTCATTCATGGCTTCCAGCCATTCCTTCTTACTCTCATCCTCCATAACCTCTTCATAACTCTCAAGCTCTTCGACATTAGTGAGTATAACATATTCACAGGGTGACAGATGGACGAACGGCCGTCTGTTTCATGAGGATCTTCTAACAGGCACATCCTTGACCAGTTGAGGGATGATTTCGTCCTGATCTTCATAAGGTGACATGATTGTCCTTCCATTATCCTCAGCGGCCTCAGGATCATTGTCCTCATCTTCTAGGGATTCTGGACGAACAATTTTGACACTTACTTTGTCCGTCTGCTAAACATCTCAGTTGGCCTTCCTGCCAATAGCATTGATCATTTCATCTTCAACAAAGGTTATGTCCCTTGATCGGACAAGCCTTCTCCCAACTGGATCATAAAATCTATAACCCAACTCATCTTCCCCATAGCATAGAAAAACGCATTGTATCATTTTTGGCTCCAACTTTATCCTTTCATCTCTTGGGACATCAACAAAGGCTTTACATCCAAACACTCGTAGATGATAATAAGATGGCTCCTTATTCGACCCCTCTTCGGCAATTCACCCTTCAAGGGTTTGCTAGGTGACCTATTTATGATGTAGGCCATCGTCTTCAATGTTTCGGCCCAGAAGTATCCAGAAACTTAGATTCGAAAAGCATGCACCGTATTCTTTCTATTAGAAGTGTGTAATTTATCCGCTCAACTACTCCGTTCAACTGTGGCGTTTTTGGAGGTGTTTTTAGATGCCTAATACCATATGACCGGTAATAGGCATCAAAAGGCCCAATGTATTCACCGCCATTATCACTTAGAATGACATTCATTTTCTTTCCTGTCTGTCGCTCAATAAAAGTATGAAATTGTTCAAATATACCAAGGAACTGGTCCTTGGTTTTCAATGGGCAGACCTATAACTTTCTGGAATAATTGTTAATGAAAGAAATAAAGTATTGAGCTCCACCAAACAAATTCTCTTTGAATGGTCCACACACATCTGTGTGGACGAGATCAAGCGGTTCTGCTTTTGGAACAGACATGTCTCTATGAAATGAGACTCTCCTTTGTTTGCCTACCAAGTAATGAGGACACATCCTTAGTCAGTCCTCATTTACTCCGGCGATAAGGCCCTTCCTGGCCAGATGATGCAATCTACATTCACTCGTATGGCCCAACCTCCTGTGCCACAAATCGTCGGTCTCCTTGCTTATTGCAGCGTTTACGTCTCCGGAAGTTACGGATGCCTTTATTATGTACAGGCAGAAATACATTTTCCCTCTTGCCACTACCAGAGATCCTCTGGTCAGTTTTCACTTACCTTCACAAAAAGTGTTACAATAACCTTCATCATCCAACCAACCAGTTGAGATGATATTGAGCCTGATATCAGGGACATGTCGGACATCCTTTAATAACAGTTTCATCCCATTATTGGTAGCCAGTATAACATCACCCTTACCAATAATTCGTAATGTTCCTTCATTGCCCATCCTTATCACTCTAAAGTCCCTGGAGTGTAGGATGTGAATAATCCCCGTCTAGACGTAGCATGCGAGGTGGTACCAGAATCAATCACCCAGTCGGACTCCTCATCCGTCAGGTTTGCCACGTTCTCTTCACATATCAACAAGAGATCGCCTCCTGTGACTACTGAAGACAGAGAACTTATCCTCACCTCGCCCATTTTCTCCTTTCTCCGTGTTCTCACGCTCCCACTTGAAGCATCGCTTCTTGATGTGGCCCTTTTTACCATAATGATGGCACTCAAGGTTTTAATACTTTGATAGAGATTTACTATCCTTTCTCTCCAGGCTTCTGCTGCGTCCTCTACTTCTTCCCCCAAACTTGATCACAAGTACTTCACTATGTGAAGATGTTGAGGCCTCTTATAACCGCCTTGACTCATTCATGAGTGAGAAAGAAATTACCTCATCCAACTTCAATATATCTTTTCCAAACAGCAAAGTAGTGACGATGTGATCATAAGTGGTTGGCAGAGAGGCCAGCAGCACCAATGTCTTGTCTTCCTCCTTAATTACCTCATCAAGGGCGGATATCTGTATTACGATCCGATTAAATTCGTCCAAATGTTTTTCAAAACTGCCACCTTCTGACAATCGCGAACCATAAAATTGTTATCAAGGATTTGGACTTACATCAGCTCTTCAACTTCTCCCACACCACCACCGGATCAGTCAGGCTGAGGACCTTCTGGAGTGTGTTGTTTGCCAGGCATAACTTGATAGTGCAGTTGGTAAGATCTCGTTTATCTTGTCAGTCCTCCACTGATAGGTTTTTCGATTTATCTTTCTTTTTTTTAGTGCTTTTATTGTTCATTCTTTAGTTAGGATGTTCTTCACACTTTCCTGTAAGAGGATGAAGTTACCTTGCCCATTAAACTGTTCTACGCTGAACGGCAAATTCTTTAAGAACAATGACGCCATTCAAACGGAATTTTCAACCGCTCTTTGATACCACTTGTTGGCGGTAATGGACAAGCTTACTGATAAAGACACAAGAACAATACACCTATTGGCCGGAATGGGCGGCCGACTGACAAAGGCACACACACTGTGAAATAGAAGTAGGAGAAGAGAAATGAACACTAAGTATTTTATGTGGAAAACCCTTCTAAAATAAGGAAAAAAACCATGGGACACTAAGTCCACTGAAAAATCACTAAGTATGAGATATTTGTTACACAAATTACGGGAGGCAAAAATAATAACAGAGTAAAAGTAAACAAAAAACTTCAACACTTTGTTTTCACTCACCGCTTTCTTTCTTTTTCACTTTTTCTCCTCTATTTTCTCACTACTTTTTCACTTCTCTCCCTTCCTTATCACCTACATATTGAGTGTGTATATACACACACACATATATATATATACACACGTTCTCCAGCATAGCCCAGTTTGGTGGTTGGTGTTCAACTTGAAGATTTGCATGCGTGCATGCGCACGCTCTGTCCTACAACAAGCGGCGCATGCCTACTACAAACTGATCAGCAGTTGAAGTCCCAATGATGATGTCTACCAACTACCCAATCAGGTAGATCAATTGTACATTTTTTCGGAATATGACAGTTATTCAGACCTTTTATATTCAGTCCATCAACCCTGTTGACCGTCCTCTCATTATTGGCCGGTCAATCACCCTGTTGACCGGTCGAAGTAATCCGTCTTGATTTTTTAGCAAAGTTAGATGGCTCAAGATTTTAATCGGTCAATATATTGACCGGTTGAGGTTGACTATCTAGAAAGTTTCGGTCAATATAGTTGACCGGAATTCTTTCTACTTAGAGTGGCATACACGTGCTCCGTTCAAGTCATCCAACCACAAGAACTTTCACACGAGATTGATTCCCAACAGCAATAACGGCAAAATTAACAATAATACACCCAAATTATTTCAAAATCAGAGACGATACATTTGGCGTCTGACTTTGTCAATTTCAGTAAAAGTCTGCCAAATTCATCATCATTTCAAACAGGAAAAAAAAATCCGAAAACCAGAACAAAATAAACATGAGAGAGAAGCGGGAAAGAATTCCAGATCCAGATTTCCCGATCCAGATCAAGATACGAATTCAATTACCTGAGGCGCAGATGTTGGTCTGCGAAGTAGTTATGTTACAGTGCATAGGAAGAAGGAGAGCTTGAGTAAGGTTGATGTGGTACGCTTTCAGCAGCGAAGTATCGTTGTAGATGTTGCAGAGGCATTCTTTCTGTTTACTGATTACAGTTGCCAGAGCGGAGCAGCAGGTAGACGGAGGATTTGTATCATTGAGATACTGGGCACAGAGAACTAAATTTGATGCGCATGTTGTTTGGTCACTTTGTGCCCGTGCGGTTGAAGATGACCAAACCATGACCGCCGCCATTAGCAACGCCGTAGATGCTATTAGTTTGGCTACGCCGCCCATTTTCCGCCTCCGATGATCTCTCTCTCTCTCTCTCTCTCTCTCTCTTTCCCTTTCCTCACGTTAGGTCCTGTGCAGTGTATCTGACTCGGGTGCGCTGTCGAGGGATTGAGGCTCTCTCTTATATTAATAGATATGCTTAATTTTATTTTGCTCCTAATTTAAATAATTTATTTTTAAATCAATAATTATAATTTAATTATTAAAAAAAATAAAAATAATAATTAAAAATAATTATTAATTTATAACTATTTATTTAAAAATAAATAATTAAGATATAAAAAAAATTTCATCTAAATTTCTGGAGTGATGGGTCGAGCACAGATCTGAGTCGAAACTAGCGAGGCTCTACCGAAAGAAGGTGGGTCCAATCAGTAGAAAGATCAAGCTCAACAATAGCGTCCCAGGAGATCCAGAAATAAGGCCCACAAGGCGCCCCAAATACGCAACCAATTAGCATCTCTCGCGCCCCTGCAAAGACTACAGTAGGTTGCCGGTGCAGGAGACATTGGCTCAAAAAGTGCCAACCAATGAGAGATGAGGTCAACGCAAACAAGTCGCAACACACGCCGCTCCATTAGCCGCTCAGCCATTCCAAGCAAAGTCAGTAGCTCTGCGTTGGCCACGCCCGATATTGATTTTCTCCCCTTTACAGGACGACAACTGACACCGCTGACTATCACTAGCGTGCAACAGCCGGCAAATTCTAGCAAGCTACTTGTTGGTGATCCCGGCTCCCAAAGGCCTCCCCAAGGGATCCTATAAATACTCCCTCTGCCAATTGAGAGGGGGCCTTTTCGGGGGAGAAAAAGAAAAGGCCCCAAGCTTTCACTGGAGAGACTCTTCAAACTGAATTTGATTCCAACTTCCACAAAAGAGCCTAAGCGGTGACCTGAGATCGAGATCTCGGTCTTTCACCCAGCGTTCAAACCCTCGAGGAGAGAAAACCAACTTTCTTCCCTCGAGCCCCCGCTGCCTTGCGACGATCGTAGTGAGCCACTCCTATTAGTGCAATCCATGGAGCATAAGCCTCCTTCAAAAGTTCCATGCACTCTCCTCATCTTAGCATTCCTGCATTCGCATTACATTTACTTCCACGCGTACATCTTTTCATTCTCGGGAAAAGATTTCTAATTTAAGTGTCGAAATGTTTACGGTGGGATAGCTTTCTGCCGTCCTCTAACCTCTTATTTGTAATTTGTAGTGCGCAGGGCCTAGGTTAAGAGACGCAAAATCGGACTCGTTCGCGATCTAACCCAAACGAAGAATTCAAAGGCTCCATAATCCGCATGAGAACCCGGAACCAAGGACGTATCATTGGTATTGTTTGTGGGAACAATAAAAAAGTCTAACCACCTATCCCAACGTTCACTCTCTCACTCTGAAGATGGTCAACACTTGATCATAAACTTACAAGCCAGCGAGGGACACTGCAGCCCTCAGTGATGACCCTTCTATGGGATGCAATGCTGGCAAGCAGCCTGAACCCAACATGCGCAAACTAGCTGCAAATGTGGTCGACATGAAGCAGATACTTCAGGCGTTATGCACTCGGGCTAGAGCACAATGGATGGGAGCCTCTCCCCCAAGGCCCCAAGCATCAACTTCCAAGTGAAAGAAACCTAAGGCGAGGGCCCCAGCAGCAAGAGCAGTCAGGCTTGATGACACCGAGGCCCAGGCAACCTCCAGTAGTAGGACTCAAATGACAGCTCAGAGCCTCCCAAGCAGGGACGCGTGGGAAAAAAGCCTAGAACGACAAAACTCCCGCAACTCCCGTAACGATAGGAGGCCTACGACCAGAGGAAAGGGCTCATGCAATATGTGACCACCCCAAGAGGGTAGTCGCCACGACTTGCATGACCCCCAAGAGAACTCTGAGTTTCGAGACTTCATCAACGCGAAGAGGAGTGGGTCCACCCCTCGGATAGAGGAGAAGGTGGGAAAAATATGGCAACTCATGTTCAAAAGGGAACCCGGATGACAGGCACTTGACCTACGGAGATTGTCGTTCACCATGGACATCCGAACGCAACCACTCCCCCTCAAGTTCAAAATGCCTACATGGATCCATACAACGAGAGTATGGACCCGATAGATCACTTGGACTACTTTCGCACGCTGTTGTCCTTTCACAGGGTGAGCGAAGCCGTCATAAGCCAGTGCTTTCCCCTAATGCTCAAGGGAATGCCAGGCTCTAGTTTCATGGCCTACGACCGAACTCGATTTGCTCCTTCGATGAGCTCGCAGACTGCTCCCTGTGCTAGTTCGCCTCCGGTTGAAGAAAAGAGAAATAGCTCTGGCACCTTGTTCGCCTTCTCCAGAAGCCAAAGGAGAGTCTAAAGTGGTTCCTCAATCCGCTTCATTGCCGAAGCTCACCATATCCCCCCACTCTCCGATGAGATGAAGCTGAGCGCTTTCATCGCCACATTGGCGGCAGGGGAGTTCTTCAAGCACATGGCATACTAGTGCTCCCAATCCTTCTGGGAAACGAAGGCCATTACTCGGGCCTACATTGCGGTAGAAGAGGCCAACAAGGATAAACGTCTCGAACACAAGGATCGGTAGTCGGAAGGATCGGCCACTGGGAAGAAGAGAAACAGAATGGTGGCCACTCTAAACCTGCAAGCACCTAAGGTTTGAGCCGAGTGTCCGAAGGGAGTACAGTCCCCTGACCCTGACACCCCTAAACGATACTCGCTCGAATTTTTAAAGCAGATTTGATACGAGAAGTTCCTATAGTGGCCCAAAGTGCCAAAGAACCCAGAGGTTGGGGACAAGACAAAGTATTGCCACTACCACCGGTCTCCGGGCAAGAAGAGAACCTACAGAAGATATAATCCTCCACGAGACACCTCACTCGGTTCTGAAAAGCTCGTCCGAGGCCGTTGACAGGAGCCAAGGAACCGAGTCGTCGCCCGAATGGCATGATTTCGTACCCCTGAAGAACCAGACCGACAGGGGTTAGGATTAATGTCATTAATTTTACTGACGACGATATGATACATGTAATCTCTCCTTATTCCGACCCTCTTGTTGTCAGACAACTCTTGTCTCGATACTTGACTACCAAATTGATATTTAATGGAAGCTCTCGAGATTTGATACGATTCATTTTTTAAGCTTGGACTAAAAAGTGGCCTCAACAGCGCCAAAGAACCCGTGAGTGCAAGGGAGATTCAAGAGGTCACAATGGAACTCACCCACACACAAGCGATTCTGTGCATGCTTATGTTCCCACCATTCTCCATCGGGACATAACACGATATTCTAGGTTGCCTTCGGGGCCAACGTTAATCCCTCACAGGTGGGAAATCAAAGATATAATCTCGCTGCTCTACCCAACCGAGGACTTAGACTTCCCATCGCTAAAAGGCAGATCCTACCAAATGCAAGAAAGTGCATGTCTTATCCCGATAGGTTTGGAACCCGCTAAACTTTCTCGGCAAAACTCCGAGCCTTTGTGTGACCAACCAAGGAATACCGGGTTAATAGTCCACTAGTTGGGTGTGACGGAACACCCATCGAATAACCCTCGTGCCTAAGGACAAATTGATGATATAATTATTATAAATTCTAAGAAAAATCGGCGAGTTCCGTTTGTAAATCGGACATTTCAAAATACAAACACCAAAAACACAACCCGCACAATAATCCACAAATAATTTTCTTGTAAATCCAACTACAACCACACAGGACCCAAAAAGCCACAACTAACTAAGGTGGCACCGTAAATAAGAAGACACCGGTAAGGATGCCAATGGATCATTAAAGATAAAACGCGGAAGCATATAAACCACAAAATACAGCAGACTAATACATATGCATCATCCACCATCTACTAGCATAAGTCATCTCCATATTTGAACTACAAAAGCTAAAAACCTATTCTTGGCATACATTAAGCCAATCAAGTCCAAGTCTCGAGCAAGCACGCAAGACAGCTATACCAAGCTTCTAGGATCTACGCTGACTTCAAGAGACAAGGCGTTCTTCTCGATTAATAATGGAAAAGCCCAAGAAATAAATCATATCCTACTAACTAACAATTTTTTAAAGGAACAGTACTTGAACTAAAAAGAATCAAAACTTGGAATTATTTGAATTTCATTAATCTTTATTTAAATAATTATCTTTGGGACCTCCAGAGCTAGTAGATCGTTAGCCAACGAAGTAAGAGAACGAGGTAATGTCTCAACATTCTAAATCCGCAGTACATTCTTAGTAAGGCATCCATGAGATTCTCAATATGTAGGTCACAATGGGAACTCACCCACCCCAAAAGGCGGCGGAGTATGTCTTGGGTTCCCACCATGATGCACGTGCTTGGAGGACACCACTGTTAGTTTCCTCTTCAGGAAGACCCACTACCACCAAACATCACCGGAAGTCTCTTCCCGTCACAACACCATTCTCACACCTAGTGGGTCTCCTTCATTACTTATTGGACTTAATTTCTTCTTTAGCTTTTATCACAATTTAGCACAATGTTCAGGCCACCTCCGAACGTTAAAAGCTCCTCACCCACGTTTCAATGCAGGTGAAGTATTTTCACATCAACGCATCACATAAGCTCCATCATAATTATATAGAAGCAACAAAAGCAATTTCCCCATTTATTCACGGATACCAATTTAGAGATGGGACAAACGTGTCTAACCTATTTTGGGCCAACATATATGCACAAGAAGAACATGGGGATCCACAATTTAATGATTTATCTAAGCCGAAAACCCCCAAATCCGAGGTTAGGTTCTGTGACTCCACAACGAATCGAGGCAAATCGCAATAGATTATGCTATCCTTGGTCTCGAGGGGTCTCGGGTCTTGGATTTCGAAGAGGTGGGTATAAACACGAAAATACCCGAGCGATCCCAACAAAAGAGGAAAGTTAGATCCTAATAAATGCAAGAAGTGCGCCTCGCTCCCTCTTTCTCATCTAGAAATCTCTCTCCACCCTAGGTTTGGGACGGGGCGCGTTTTACCCCCGCTCGTGGGGCTTTCGAGCCGCCCCGCCTCTGGATTATCCGCCAGCCGTCGGCGGCAAACTCCGCTTGGTTCATCCGCTTGAGCGCCTTTGTGTGGATTCCTCGGAGAAATCGATATTTCTCACCTTTACCTTATACCTAGAATAATCGATCTACAATTAATAATAAGCTTAACCAACTACCTTTCCCATAAGCCCGGAACCTCACATTGGGCCTCGAAATCGATCACAAGCCTGCTAGGTAAAAGCACAGAAACCACTCCATCGAGTAACTAGTAGCCATAAGGGAGGAGGTGAAGAAGTTGCTCGATGTAGAGTTCATACAGGAAGTCCAATACTCAAATTAGCAACCAATGTTGTCCTCATGAAGAAAAGTAGTGGCAAGTGACGGATGTATGTTGACTTTATCGACATGAACAAAACCTGTCCAATGGATAGCTTTCCTCTTCCTCGGATCGATCAGCTGGTGGACTCCACGTTCGAGCACGAACTCTTGAGTTTCATGGACGCCTACTCAGGCTACAACCAAATAAGGAAAAGCCCAGTCGATGAGGAGCACATATCTTTCATGACCGACCAAAGAACCTACTACTACAAGGTCATACCCTTCGGCCTGAAGAACGCCGGCATGACTTACCAGCTGCTAATGAATAAGATTTTCAAAGCCTAAATTGGTAGGAACGTAGAGGTATACGTAGACGATATGCTCGTCAAAAGCAAAGTAGACAACAATCACATCTGATACCTGGCAAAAACCTTTGAGGTGTTTTGAGCCCACAGGTTGAAGCTCAGCCCAACCAAGTGCGTGTTCATAGTGACCTCCAAAAAATTCCTGGGCTTCATAGTATCCAAACACGGCATTGAAAGAAACTGAGAGAAAATCAAAGCCATCCTCAACATGAACCCACCACGAACCATGAAGGAAGTTCAGAAGCTCACAGGAAAGCTCATCGCCCTCTAGCGATTCTTGGCTAAGTCTGTGAAGAATTATCTACCATTCTTTAAGGCCTTCAAGGGGTGAAGGCAACTGAATTTCAATGGACGGATGAGTGCAAGGCAGCATTTCCAGAGCTGAAAGAATATCTCACTAATCCTCCACTCCTAAACTCCCATTCGAAAGGCGAGGACCTATATCTCTACCTAGTGGTATCAAACACGGCTCTCAGTTTGGTCCTTATTCAGCAATAGGGAAATGTGCAATGACCTGTGTATTATGTGAGCAAAGTGCTGATAGACACAGAGTCCTACTACTCTCACGCCGAGAGAATCGCCTTGGCCCTCATCCACTTTGCTTAAAAGTTGAAGCCATACTTTCAAGCGTACTGAATTGTCGTGCCGACCGACCAGCCTCTGAAGGCGATCGTAGAGAAGCCCGAGATGTCCAAACGATTGGTCAAGTGGGCCATAGAGTTGGGCAAGTTCGACGTGAAGTTTAGACTTAGGCCAACCCTCAAGGGCCAAGCCCTCGTAAACTTCATGGTCGAAATGGCGACCCACGCTCGGCGCCCCAAACCTAGTCAAAGACGCGAGCACCTTGAGCACCCCAGTACGGACCCTCAACATCCACAGATCATCCACGCAAACAGGCAATGGGGCCAGAATCATACTGAACCCCAAACGGCTCGTAGATCAAGTACTCTTTGACGCTCAGATTCCCAACCACTAACAACGTACTGAAGTAAGAGGCCCTCCTCACGGGACTCAAGCTAGCCAGGAAATGCTCAATGAGAGTGTTGGTCGTATGCGTTAACTCAGAATTAGTGATCAACCAGATTCAGGGAGTCTTCAAGGTATCAAACCCGCAACTTGCTAAATACTTGGCAAAGGCGAAGGCTCAAGCCCAGGTGTTCGAGAAGTTTGAGATTGAACACATCCCGGGAGCGGAGAACTAGAAGGTTGACTAGCTACCCAAGGATGTGGTGATGGGATCTCAGGAGCAGTACGCCAAGAGCATGCGGGAAGTTTTGGCCGTACCCAGCATTAACGGCCCAGAACGCGAGGTGCTATAGATAATCAAAGACAACAATTAGATGACCCCGTAGTGGAAGTACCTTACGAATGAAGCATTGCCAGAAAACCCCAAAAAGGCCAAGCGGAGAAAGAAGACAACTAGTTGGTATACAATCATCGATGGCGACTATACTAGCAAGGATATTCAACTCCCTACCTGAAATGCCTCACTCGGCAAGAAGTCCAATACACGCCTGAGCGAAGTCCACCATGGTATGTGCGGCTCGCATGTCGGAGAAAAAAACCTCGCATTCAAGATTATGCAGTAGGGTCTATTCTGGCCCATGATGAAACGAGATGCCATGGACTTTGTCAAGAAATGTGAGAGCTGCCAAGTTCATAGATCCCTGACCCACAAGCCGCATACGGAGCCATAGAGCCTGCAGACCCCGTGCCATTCTCACAATGGGGGCTCGACGTCCTTGGACCCATGCCCTGGCCTCCGAACAGAGAAAGTTTCTCATCGTCGGTATCGACTATTTCACCAAATGAGTCGAGGTAACTCATTTGGTATGCATAACCGAACAAAACTCAATGGAGTTTGTCCGTCAGAATATCGTTTGTCGGTTTGAAATTTTTGAGGTCATAGTGACCGATAAGCTAATGGTGTACCCATAAGCTAATGGCCAGGTTGAGGTGATCAACCGAACGCTACTGTACTAACTGAAGACTAAACTTGAGGACGTAGGGGGCTCTTGGGCCGATGAGTTACCTTCTGTGCTCTGGTTATATCACATAACCCTGTGAAAACCCACACGAGAGATGCCCTTTAGCCTCTGCTACGGGGTTGAAGCGATTGTCCCCGTCGAAGTAGGATTTCCCAGCCTTTGGATCGAATGCTTCGACCCTATTAACAATTCCTAGCAGCTTAGAGAGTGCCTAAACTTGCTCCTGAAAGTTCACGACGTGACGCATCTAAGGATGGCAACCTACTAGAAGCACATCGCTCGATACTACAATAAGCAGGTGAAGGCTTGCCCACTCGAGGTCGAGGATCGGGTCCTCCGGAGTGTAGAGGCAACGAGTAAGACCACTCACAGGAACAAGCTCTTGCCATATTGGGAAGGCCCAATCCTTATCTTAGCAATCATCCAGAACGGAGCGTACAAGCTGCGCGACCAGGACGGCAAACTGGTCCCACGGACTTGGAATACCATCCGCCTCAAGAAGTACTACCAGTAAGGCACATACATGCCAAGGTAAGTTGTGCATACACGAACTGGAATGCTTGTACATGTACCATGTTTCCAATAATAAATTTGTTGTTTTTATTTGCTTGTCTGATTGCTCATACGAATGTGTGCTTGCTTGCCATCTCCAAAAAAGTATAAACAGCCTAGACTGCTCTTAAGTCAAGAGGACATTCATCCACCTGTAAAAAGAAACCTTGGCCCCATGCCTAGTAGCCCATGTGTGGAAGAATTTTAAACTTTGGCTCCGCATTGAAATACCCTTAGCAGCCATGAAACCTTAGCCTTGCACCAAGTGGCCGACACGCGGTTGAATTTCAAACCTCGGCTCCATGCCGAGAGGCCCTTAATGGCTAGGAAACATTGGCTCCATGCCAAGTAGCCCACATGCGATCGAACTCCGAACCTTGGCTCCACCTGGAGAGGCCCCTAGCGGCCACAAAACCTTGGCTCTGCACCAAGCAGCCCACATGGGGTCAAACCCAAAACCTCGGCTCCACGTCAAAAGGCCACTAGTGGCCTCAAAATCTCTGCCCCGCACTGATTGACCCACCGCGGTTGAATTTTGAACTCCGACTCAACACCGGATGGCTTTGGGCAGCCATAAACCTTGGCTCCATACCAAGTGGCCCGAATACGGTCATACTAGCAAGCCAAGGGGCTTAGAAAGCTCCCAGCAAAATGGTCATCAAAACATTAGGGGGTCTAAACGGCAAGGGTGCGACGACCTTCTTAGAAGAAGAGAGTACCCTAAGTCAATTATGGTTAATGGGCTAGGACCATGTGCACAAAAGTGACAACACTCGGAATAGGCCTAAGCGCTGAGACAGTGTCACGCATGCAACATCCTAAGACCTGGAGCCCAGCTGCTATGGCCTCAAAACCCAGTTGGCCCTCGAGAGACTCCACTGGGCTTACGAAAATTTCTAATTCATTGGGCAGAGCATCCCACTATGCATGAGATGCAACGACAACCTCAACCGAAGGATGAGCACAGTGCAAGAGGCTCCTAAAGCGAGCCTTGGCGACGATAACAAGACAACTTAGCCAATGCGATGAGAAGATCCATATCATATAAAAAAAGAAAAAAAGGGAAGCAAAGTGAAAAGAAAGTGTGATTTATTCAAGTTGGAGATTATAAGGTTCCTCTCATAAAGTTTTGTACAGAATAAATAAACAAAGTGTAGCTACCCTACAAGCTCGAAGGCCTTGTTCCATCTGGGAAGTCGATCAAGCGTGAGCTATCTTCTATCTCGTTGTTACGAGGATCGAGGATCCCCGCGGAGACACCGGAAGCTGTGACAGAGACTATACGGCGACACAGGCATATACCATCCCAGAACCTCGCATCCAACACTCAAGCCATCTCCTTTAGAGAGAGCCGGACTCGCAAACCAGCCTCAGCTCGGGCACACCGGTCCTGCAAGCTGGCGATGAGGTCCCCAGCTGCATGCAGTTCACCTCTCAGCTGTTCATTCTCCTACTTCAGGATGGCAATTTCGCTCTTCCAACGCTACTCAACCGCCCATGTGCCCTCTTCTTGAGCCTGGCAGGTGCGCTTGTCCTATTGAGAAGGAGCAGTGTGGATGAAGTGAATCACATTTGGGATCAGCAAAAGAGAAAAAGGACGAGAAGCCTGTGAATCCTAGCCACGTGGAAAACATTTCACAATGGGAGTTGACAGACAAATCCCCAACTTGATGAGCAAAGACATCATACCTCAATGAAGGGCACCTCCGTGGCATCAGGTAGCTCCAGCACGCTTCCAAGATCGGAGATGCCGGGGGCTCCGGCCACTTGATAGCCTCCTTAGCCTCGCTCGCTAGTGCCTTATCAACTGCAGCTTCATCAGTAGTCTCCTCTAGCGTAACGGCCTCAACAGCACCCTCAGGACTGGGGACAAGCAGCTCAGGTAACACTCTAGCTGGTGCAACAACTGCCTCTGGAATATCCAAAGGCACAGGAACAGGCTCCAAATTAACCACCTCAACAAGCTCTGATGGGTCGGTCACTGCCTCCTCGGTGCCAATCACGACCACCCCTTCAAAGGACTTGACCGGCCACTCGCCGGTGGAGGGTCCCGCCTCAACGTTGAACAAGGAACTCGGTGTGGACCCCTCACCCAATGGAAACCCAGCCAAGGGAACGCCGTACTCTACTAAAACGACAACCGATTTGGAGATCGCTCGGGGGCTCCCACGTGTAGCTCCAACCTCGGCTCCTACGCTGCGACAGTGGCTACGGTAGGCGTCATCGGGATAGACCCAACAAACTGGCCTGACGCGGCAGGCCATATCAAGGCCCTCCTGCTAGAAGTGCCTCCGGTCACCCTTAACCCTCTCACGGCTGCCATGTCTTCATCAGAAGAGAAGTCAAACGACAACGATGAGTCACCTAGCTCAAGTGACTCTCTCGATGGCTCTCTGATGACCAGGGCCCCGACTTTCCTCTTTTGGGTGACAGTCGCCACCTCGCTACTTGCATGCTCCCACCCAACAGCCGTGAAAATCTCGAAGGTCATGTAAAACCCCTGAGTAGCGAATATCTCTATCTCTGCCTGGATGTGATTGATCAAATCTTTCTCCTACTTCACTTCTTAGTCACTAACTCCTTTTGAGAAGAACTCTCTCACAGGACCCCACTCATAGGAAATCTCCCATTCTAGGGGGACCACCAGGAAGAAAAAGTGATTCTTCCGATTTTTAACCAAGTTGGGGTTCATCTCCCGAAAGCTAAAGCCCTAGCGAGAGGACATCAAAATCCAATCCTCCTATTAGGCAAAGAGAAAAATCACCTTCACTGAGTGTGAGCCAAACCCACCACCGTGAAGTCTGACGAAGACACACATGGACATAGGTAGCGCATGGCATTTGAGTGAAGTTGCGCTACAGGGATGTTAAATGCCTCAAAGATCCCATACAGGTCCAACTCCAGGGGGAAGTGAAGTCCACTCCCTCAGGTGGTACTCGTACATCGTGATGAAGCCCTCCGAGGGCGCATTAGCCTTACCCCCTTGCCAGGAAGGAGGTGGGCCCAGTCTCTCAGAATATGGTAAAGCCTCAAAGCGGCGACGACACTTACCTAAAGGACTAACTTGATGTCCGCTCACTTTCCGACAAATGGAGGAAGAAGGAGAGCTTTTCTTCCTCTCCATACATACTCGAAGCAGGCAAGCGCCAAAGTGTGAAAGATGTAAGAAAGCGTTGTCTAAATAGGCAACGCAAGGGAACGCCAAGCAGCGTCGTGCGGGAAAACGCAAAGGTTGCCTCAAATGATGGCCATGACACGCATCCTCTCAGTAGAGCGTGGTACGTCTATGCAAGGTAGTCAATCACGGTGCTTGACAGATTGCCACCCTCACTCACATTGTAGCCGCCTACTAAATCCCAACTGTTACACCATGCATTTAATGCAAAAATATTAGCCATCGAAAATGAGGACAATAGCCCTTCCAAAATTTAGGCTGGAAGGACAAAATGAATCATCCGAATGTAGCAAATTACAACAAATAAATTGCTTTACTCTAAAGAAATTTTATTAAGAAATTTCACTAATAAAGTTTCTTTACAGGAAAAGTCGGCCAATGGTTGTGGAATACAACTATTTGCCTCCTCCAGGCTCAGCAGGATTGGGCGTCATGAACTCAATCAACTCCAAACTCGCCCGGATTCCCAGAGTTCAAAAGCCTCACATGAAAGCCAGGCATCGCTAGTGAAGCTATTCTCCGGCTAAGCCGAATACCTTTCCTGAACCTTCCTTCCAACATGGGAGCTAGCTCCTCCGGCCGAATCTTCAATCTCAACTCGGCCTCTAGCCACACGTGGATAACGTGCTCTTCCCTAAGTCATACCTAGCACAACTCGAGCTCCTCCTTAAGAGTGGCGATGCTGCTTTGGGCTTGCGAATTGTCGTCGGCCAACTGTGATGCCCTCACCTCCGCCTCCAACCATACTTGCTCAAAGTGGTTGTTCAATTTTAGCAACGGCGACCTACACCCAAGCCTCAATATCCTCAGCTACCCGCTGGACACAATGGAATCCCTGACCAGGTCCTCAGCACCGAGAGGAATTGGATGCCCCTTCCGATTCAAAGCTTGATGGCACTTTCAGGGGCCTCATCAGCCCAATGACTAAAGGCTCTGAGTGGCAACCTTCCGATGTCGCTGTGGCAAGCCCAATAACGTCATGGTCTCTCAACCCTTGCTCTCCCCATCGCAACTCCTCTGAGGGGCCTCTCTCGGATGTCATGCACCCCGTTTGCCATTAGCGTGACCACAATGAAAGAAAGGAGGGAGCAACCGCAAGTGGTAAAAGATGCCTGGGTTGATATTGTGAGAGGAAGGTATATTCTCCTCGTAGAGAGAGATGCTCTGGCCTCTCTCTAAACGCTAAATTTCAAATCTGCTTTTGCGTTCCCTCGTAGGAGGTTTTGGGCACCATCTCTAGGACGGCGCCGGCATGGATTGCTCTTCGGGGGAGGTGTTTTGCCCTTCCCGATCCCAAGGCCCCCCTCCGTTCCATGATTCTTCCCACCCAGCCCTGCGTTCGAACCCTTCTACTTCCCCTGCCATCCATCCCTTCCCTCCTTTACAGAAAGCTCCCTTGTCTTTGTCCCCGGGCCCAGACGGTCATTTTCTTGGATTTCGTGAAATCGGATTGCTCTCTGCCTGAGTCGAGTGATGGGATATCCGTTCGGAGAAAGGAGGCGACGCCCTTTCAATATCCTTTTGCTGGATCGCCCGTTAGTCCTAAAGTTGCTCAGCCCGCCGCCAATTCCTGGGCTCAAATTGCTTTGGACAAGGGAAACCTTCCTCTTGTCAATGACAACGGCCTCTGCTCTTCTCTTAAATTTTACCCCCCTCAAGCATTTGATGGGGATATTGTCTCCATATCCCCTCCCCGCCGATGTAATCCCGGAGAGCTGTGAGATCTGGTGCCACTGTGATATTTCCACAATCTCTCTCTCAGCATTACTCGCGGTTTTGTAACATTATGCCAAAATTGGGGCGGGGCTCTTTGCTATGCGGCGTATGGGCCTTGCGTCATGTTTTCGGTGTTTTGTCTCATTGGCCGGAGTGGACGGAGATGCTCTTGTGGCCAGAGTGGCCTTGTGCCTTCAATATGCCTTCTATGAAGAGCTGGATCTCAAAGAGCTGGTTCTGTTATAACATTGACAAGGATGATGATGTTCTGCTGGGAACCGTATAGCTGACGGGATTTGAGCATGCCCTTTGCCCCCATTTGCCGATGTGGCTTCTAGTGTTGGCTATTTGATGAGGGGTTTTTGTAGAAAGATATCCGGAGTGCATTTGGACGGAGTAGATTTGCCCGCCATCCTGGAGTTGGGCGTGTGTTCAAGGTGGCTTTTGAGGTGGTGGTGAGGAGGACGAGTGAATTGTTCGCTTTATGGCCGGAGTGGCTTTTGTTCCTCATTGGCCGGAGGATTTGCGTGAGATGAGGCCGAGTGGCTTCGCATCCTCAGTGCCTGCTTTAAAAGGCCGGAGTGGGATCGAGTCGGGCAATCCGGAGTGCATATTGCCGAGTGCATTTGGCTTGTTTCCTGCTCTTTTGGCGGAGTGGTAGCTGGGCTGGCTCCGCCGATTTTACATGTGCAGCTTGCTGGCTTGGGATAAGGAGAAGCTAGATTGCGGGTTTAGATGATGTACATCTAATTGTTGTTTCTTTCGCTTGGTTCATGATTCGATTCATGGTGATGCTTGGGTATGCCCTAACTCTTTGTTCTAATTCTAAGTTGGCAATACACTTGGAATTAGAACATCCTTTTGTAAATTTTCATTCATTTTAATACATTTACTTGCCAAAAAAAAAGGAGGGAGCAACCGCAGGCCCAGATTTTTCGCCTCATAGCAACAAATGGATGCCCAAATTGGAGAAGTCCTTGGCGCTTAAATAGCTAAAGCTTCCCAAAGGAGACGGCATCGTTTAAATAAAGAAGGGCATTTTGCCACCCAACGAAATCACACTATGTGGCGATATTCTGAAGTATCAAGCCTTTTCAAGAAATGCAATTATGACGCGACGACCCTGCAGTTCCCAGCACATTAAATGTAGATAAAATCTGATTGACGCGCCCATCCATATCAATCAGCCAACCAAGGAAGGATACTGATCGCACAAGCTCACAAACGGTCCACGCTAGACCATCCCAACAACGGTCCGACCACAGTCTTGAGGGATTGGCACTGGCAAGGACGGTTGAAAGCCACTAGACACTCAGAATAAGCAAGCGATCAAACATGTATAGTGGTGAGAGGGCCCTACTGCCCTTGAGTCATACCGTGTGAAGTAGGAAAAAGAAAATTCAATGACACAGAGAGAAAAAATGCAAGAACTAACACTTTTATTTATTAAAAATATTTTTTTACAAAGTACAAGGCTTGTATCAGTAAAAATACAAAAGAATAAGAAATGAAGCAAAGTACAAGAAGCTGCAAAGTCGCAGTGCCCCTGGGGAGGATCGGCCTTGAGCATAGATGCATGTCATCTTATTCTTGTTGCATCTGCCCCAGCGCCAATTCCCTCCCAGAGGAATGGAGTGGATGCCGATTCCACACTTCCGACGAGATAGGTTTCGCCACGAGCGAAGGAAAGGCATCCATCATGAGTCCCACTGGGGTCGCGACTCACTCGCTTGCAACCCAATGGAACACTGGGACTCACCTCCCCTTGTAGGCAACTCAGGTGAACAATCAACCGTAGTAAGAGACGGTGATGACATGCTTTTGAGGGGACAGAATCCCCCAAATCAGCATGTCGACCTTGCAATGCTCCCCCTACGGTTGAGAACCCTGGGTAGCTGGAGAGGAGGCACATGACATCTGCAAAGTGGCCAAGCCACCCTCGTTACAATGAGAAAGCATCCATGAGAAAGGCAAGGCGACAAGCTTTAACAATGGCCGCAACTCTCCAGCAGATCTATTCGATTCATTTGTGGAACTCCACAGGGCATAAGACATGCCAATGACTCCGCATTGCTTCACCAAAGAAAGGCTAGGTGTGAATCACCAAAGTTGGGAACCCTTCAATTTATAACCGTACGAAAGCCCAACGAGCTCCCAGAGAGGTGCGCCACCCAATGGCCGTCAATCGGAAAACAAGAAAGCCATCAACGCAGAGCCGATTCCCAAGCGGCAAATTTTTCCCAACAAAGTATCGAATCCTTACAATACCTCTGAAAGGCTATATATTCACATGAGGAAGGAATGACACCCCTAAAAGACAAAGACTAGCGCATCTCGAGAAAGACCGCGCGAACAGACGATGAGATCCACCTTTGACATATCAAGCCCCGACAATGGGCCATTCTCAGGCATGGGGGGCTAGTGATGGGTCCAGCACGGATCTGGGTTAGAATCAGCGAGGCCCAGCCAAAAGAAGGCAGGTCCGACCAACTAAAGGACCTAGCCCAACAGTAGCGTCCAAGGAGATCCAGAAACAATGCCCACAATGTGCCCCAGGCGCATAGCCAATCAGCACCTCTCGTGCCCTTGTAAAGGTGACCGCAGATTGTCGGCATAAGAGGTGTCGGCTCAAAGAGTGCCAGCCAATGGGAGATGAGGTTAACGCTAACAAGCCACAATGTACGCTGTCGCAGTAGCCGCTCAGCTAATCCGAGCAAAGTCAACATCTCTACATTGGCCATGCCCAACATTGGTCTCCTCATCTCCACAAGATGACAACTGATACCGCTGGACTGTCAACGCGCAACGGCCGACGAATCCTGGAAAGTTACTTATCGGAGATTTCGGCTCCTAAAGGCCTCCACAAGGGAGCCTACAGATACCCTCTTCGCCAGCTAAGAGGGGGACTTTTCGGGGGAAAAAAAAGAAAAGGCCCCAAACTTTCATTGGAGATTCAAATTGGAATCCAATTCTAACTTCCAAAAAAGAGCCTAAGCGGTGACCTAAGATCGAGATTTCGATCCTTCACCCGTCACTCAAACTCTCAAGGAGAAAGAACCAGCTTTCTTCCCTTGAGCCACCGCTATTAGTGGTGACCATAGTGAGCCACTACTAGCAATGCAATCCACGGAGCATAAGCCTCCTTCAAACGTCACACGCACTCCCCTCGTCCTAGCATTCCTGCATCCGCATCACGTTTACTTCCACGTGTGTATCTATCCATTCTCGGGGAAAGATTTCTAACTTGAATATCGGAGTATTTACGGTGGGACAACCATCCGCCATCCTCTAACCTCTTGATTGTAATTTATGGTACCCAGAGACCAGGTTGACAGACGTGGAGACGGGGCCCATTCGTGATCCGACCCAAACAAGGAATCTGAAGGCTCCCTAATTCGCACGAGAATTCGTACATAGGGACGCATCATGGAGAATATTATTTTTAATTAGGAATAAATATATAATTTTGTCAAATTTATTTATTTTTATTTAAAATTAATATATATTTATTTTTTAAGTTATTAAAGGATATTCAATGGACTTAAAAAAATAAAAAATACAATAAAATATTTTTAAAAAATTTAAAAATATTGTCTAATTAATATGGACGATTATATAAATTATCAAATATGTCACACGGTATAACACTGTAATAAATATCTAAATTTAGGATATTAATAATATAGACAATCTAATTTATATATCTTAAAATAATATTTTAATATAAATTTATTAATATTATATTTGATCACAATGATGTTGGTCAATAATCTATACTTTCTATCTGAATATTGGAAGATAATTACAAATAAATTATAAATAAATAAATTGTTTTTTAAAAATATAAAAATAAAAAATATATATATAGTTTCTATCTAAATATTGGAAGATAATTATAAATAAATTATAAAATGATCAGACATTTAGAATTTATCATTTTAAATAACAATGTTTAAGTACTCATTACCTTTGACCAGCCGCCGTGTTTGACAAATCGGTCGCGTCCAAGCGCTCATCAATTTTTCCAAACAATAGTCACGCATTATAGTATTTTACAAATTAGAGTTGATTAGTAAATTTAATTTTATTGTTTTACCAGTTTAATGTTGATGTGTTCCACGCGAGAGGCTGCGAATATGATGTTTTCAATTGAAAATCCTGACCCTGTGCTCCACAATAATTTAATGAGAGGTCAAAGATATACCACTCAAAATCTTTAAACGTGTACTGGAGTGTATAGACCATCATCTGGAATCAACTAGTAGAAAAAAAAGGAATGGGGACAACTACTCCGCCCGAGATCTCAAAAAGCAGCGAAGGATAGAACCAAGTATTAGAAGGAAATACGAACATTTGAATCTAACTCCTTTGAATAATACTCGCATGAATGCCTTGATATAGATCCAAAATGAGAAATCCTTGACATGGTCCAAACCAGTCAATAATCTAAAAAGATGAGACCAATCGAATTACTATTTCTACCATCGTTTGTTGGATCGCAACGCCGAAGACTGTTAGACTATATAGAAGGAGATTTAAACCCTTATTCAGAGAGAATATCTCAATAAGTTCTTGAAAAACTCAGGGAAAGCCCCCGAGAGTGTTAACAACGATAAGAGGGTCATTGTATAATGAGCCAACACTCAATTGGATTAAAGGTTAAAATGCCAATAGCCCAACAAAGGAGTTACAGATCCAATCAAGTAATAATACTCAAATACATGAACCAAATGATACAATCTAAATAGTTAAAGGCCTGGTATAGAAAGTGGTTGAAACGACTATGTAACTAGTAGCTAGGTGGCCATCTCATTGAATGGGGACGGTTATTATATACCACAAGTAACACCTCTCACTAATGATTGAAGCGGTATCATATACACGCATTAATTTTAAGTGTCAATTAACTAAGTGACACCTCTAATTATAAATAAAACCTCTCTATAAAAAGGGGAGAAGGAAAAAAAAGGTTATTCAATCAAACAAATGTACAAAAAGGAGCATAACCCTCCAAACGTACACTTGTCTCCATCATTTTTAATTTCCTGCATTTACTTCCTCATTATCTTTTTAATCCTGATAGAAAGATAACTAATTTAAGTATTAAAGAATATATTAAAAAGTGAATCATGCACTTCTCTTACCTCCAATTTATTTTAGCATGGTACACAGGATTCCGATTCATAATTATGAAAATTGGACCCATTTATAATCAGACGTTCAAGTAAAACTGTCAACTTTCTAATTTATACGTCAATTCAAATTCTTAAAATATATCTACTGATGATATGTCATTCATAAGATTAATAGCAACATATCCAAAGTATACAAATAATAGGAAACAATTCAAATATCGAACAGATAACTAAATCTTTCATATTGTCTTCTTACATTTTATCTCTATTTAGCTCTGTTGTGTTTTAAAATAAGCTCGTTTTGTACTGTTTTGATCTAAAAAATTAGTTCTTACTCAATAGTATACCTAGCATTCGAACGATAGCTCCAATGATAGAGGCATCATTCAAATGCTAGAAAATAAATATTAAAATTACAACTCAAATGTTAGAGCACTATAACAATAATAACATAAAAATAATATGTAATGAGCATAAAATTCAAAGAAAAAGTAATTCAAAATTATCTGTTCAAACTAAATAAGGGATTGTTGAAAATGTAATGCTTCAATCAAATAATAGATTGCGTAGATAAAATTATAAGAAACGTCTCATATAATATCTAATATATTTTTTTTATTAAATTGATTAATATTATAATCCTATATTAATAATTTAGACGTATTATTTAATTATTATTCAATATAAAAGTTATATTTTTGAAAAAGATATGTTCATACAAAATTTACCATTTGATAAAAACCAGATGTATTATGGTAGTTTAGGAATAATCATCTCTGTATATCTGCNATAATTTTTTTTATTATGATATAATATAAAAATTTATCCTGTAAAAATGAGAAAATGAGACAGATTATTTTTCTATTCTTCGAGATAAAAACTGATTTCAAATAACATAATTTTACAAATAGTTTTTTAGAGAATGAAAGTTTTATATTCATGTATATCAATTTATTTTCACATACCGATAGTCCAATAAATATAATAATAAAGATCTTCAGAATTAAAATATTTATCTCTTTAAAAAAATTTACAAAAATAATCACACCATATCTGAATTGGTCCTCAAATGGAACACGTAAACCATATTTATAGTTTTATTGACATTTACAAAGTCTATTAATGTGTATTTTTCTGTTTAAAGTTGTAAATAAATTATTTTATGATTTAATCTTATTAATATATAACAACCTACCATGCACAAAAAAGCCTATTGGGTTGCTAAGAGAAGAGTTGGTCACTAAAGAAATATAAAAAGAGATATATATTTTTTTTATATATTTTTGTATATCTTTAATTATATAATGGCCTGTCTTTTTATAGAAAAAAGAGATAATTTGTAATGTTTGATTTTTTTACTCGTGATTATGGCATCATTATAATATGCAATGGATTAATTTTAAAAAATAATTATATAATAAAATTAAAAAATAAAAACAGATTCAACGAGAAACAAGCTAAATGACTGATTAGTTCTTGTCTCCGCATTTATGGCGTTAGAGGTAGTAGTTTTGCCCCTAATAGACATCTATAGGGCATTCATGTGTGGATTGGACAAAATATACACTGCCTAAAATGTGCTCGCTCTAGCGTTCATACGCGGTTGTGGTAAAATATTAATACTTATCTACACTTTATGTGATGCTTGTCATGTCCTAAAACTTAATCCTGACATTAATAATTAGTGAGATTATTAATTATCAATTAATCAATCCAAAAATAAACTATAGACGTAGTTTCATGTCAATACTTTGACTGACCTAAAATATAAATAATATAACCTAACCATAGTAGTCAAAATACCACTCAGTGTGGTAGCTGAAATATCAATTATATCATGATATCAAACTATACGACAGGAGTTCTATCTAATCTAAAAAAATTAGAGTAAACTACATCCATAATAGGACGACAATGGATAAAACAATATCATTTGTTTGATTACAAATCATAGTTAGAATAATATAATTATTATAAGCTTCTAATTGAAAAATAAATATATCATCAGTTAATTAATATTTCTAATCTTAATCTCTGCAAATATCTCTCCCTCTAATCCTACCCATCATGTAAGTACCTAAACCGCTGATTTGAAGAGGGTCAGCCCTGAAGGTAGGCCTTATACTACCATTCAATACTAGTAGGTGAGTCGTTATATATATAACTCTATAAACGAGGCCGAATGAAACTTTCATTAGCGATGATAGGTTTAAATCTCGATCACCATTATAATATCTTAAGGTATGTCATAATATACTAAAACTGAACTTATTACCGTGGTCGATATTTAAATAAATGAAAACTTTACACTATTTTACATAATTCTTATATTTTCTCAACCCAAAAAAAATATTCTGAATCATTTGACAAATTATAAAATTTTTTGTCAAATTTTTTATCATACAATACTTTAAAATCTGTATAAATTTAAACATGCCTACATCTAAAACATATAATACCACATAATCAAATTTTTAAAAACAATTATAAAAAAATAGTAAAAATAAAAAATGTGGTAAAATTTTAATACTTCATTTTAAATAATATACATACAGGGATAATTTATTAAATTTCAAAATGTGAAGAATATATGCTTAGTAAATTCAAACATACAAGGACATTATGTGTAAATTTAAAGTATATCAGAGTCATTTAATCATAAAATTAACACATACATGAATATAATTGTAGAAATTAACTTGACAATATTAAGTGTATATTATTAAATACATGATTTTATGAAAATAACATGGATTGAGAATAAGAATTCATGCATGTAAAGTACCATAATAATAGCTACAAAAATATGTCATGCATGAATATTCATAGCAATAACAGCTCAATAAGTGGAAAGAAAATCAATAGTAAAGGAAAGGAAGTTTTAGGATATACTTATCTTAACTCCGAATTATCAAAATTTTATTTTGATACACTTGAATTTGGCTTCTCTTACCTTTCTCTCTCTTCTATTCCCTCCTCTTATCTCTTAAAATCTAATAAAAAATAATTAAAAATTAGTCAAATATACTTATATAACAAACTGGCATAGAAGCATGCATCAAGCGTCGCAGCCAAACTCAGTGGCGCATGAGCACCACTTCAACCGCACGTCACGTGTTGGCATTCTAGCTCAATGCACTCGAATATCTATCAGACATATATTGAGCACGAATACACTAAAAGTGCGCTTGAGCAACGCCTTGACGTTTGTTAGGTGTAACCTCTCTACACAATGCACGCATGTGCATGTGTTAGACGTCGGTTGAGCATCCATCAACTCGATATTATCCAATATAAAATTAAACTTTGATCCAATTTTTTTTCTTTTGGTCTTAACTTTTTTTATCTTAATTTGAGAAATCATGATTAATATAGAAATTCAAAACTCCTTTACAATACTCATGCGCATCTATGTAAGTCTACGGCGCCTAATATGCACCTATTTGGCACTTGAACACCAATTATATATATAAGAGGTTTCTGGACTCGAGTAGGTCATTTGTGCCGCAAAAAAGAAAGAGGAGAGAGAAAGAGAAAAGAAAAAAAGGGAAGAAGAGAGATGAGGAAGAAGATGTTACGTGCTCCACAGCAGCAACCTATAAATTGCAGGCGAAGACGGTGAGAGTGAAGAGAGAGGGGAGTTCCGGTAGAAGAAACAGATGGGAAAGAGGGAGTTAGAGGGAGAGGTTGGGGTAGAGAATGACAAAGAGGGAGAGTGATAGAGGACTGAGAGGAAGCAGAGACTCAAGAAAAGAGGAAATTATCTGCTTGCCATTCCATTGTCCACAGTACAAGTTATAGTAACAAATCAACTAAATAGAACCAACTAAATCGGTGGCACCCAATTGAAACTCTAACCGAACAATAATGGGCCGGCTATTATTGTAACAATAACAGAAATAAACAAAATAACGAGAACAATAATAAAGCCTATAATATTACACTTTCCATCAAGAGAACATTTTCCTCAAAATTGAACAAAGAAAAATCTGGATGAAGTGTTAAATTGCCTACAGACTTCTTTGACCATTTTCAGAGCAGCACTTCCAACTCTCTTCATTGTCATCACGAGTACCCATATGGACACATCTCCCCCACAATCAAACCGATGAAAACTTTTGGACCCAAGATATCGATAGTAGAAATGGATACACTACTCACAAAGGCACCCGAAAGAGCAAGAGACATGAGAGCGGTAGAACTGATAGCAATTTCTATTCCAATAGTAGAGGTGGTGTTTTTGGCAGCATCCAGCGCATCAGTCTTGTCACAGATTCTATGGCTTGTGCTAGCCATCCCGGCAATGCCATCAGCATTGTCGCTGATAGGACCATACGCATCAATAGCAAAACTACTAGCAATGATGCTGAGTAGGCCCATGGCAGCAATAGCAATACCATGCATAGTAGCACAGGTAAAATTATCATAAATATTTACAACTATTGTAAAAATAGGAATACTGATAAATTTGTAGCCTAACGCAAGGCCAAAGATAATATTTGTGGCAACTCTGGTCTAGCAAGCATCAGCAACATCTTGCACAGGGTTGTATGCATTAGAAGTGGAGTATTTGGTGACAAAATCAATAATGAGCCCATCACACAACCCAGCAACAACACATAAGAATAATTGCCAATTTTTCACAACCTTCAACGTTTCAAAGTTGAAGATGGTAAATAAAGAAAGAAAATGAACCCATGTAACTAATGCGATTCTAACAGTTATTAAAGCAGTCGAGATAATTTGTTGCCTCTTAAATGCAAGCTCAATTTCTTTTACAGCCTTGATCTCAAATATGTTGTAAGCAAGTGAACAAGGATACCCACTGAGCTGACCAAGAGAGTATACACATTGTAATCAAGTCATGGTTTACACCAATGGATGAGATTGAAGCAACAATGAGAGCAGCATAGGATGGCGTGGCATAGTTTCCACAGATACCTGCAATACTTCCCCAGTCATCACCATGGTCTGGCTTAAAGAGGTTGATAGCAATGTAAAGTACCAAAAGACCATTTGCAACAAGAAGGAAACCCATCACAGCCCCTTTTCTTGCCTCTAGGGTGGTTTTGGCATTTGCATAAATATTATTTCTCATTTACTGTATTTTTTAGTTCTTTCGGCTGCTAAAATGTAAAAATACGAACGGTGTTAAGATATTTTATCAAGTTATTATTTATTTATAATTTTTATATATGTGGAGTTTATTCAAATTTTAAAAATTAAAAAATTAGAAAAATTGTCATAATTATTATCAGAAAACTGTCTAACAGTTAATATCATAAAATTAACAGTTTATTTTTTTTTTCATGATAATAATACGATCGATCTCTTAATCTAAAAATATAATTCTATCCAATAATGTGTCCTTGCTAAGAAAATAATTTTTATAATAAAATTATAAAAAATTATAATATTTAGTTATTTTAATAATATATTAAATATATAATATATTTTGTAAAATCTAACGTATTATAGATAAATTACAAATGTCTAAAATAAATAATATTTTTGGTAGAAATATTCATCATCTTGAGAATACTTGGTCACGATTACGACCCTTTGGAGTATTCTTCATCTTGGTCAAGACTTTCAAACAATATCTTATTCTAAAATTCAAAGTTAGACAAATTTTGAATTTTCAAAGAAAAAAATTCAATTAATTATGCAAATAATATTAAATATTCTTTTTCTGACTCACAGATAATAGATATATCTTTCGATTTACTTATAATATATTAAAAAATATTTAAATATATTTCATCAATTCTCTATAATAATACGTCCATAATTGAATTAAAAATTTTACTCAAATATAATTATATTTTTAAATTTTTTATACCAAAAAAAATACGATTACCCTAAAATTTATGTAAAATTTTTATTTATTTTTTCCTCAAATATGTATCATACAGTCAATTATACATTCTGTATAAACTTAAACACGACTTTTTAAAACATGTAATAGTTATATTGTGTGATTTACAAACAATTGGAAAATATTCATTACAAAAATTATAAAAAATTAATATAATTAATATAATTTTATCACTTTATTTTAATTACAAAGCATGTCTATATAGTTTAATAAAGATTTAATGTTTGAAAAAATATATAATTAATAATAGAAGATATGCAAGAAAAATATTACAAAAAATCAGTACTTAAATATATTGTGTATGGATTCAATACGTATATTTTATAAAAATTATATAGTATGGGAGTAAGATTAGGTACAAATTTTTTATGTACCAAAATAAAACATACATAAATATTTAAAATAATAAATGTTCAGATAAAATATAACTTAAATGAACTTACCTTATACTTGAATTTTGTATAGATTTCTTGAATTTTTTCTAAATTTTTTCTTCTTTAACTTTTTTTCCTCTGTTTCTCACTTCTCTTTTAAAATTATGCAGAAATTATTAAAAATTGACTAAGGAAATTTTATATAGAAAATTGACACATGTACATTTATTAAACTCACATCAAACATTTAGGTATAATCTATGCAGTATATGAGCATTTCTTAAGCATATTTCATGTGCCAATAATTTATTGCAAAATATCCATGTACGTCCTTTAAATATGTATTAAGGACAGGCAATCTGTCTAAAATACGTACAAGCGTCCCGAAAGTATCTTTTAAATATGACCTTATTTACCAAATTATGGATATGGGTAGCTCAAATATTGATCAGGTATCATTTGATCTAATTTATTTTAATTTTAAAATTAATTTTACCTAAAAACTCAATTAGTATCAGTATTTTTATTTACTTAATTTAATTAATTATTATTAAAAAGATAATTTAGGATCTATACATTATAAAAGTTGTCTCCCTCTTTTGTTATTTTGATTGTATAAAAAATTATATTTTTAAAAGAAAAAATAAAGTTAAGGTGCTGCTAATTTTTTTAATCATAAAAAAATAAAAAGAATAAGAATTTTAAATTTTTTTAAAAAAGAAATCTTATTTTAAATATATATAATATTTTATAAATACATATTATTTTAAAATATTTTTAGATAATATTTTTTATTAAAATATTAACTTTTAACTTTTAAGGAATACTTTTATTTAATTTTTTTTTTAAAAATAAAAAATAAAACTATGATCAACCACCTCTACTCGATCAAACAACCAAAAATATTTTATACAGTTTGATGCGTCTTTGGATCCGAACTTTGAACAGATTCGGATGATCCTCTTGGCGTGGTTATTCGTTCCTCGAAATGATTCTCAGTTGGACTAAACACTATAAGAGGTCAATGACGACGAAAAGTTATCCCATCGAAAACATCACACGCTAAGTCAGTCAAACAGTCTTGAAAGAATGGCGAAAATGAGAAAAGAGAGACAAAGAGAGTGTTTTTTCAGATGTAAGAGGGACGAGCAAGCCTCCTTGAATCTGGAAGGTGGGAGGCAGTAAGCGGCCATGAAGGGTGCGCTTGTTTGCCTTAGGGTTCTTTGGTGAATGTGTTTGCGTAGCGTAAAACGTTGGCAATTTACGGTAGTTTGAATGGTAGAAAGTAATTCACCGAGAAAGACCTGTTTGCGTTACAAAAAACACATGCGTAAGGAATCGAAAGCGTGCCTTAAATGGTGATTCAAGGGCTTACTAATAGTGGAGAGGACGATCTTCCCTCTTTGGAGGGAGAGATCCCCCTGTGACCCTTGGCTGGCCTGCTTTTTGGAGCAAGCGCCAGTTGCCAATCTGTGAAAGATAGTTTTCTTCTGAGGCGGCCAACAGCTTTCCAAATCGGTTGCCTTCCTTCATGTGACATATTCTGGTTGGAGAGCCCAGGTTGCAAGGATTTGGAAAATCCGGGCGCCTTCCTTACGAAAGGCGCCCAATATCACGCCAATATCTATTTTTTAGTGCCAGGATCGTAGGATATCTTAAGAGTCATTCTTTGGCCTTCCTAACGGGTCATTGGCTTGAATGGACTGCGCTCATTATCAGAAAAGCTCTTTGGGCCCAACGAAGACGCTGACGATCAACGCTTGAATCGACCGTCATGCGTGTTTTAACCCTTGCACGGTCAACGCCAAGATGTTGACCGTCTCCGGCTTTTTAGCTCTGGCCCATTCTCCACCTTGGCAGAAAACGTTGACCTTCTTTTGCCTTGCTGACATTTTTGGGCCAAATTTACTTCTCGTATACACATCATAGTTAATTCAATATTATTTAATTTTATTATATCTAATTAATAGATACTTTTAAATATCAAAATTATTATTATATACTTTACTCATAAAATTTATAAAAGCCTATCCTGTACTATTTTTAATTTTAAAAAATTAAACTGTGAAGTCAAAATTTTAATTCCGCCAAATGCTAATTAATAGAATTAGAATTAAACCTAAAATTCTAATTTTAATTTTGAATTCCGAGCCCAACCAAATGGGACCTAAAAGAATTTAACACAACCTCTAGTTGTGCTATCAAAAAAATTAATCCAACGAATAAATCCATTGGTACAAAATCTCTCTTCTATAACTTCACCATCCTACATAAAACAAAAGGTGGAAAAAAGAAAATTAAAGAAAAAAAGTAACAAAAATCCATTAGTTTGATTATAAACAGGGGTGGCTAATTTTGATGAATATGGTCCGAGACGGAGGACCCGTGCGGCCTTGCTGGGCTCATTTGCCACGTCTTGATCGAGGCGGTGATGGTGGCCTCGGTCGCGTTGTTGAACACGAAGAGTTTCGCGCCTCCATAGATTGCTTTTGTCGGATAGACACGAGATGTGATGCACGTTCTTCCCCCTTGGGCAAACGCCTCTACTATCGAATGATCAACCTAAAATAGCAGTAATGATAAAGCCTTAAATCTCATCAGATAAAGTTAGATTAAAAAAAAATTAGTTTTCACAATAAGAGATTTAGGAGGCTCTGATATAGACAATCCTTCAGATACATGACACGTCTGATATTATTATTTTAACAGGTAAAATTACATAAAT
This sequence comes from Nepenthes gracilis, assembly GCA_033239525.1. Taxonomy (NCBI): domain Eukaryota; kingdom Viridiplantae; phylum Streptophyta; class Magnoliopsida; order Caryophyllales; family Nepenthaceae; genus Nepenthes; species Nepenthes gracilis. The sequence goes on from BSYO01000037.1 coordinate 2,949,737, forward strand.
CTATTAAAAATTGTATAATTTTAAAATATATTATGATTTTTTTCAAAGTTTAAACTTATGTGAATCTATGTAAGATTGAGTGATTCTAAAATTATGTTATTTTTTATTAGCACAGAAGAAAACTACTGAAATCAAGATCCCAAAAACGGAAAAAATATATGTCTATATTTTTATTTTTTATTTTTTGAAATCAACCTTTATTTATTTATTTATTTGCCATTTTCACAAAAAAATGAGTGAGAGATAGGAAAATAGGGAAATTAGGGCCACCTTACCAACACTCGCAGGGTTAATTTTTCACCCCTAAGCACCGGAACAGTGCTCCCATAAATATCTTTTATAACCTCAGCTGCCATAGAAGACCTGCACAAAGCAAATCACAAGAGACATAAGTGATTCCGGAACATTCCTTTCTCACAAAACCTCTCTCTAAATATTGAGAAAAAAATCTCTAATTATAGGTTTTGGCTTATTTATTTGATAACCTAATCACGAATGAAGTAGGGCAACCACTAGGTTTATGTCCCAAATAGCAAATTTTACTACCCGAAAAGCTAAAGAGCCGAGGAGCCCTGTGCCGCATCAATGCAGCATAGGCTTGCACAGTACGGTCTCGGTCGTTCGGATGAAATTTAATGGCTGAGGACCATACAACTGTTTTTTTCGTTTGGAAATTAAAAAGAAAAAAGCCCGGCTATTTAATTTCATTTGGACGGCAGCCGAGATTTGCGGCACAGACTCTGTGCCGTGATCAGTGCAGTGTAAGACCCCTGATCTCAAAGCTAAAATGAGTTAATCTTCGGCTTTCAAGATCAGCTGCGAACAAGTTTCCCCGATCGTGAAAAATTCAACCAAAAGATCGAATCCCCGAGTTTTAATTCTATATAACTTTTGAGATTGAATTTTCCATGCTTCAATGAATAGCTAAGATACTGAGAAATATCAAGAAAAGCAAGTTAAACCGGTAAACTCCACTCAATGTGGTAAAAAAATCCCTCTCGATAGACGACGACTGATCGGGCGTCATTCTCGGATATTTCCAATGTCCTCCCGCGAAATACTGAATTAATCAGCAAATTTTTCACAGAAGAACAAAGCAGCGGCTCAAATTTTTACGCAGGTCATTGACTGAACATTTGCAATTAAAATTAATAGAAAAGATGAACAGTTAACCTCGATAGATCGGTGCAGAAGAAAGTCTTTAGATCACCGTCGCTTCCTCTTGTGACGTAGAAATAAACCGGAGTTTGCTCGGAAAAATCTTCAGCAGTAAGAACAAGAAGCCCGAATGGCCCTAGTGAGCCACGCTGAGAAGATCCACCGCTTCTCCGGCAACTGTACGGCTTGTCGGAAGTTGGTAGTTTCTCCAAAGCCTCTTGGCTTATCTCAAACTCAGCGACGATGTCCAACTGCACAATTGCCAAAATTAGCATTATAAATATAATTTAGACAGCTTGAATTATAAAATGAATACAATATAATTTGATATGTTATTATAATTTTAACCGTTCAAATTATTATAATAAAATCTTTATTTTCAAGGAAAGGTTGTATTGTTTTAAACTACAATATGAAACGATGAACGAGTTACATAATATATAACCTTTGAAGCAGAAAGATTGATACATTGAAAAGGAGAATGAAGGAAGATAAAGTCAAGCAAAGGTATGAATGCCAGTTATCAGTGTCCGTATAGGCCATGTTAGATACTGTATTAGATATATTGGGCACAAAACATTTACTGTGAGTCATAATCAAGAGGGCATATCAGTAAAACATATTGCAAACTATCGGATATATCAGTCATATATTGTAATATAACGTTAATATAGTGATATGTTAAGATCTTATTATGATATCAAGAAATCGATATAGACATGTATCTGTTAATATTTCATTCCATGATGATGATATGGGCAGATTATATGAGAAGCGGTGAGCTGAATTATGCATCTTAGTGAACGATTCAATAAACCGTTGATGACAAACCTCTTCGGCCGAGCCCACGTTGAGGGGCATGACGGATCCTGCTTGCACCGTCGCATTTGGAAAAACTGAGCTTTGTGTTCTCAAGCTCTCTATTTCCTCCACCGGCCATTGAAGCAAGTTAGCACCAGTCTTCTGGTCATACAAAACTGTCCTTGGAATGGCCTATTGATGCAGAAGAAAACAGTTGAATGCTTAAAAAATTTCCTGTCACTCATGAAAATTGATAACTATCACAGCTTCCAAGTTAAAGGCATCATAAAAGTGGGTGTACAGATCATATATTTGACATTTAGTAGAGCATTTTTTTTTTTTGACTAGAAGATATATCGAGTTGTTGTTTTGCCTCTATAGATTACATCATAGATGAAAATATCGATATTGCTACTGGGTGCCACCACAGATGTATCGGAAGAAAAAAAATTCTAAAAATTATAAAATAATAGAAAATTATTGGCCAATATATTGGAGCTATCGTCAAGGAAATTTCATTTTGGAGCTCTAGTCACAAATGCTAGTAAATACAGATAGTATAAGATATTGTTATTGATCAATTATATTTTCAATTTATAAAAATATAAAAGTTAACTAACGTGACCCCAAAATATTATATCGATTTGCATGGTTTATTTACAAGCTTATTGTTCTACGGCCCCGAAATGACTTAGCCAAATAGGAAAATCTCAATTCATTGAGTCTTTTGATACAGGATAGACCTTAACAGAAAACTGAAGAGTAATGACAGCAAGTAGTTGAGTTTAATAGTTCCTCATATAAAATTATTGATTCTAGAGTTATAGTAATATGGAGAAAACTAAAGTACAGAAAAATGATTGACCGAATGTCACATCTTAGAGTGATTTACAATACGTGGACAAGGTTGAGTGGAGATCGATATTGTTGATATCTAGTTTGGGATATGATGCATACTATGAATCAAAATTCAACTAAGAGAGGTTTCCAAATAAGCTTTGTGATTTTCTAATTTGATTTAGACACACTACAAACCAAAATAATAGTTTAAAGGTACGAAAATAACTTTTCAATTTACTCTTTGACGTTCAAATCAGTATTACACTAAATAAACAAGAAAATGAGAAATATGACATAGTAAATTTTGGATGACAATGTTTTATACCCTGAGATATATTTTTTTAAAATATTATTTGAATGACATGCTCCAAAATCTTTTTATATGTAGGTTTAAATGTTGCGAGACTTGTATCCCAACAAGCATTTTGGAGTGCCTTGGGCAAGAATAAACACTTGGGGAATCCAATTGTTCTATAGATGCTTGAACTATTGAAGCATCCCCTGAAAACTCTGAAATTTTTTCTCTTACTCCTCATTTTCTAATTTGTCTAAAGTATGAGAAAGATAAGCATCAAAGCTATTCAAATACTATATATATATATATATATACTCGAATTGATTCAATATCTATCTTTTAAATCTTTATAATGACTGTGAGCTGCCAAACTCAACTATCCTTTATAGAATTAAATTGAAATTAACAAATGAGGAGAAGAAAATAGTCACCTGCAGAGAAGCCCATCCCTTCCGAATATCGACAGCTTCAGCGTCGCTCTCTGAAACCCAACCCCACAGCACCCTCCTCCTCTTCTCCTGATCGTAAAACGTCTTCGACGCATAAAACTTCCCGTGATCGTACCTCATTCCGGCGCCGACGTCATTTTCCGGCGCATCCGGGACCCACATTCCCTTCTCGTCGTCATACATCCCTATGGCGTAACAGTCGATCTTTACATCATCCAAGCTCGCCTTGAGCACGTGCTTCACGTGAGGCCCACGGGCCGAGGTATCCATCCCATTCGGGTCGGTCATCGATACTGGGAAAAAATCCACGCACTCCCACATGCCCGTACCCGCTACGGAATGCAGGAGACCATCTAACAGCTTGAAGCTCTTGAAATCCTCTGTTTCGTAAACGAGCGAAATGCCGGTTCGGTTCTTCTTCGAACCGATAGCGAACCGCCACCTCTTTCCAGCGGTGTACCATGCCGTGGACGGGTCGCGGAAGTCTTTCGGTTGGATTCCGGGAGGCGGCCGGAGGACCGGGTTCCCGGAGTACTTGACCCAGTTGATGAGGAGGTCGTCGGAGAGGTCGGCCGGAAAAGCGAGGTTCTGGACTTGATCGGAGGCGTTGGTGGAGCCGGTGTAGAGGATGGCGATTTGGCCGTCGGGGAGGAGGGTGGCGGAGCCGGTCCAGACACCTTTTACGTCGTACCAGCGGTCGGCGACGATGGCTGACGGGAGGTGGCGCCATTTGATTAGGTCTCTTGAGACCGCGTGACCCCAGACGATGTCTCCCCAAACGGCGGCGTTTGGGTTGTATTGGTAAAAGAAGTGGTACCACCCTTTGTGGCATAAAGGACCTGCTTGAAGTAAATATTTCGCATATTATCAAAATTTTCAGAAATTCTAAGAAATTAAAATAAATTTTTATAAATAAATATATAAATAAAAAAATCTCATTATATTGGAATCAATTAAAATGAACTTCAAACCAAATATAAAAATTTAAATAAATATATTTAGTCATTACAATCAGACCGAATAGGATTTGGTTGGATTATAAAATTAAAAATTTATAATCATATTTATCTATAATTAAAATTAGATAAATTTTAATTGATCTATGAATATTTTTATCTTTAAATATTTTACCTAAAAATTTAAAATATAAAATATTTTTAAAAAATTTAATATTTAGATAAAATTTTGACTAAATATTGTTAGACTAAATATTTTAACATTTAAGTATAAAAATTATTAGTTATTCAAAATTATAATTTGTTGTATTCTCAAATCTTGCGTACTTGTACTAACGAGGATCCGACTAAGATCGCGGACTCTTTTTGAGTATTAAAGCAAGACCCATGCAATACAAAGGATGAAATGAGGAGTAGAAAGAAAGTATGAGACTAAGACACACAATATTTTTATGTGAAAAACCTTCTCTTAAATGAGAAGGAAAAATCACAGGGCTTTCGTTTGATAAGTTGTTTCATTGAGGTGTGTTTGGTTACAAAGAGATTACAGAATGTGCTCAAATCTTTATCCCTTTTTTCTTTCTCTAATATGGCTAGTAAGAGTAAATGTTCAGATCATTCGTTTGGTAAATAGTTAATATATTTACAGTGGTTGAGCTTTCTTTTGAGATAAGTCCATGTGTGGTTGGCGTGTGTAGGTGATCTTGCCACCCACTTTGCAAATCCCCTTTATTATGTCAGGAAGATTGCGTGCACGCAGGCCTGGTGTGACGTTTTCTCTACACGATTACGTATTTTGTTGGCCATTATTCTTCGCACTGATCAGCGGTTCTTAAATATCTGACATGTCGATTTTACAGGCCAGGTGACGTGCCACTAAATATCTAGCACGTCGATTTTACATACTAGGTGACGTTCAAGACCCATTTTGAGTCTACGAGTCTAAGTGGACTTTGAGTCCACTGTACTGCATTGGTGGGCTCTGCTGTCCGAACCTCTTCAGCCTTTTGAGCCCATTAGGTCTCAATGGCATTAGGGCCCAATTCTTGGGAGAACGGAATTTTTACTAGATAATTTTAAAACTTTATATTTATTTTAAATTACATATATAATTCATATCAAATCAAATCAGATTTATTAAGTTTATCACTTATTGAGTTCTTAATCATGTTTTAATTTTGACTATTTCTATTAGTAATATTTGTATACCTTAATTATATTAGTCAGATTGAATCAGTCAAACAATCTAATTTTACTTAATTTTATATTAAATCATATTTTTATTGATAAATTGGGTTCTTTTTTTACATAAAATTATGTTTTGATTATTATTATGTAACAATTTTACATGATTTTGATAATATTTATGCTTTATGAACTTCTTATATAAATATTTAATTTCAAAAAAAGAAAACTTCAATACAAAATGTTCATATGTCTATCCAATATTCCATTTTTTTCATAGACCAATGGCACAATGATTTTTTGGTCTCATTACCATGACCTAATTCAATATAATTTAATTTAACAGTCATAAATTTTACTCTAAATTTGAATTTAATCAGGTCTATTTTACTAAATATATTGAATCAAAACGTGAAGAAAAAATAAAATAAAGCAAGGGTGGTTGTTTTTACCATTAGGATCTGATGTTCCAAGCCATCGACCACCATGAGAGAGGTGAGGAAGGAGCAAAATGACAAACAAAACAGAAAACTAGTTATAATATAAAGAAATATTAAAAAATAGAATAAAAAGATAAATCTAAAAATAGAAAATATACATAAAATTAAAGAAAAAATCGTTGAGATGATACTAAGTGTAGTCACCTATGCTATACTCATTGAGATGAGTTTTTGGCATAATAAAAGCACTTGAATGGAGATCATATACCAACTTATGAATTGGTAACTTTGGTAAGAACTCAATTTAAAAGTTTTCTTTTATAATCAAGAATTTTTGATATTTGATTAACAGATTTATAATATGTAATAAATAAATAGTCTCATTAATAAATATTATATATCAGATAAGTCTAATTAAATAGTAATAAAAATCAAACTCGTAATTTTAATTTTAGAAGTAAAATCATAAATAAGAAATCATTATTATAGGTTACCCATATCTTTAACAAATTTTTATGTTTAATGGAAATAATCCCCCAGTTGCAAGGAGGGAGTTTTATTGCACCTTTTATACTAACACGTATGGACAACAAGCACGTATATGTAGAGCTTATATACATATGTTTGACATCATTCAAATGCAAGAGCGTAAGTAGAAAGAAAAATAAAATATTATGCTTTTTTTATGGTATACTTAATAAACAAATCACTAAAATGGATTAATATATGCCCAAATGGTACCTAGACAGTAGGACATAGGACAATTGTTAAGGAGGAAGGTCTCAACAGATTGTTTATAATAATGCCTATTGGCATTGACCCATGTAAAACTTATATGTAAATATTGGATATTATCTAGATCTGACAGATTAATATATATTTAAAAATTTTACTAATTAATTTTATGCTAAAATCACTAATCAAATTATCTATCAACGTGATTTAGGTCTCTTATATGGTTTTTTCTTATATTAAATAAGATATTATTTTTATAATTTGAACATATAATAATCCAACTTTGAGATCCAAAACAATAGTAAATTAGTTTGATCTCTTAGTTTATAATTATTTTTCATTGATTGTCATGCATATTGGACATTGGGCAATGTAATAGGTAGACCCATTTTAACTAAAATCAAAGTTACATAATTTTAAAGTATAAATTAATTATTAAAAGATATAATTATCAAATATTATAATAATAAATCTAACTCGGAAAACTATTCAAATTAATCATGTATGAAAGTATTATATATTGATATAATAATCCCGATATGTTGTATAATTTATGTTATTTTCTCCATTGATTTTCGAGCTAAACCTAAAGGTGATGGAGAAACCACCAAAAAAAAAAAAAAAAAGCAAAACAAAGCAAAACAAAAACAAAAACACAGAAAACAAAGATGACAGAAAAAACAGAAAACATTACCATTCATCCAGTTTTTCATTGGCTGGAAATGATAAGCTGTCCTCTGCCAAGCCAACTGTGTCTCATTCCATTCAAACGCCGCCGCCCTTAATCCGCCGCGATCAGGGAAACCACTGCGTCTTCTCCGACACCCCCTGCGCCGTCCCGCGTGACACCGGCCGCAACCGTGAGCCCCTCTGCCCCATAACTTCAGGTTGCAGGGTGTCCGACGCGCCGGAAAACCCACTCAAACTCCCCCCGGCGACTCGTTCAACGTCTCATTGCACTCAATTTTGATCGCTTCCTTCTTGGTGTCGCCGGAAAGGACCAAAAACAATGCGAAGACAGGCAGAGCAGACAGAACGACGATCCCGATTTTCATGGCGCATGACCTCTTCGATGAAGAGTTCCGGCCGTTGGGAAGAGGATTATAAGAATACAGAACAGCGGTAAAATCATCGGAATCCGAGGAGTATCCGCCGGAGATCGGCCACACCATTGTTGACGGTGATCGGAATTAATGCAGAGATATTAAATATGGAATTAGAATGATTTATTTCCAAAAAAAATCTAATTTTTTCCTCTTTTTTTCTTGAGGGGTTGAGGAAATCGAAGTTCTTGAGACGCGATTGAATCGCTGTTATCCAATGGGAAAGAAAGAGCTGCTTTGCGAGGTGTCCACGGAGAAGCCATATATAGAGGCCAGCGATGTATTCCTTAAATCTAACGATTTAGATTAATTATATATAATTATTTTTAAAATTTTTTAAATATTAATTTAGTTGTGCTACTAAAAAATTTATTACAATTTTTAAATTTTTTTTTAAAAAAATTGAATTGTGGGGAGGGGGGGCTCCTATCGCGTTTACTGAAGTATTTCGGGGGGCCAATCTCGGTAGATCGCTGAAGATTGAATATTTTTTATTTTATGTAGTTCAAAATTATAAAATATGTTATTTTTATTTTTTTAAAAAATATTAAATTACTTATATTTTTAAAAAATATATATATATATATATATATATATAAAGTAACAACTGTTTAGCTTTTATAAAACGGTCCAAAGACCAGCATGGTTAGCCCTTCGGTTCTCTGCGGAGGAGTCTCGTGGTCGATGTAAAGTCTCAAAATTTGTTATGGTCCTCTTATAATTAGAACTTACTTATGCATTTCATGCAATATGGAAGAATATAAAGTAAGCTCATAATAACTTAAAGCATATTGTATTTGATTATCTTTACTAACATTCATAATTAAAATATACAATGTAATATAAGCTCTAAATGAATAAAAAATCCTTAGTTTTATTTATTTTTTTAGTAATATTTGCTATTTATATGTGAGCATTAGGAATATTACTCTCAATACTACATATATATTAGATCTGATTAAAATTGGGTTCGAATAAAATACATATTGGGTTTAGATGAATATTGATAACTCAGGTTGAATATGACAAAGCTCGATTACCTAGACTAAAAGTCTTAATTGTATCTGTTTATAGGTTGAATCGGGCTGATTCAAACCGATTCATGAAGATTTTTTTAATTTTTGATATGTTTATTTAAACATTTATATTTGTATAAAAATATCCAAAAATATATAACAAATCAAAATTTATGATATTTAGAATAAGATATTATATAAGTATATTTTTTAATAAATAATCTTTACACAAAGAGTTATTAATTATATAAAAAAATAAATTATTGAAATAAAATTTTAAACTTAGTTTTTATTCAAAATAAAAAAACACGTTAACAAAAAATATATATAATCCATGTCAAGCCGAGCCGCATTAAATAATTTTAACTAATAACTTGTTGGGGTTCGACACCCGAATCCACACGATTCTGTAGCAATGGAATACCCGAACCCCTGGTTATTGTCAGCTACTATATAGTAGGAATAAGGAATAAAGAGATACACAATATTTTTTACGTGGAAATCCTTTCCCAACTAAGAAAAAAATTACGGAATACAAAGTCCACCAATAAATTCACTATGTAAAATGGTTACACAAATCTAAAAACAGAATAAAAGTAACCATCCTAGAGGCAAAAATTGAAGAATAGAAACGAGAATATAAAGACCTCACATTTTGTATTTCACTCACTACTTTCTCTTTCTTCTACTCTTTCTCTCTTCACTGTAGTACTCTCTACTCTCTTATTTTACAAGTGTTGGTAAAACGACAACCGCTATTTCACCCCCGCATTTATGCGGCCGGCGTACGGCGCCCTTGGTGTTGTCTCCCACACCAGTCCGGTGCAACCCGCACACTGGTTGTCCTCACACACCCACACACTTGTTGGTTTTCCTCTCGCTACTAATGCTACCACACCCTTGGTGGTTTTCACATACCACACACCGCCGCATGCCCAGCATGCATGTATATATAATAATTTGCATGGAGATCTTCAACTAATAGGTAGGTTACGTGTGAACAAACGCCTGCCACCTGCTAACAACTTTGCCCACTAAATTTACAACCTGCCGCCTGCATAGACGGTGTACACATTGCAGGTCTGCCACCTGTTCTGCAAGGCTAACTGTCCACAACTTGTTGTCAACTGTTCACGACGTCCTCAATCGTTGCTGCAATCAAGTTCCTGGATTATATGTGCTCTTTGGCCATCACAAGAGTCCTCCGACGCTCTTTGGTCTCCGGGCAGTGACAACGACCTCGAACATCCTATGTCTTCGGTCGTCACTGTGCACAACCCATATCTCTGGACGCTACTGTGCACTCAGTCATATCCGCGGATGATTCCATACTAGTGTCACCAACTGGTAAATTTCGGCCTTCCCATTGGCTTCTCAGGCCAATTATTTAGTCGGCCAACTTTTCATTGACCGTCTTTAGCATTCATCCAGTCAATCTCCGTTGACCATCTTCTGCTGCCCGTCTGCCATCCAACAATACTCCTACAGCCCTCAGACAGTCAACCTTCTCTTGACCGAAATCTACAGTTGGCCATCATCCACCGGTCAATCTCCATTGACCGTCTACTATTCTCCTCCGGTCAACGTCCCGTTGATCAAAATTAGTTTTTCGGATTTGTTACAAATCCTCCGATGACACATTAATTTGTTGGGTTACCCACAAGGGAGTGACCAGATCCAACATAACTGTATCTGGTCCAAAAAATTGATCCGACCAAATTTTATAACTATATTCGTTCATAATATTTTTATATATTGAGCAAACTTATAAAATTTTGAATTGGTCAGATTGAACAGCTTAGAGGGTCCAATTTTGATCAGACTTGGCACACACATTAAGAAGTTAGCAACTAAAGAAATGACATGCTCAAACAAATAAGATCATGCTCACCGGAATGAAAACATAATATTGGTCGACCTCAAAATCTGTATATTTATTTTCACAAATATATGAGAGTACAGTATAATTTTATCCAATAAATTAGGATTTTATCCACAGAAAATTATATCATATACTTAAAATTTACAAGATAAATGGGAAAGTAAGAGATTTTTGAAAAGAAGTAAAAATCAAAGGATCAAATTTCGTAGTTTTGTTAATTAAATTAATCAATAAATAAAAATAGAATATAGAAAATGGCACTGCGTAAAGTAATAAAAACTAATTTAAATTAAATAGTTTGTAAAAATTGAAAATACTATTTGAAAATGTAAATATTGTGAGAAAATTATAAACCAAAAAAAGTTACTTTTTTCTGTAAATAGATTTCTAAGATTAACACTTAGCGATCACAAAAATTAAAGGAAGAACAAGGCAAAATCTAAATAATGGAGATGACCAGCAGGGAACAATTAACAACAAATTGTTGCGTTCGGATTCCACGGGGTCTAAGAGATGCAGAGGCTGGCGAGGTCCCGTCAGATCCGTGGTTTCCGGGCAACACAAGTGATTGGAATGTTGAATAGAGAGGAAGATTGAGACCGGGTCTTTTATATGGGAAACTTCCTCTTGAATGGGGAGGAAAAACCACGAAGCTCGGGACCTTGAAGGTGCTTCACTATTTGTGTTGAGGCTTTTACAGAGTACAATTGTGAGGGTTAATCCCTTCATTGTCTCTCGTTTTGACTCTCTCTTTTAGGAGGGATCGCTCGCTAGGAGTCTTTTCCGCTCTCGTTAAGGATCTCTCTTCTTCACCTTACAGGGGGAATGGGAGACTAAGCGGCCGAGAGCGTGAGCAAGGTAATTCTCTGTTAGAGTAGTCTTAGTGAGGGTGAGATTTTGCCCAGAGGTCCCTTTGAATGGAGCCTCGTTGGGTATTTATAGTGGAAAATGGGTAGTTGGGGAGTAGACACGTGGCGGCCACTTGGTGGCCGGGTCTACTGTCTGTATTTATTGCTACTGACGCGGGCGGAGTGGCATGCGGACGGCGCCGCTGCAGCACCTGAGTGCGTCAGGCGTACAGAGTCTGAATATCAGCCTTGATTTGACCAGGCGTACCCTGTTGAGACGGCGACTGGCAGTGGTTGCAGGCTTCCTTGGGAACCGGCGAAGTAGCCTAGCTGGCATTCCCGGTCATGAACGAGTAGTCCTCGTCCAGTTGTGATGTTCCTCATGAGTCTGTGGACTCGTGAGGGGAAGCAGCTCTTGGAGGGTCTTCTGGAAAAAAGTCTGAGAGTCTTCTTGGCCTCTCGGGCAGTTTTAAGACTCCGCAAGACTTCTTGGGCTCTCGGCTCTTGTGAGCAGATGGAACCTCCTGGGCTTCCGCCGTTGTCTTGGTCTTTGGGCCATCTGATTTCCTTAACTTGCGAGAGTATCCCTGGGCCTCTTATTTGGGCCATTCTTCTGGGTCGTGCTTTTATGGGCCTTTATACTAGGGCCCAACATAGCCCCCCATGCCAAAGGGCCTGAGGTTCTCGGTTGTTTGGCATGAGGTCGTGGATCTTCTAGAGGAGTTGGCGGCTTTTTGCGGTCGCGCGTGTCCTCATGGCTTGGCGCGGACATTTCTGAGAGGATCTGAGCGCGGTAGTCTACGCCTGGATCGGGCCTTCTACGACGAACATCCGAGCACGTGTGCTCGGGTGGCGAGTATGGTGTTGAGCTTAATGGGAGGCGGTTCCAGGGCTTCTCCTAGGCCCGAGGCCTTTTCGCCGCCGTCGCCGCCTCCCTGTGGAGCATTAAATGCGGCATCCGGTTGATGCGACGCGTGGACAGGCGCCTAGGGAAGGAAAGGCCATCATCCTTCTGGAACGAACGGCTGGTCGACGCGTGGCAAGGGTAATGAGTGCGCCTTTTGTACTCCATGGCTTATTTAAACGCCTCTTTTCCCCGATTTTCCATTTTCGCACCTGCTTTCGTCTTTCTCCTCTGGGGTTCTTGCTCTCCTTTGTTGAGGTTTCCCTTCATTTTTGCTTTTCGACATCCATGGCGCCTGGGATGAGAGAGATTGCCTTTTCGGTGACGCTCGAGGAGCTCGAGGAGATTCAAGCTCGATATCGGATCCCCAAGTCTACGGCCATGATGATCCCGGAGCCGCCTGATAGGGCATGGTGTCCTCAGGATGGCTTCATTACCGTCTATGAGGTTCACCTCAAAGGTGGGCTACGGTTTCCTATCGCGGATGATCTTTACTCCGTCATGAGGGCACTTGGGGTGCCCATTGTCAGGCTTCAGCCGAACGCAATGAGGTATCTGGTATCCTTGTGCATTTTCTTCCGGTGCCATGAGAAGCTCCTGAACGCTCTTACAGTCAAGGTGATGTTCCGCTTTACACAGAACCTTGACTGGATTGTGATGACTCCTCGCCCAGAATTTTCTTTGCTGTGCGGAGGTAACCCGGACTCCACAAAGCGGTGGAAGGATAAGTTTTTCTTCCTTGGCGTCCACGAGCACTGGGCCATCCCTTTTAAGTGGGGGAAAGTGGCTTGCCAGTACAGTTCTGACCCTTCGAGGGAGGACAGGAAGAACGTGAAAGCGTATACGGATTTGGTGTTGGCTAATCTGTGGACCTTTCACCTGAACAAGCGCAACATCTAGCTGTCTCCTGAGAAATTCAAGGAAGCGAAGTGGGGACCGCGGGATGAGGCTCCTGGGTCAATTCCTTTCGTAAAGGCTAAGGAGAGATCGAGGATGAGAGTTGGGACGTTGAGGATCGGGGGTCCCGTCGCTGAGCCCTCCTCCGGTGACGACGATGATTTTGACATCGATGATCTGAGCGATGATGACGTGGCTGCTTCTCCGATTAAGAGGACGAGGACTGGACCTTTTCCCAAGTCCTCCGGATCTGGAGGTCCCGCCCTCACTGCCACTGCTAATCTTGCCGAGCCTTCAGGAGCCATTGCTCAAATGGAGCTTCCGGACGTCCAGCTCCTCAATGATGACGATGATGATGACGTCCCTTTGATCAAGAGGCTGAGGACTAGAGTCTCTCCTGCGGGGTCCTCGGGACCTGAAGGTCTCTTCTTCACTTCCACTGCTAATCCTCCCATTGAGCCCTCTGCGACAATTGCTGAGCTCTCGGACGTCCAGCCCCCCAGTGATGACTTTGTCCCTGGAGTTCCCGTTGATTTGCCTGGTGACGTCTCGGACAGGACTGATTATCCTTCCAAGGACATAGGGGGCAGGAGCCCTATGGTGGACGCTGAGAGGGGAATGACGGCTGAGACGGTCCGAGAGGTGGCAGAGCTCGAGGAGTTTGGTGTTGACGACTTCTTGCCCTATGATCCCTCTGAGTGTCCCATCGTGATTCAAGCCGAGCGGCCATCTAGGCTTCTTGGGGATGTTGGCGTTGAAGCCAGCCCTGTAATGCCTTCTTCGGCTGTAGGGCCTTTGCCTGAGGAGGCGCTTGTGGTGCCGGGAGCGATTTTTATGAATTCGAGGCTCCTGGGCAGCACGGTCCAGGACTCGATCCCCTTGTTTCTAAGGTGACCTCCTGTTTTTCTCCCTGCTCCTCTTCGGTTGCCAGTGTTCTGATAGGATTTTCTGTCGCAGTTCCAGGTTTTGATCCGGGGACTTACCGAGCTGATGGGGGAAGTTGCTCAGTCCCGCTCGGAGATGAGGTCCCTGAGGGCTGCTCGGGAGGACGCGCAACGGGCGGAGGCGGAGTTGGTCGAGGCTAAGGAGAAGATTGCTTCTTTGGAGGACACTGTCAAGCTCTTGCAGCTTTGCCAGGGCCTCCTTTAAGATCGGATCCTTCACCAAGAGGAGAGACTGAGGACGTCTGTGCGGATTGCCGAGATGGCTCCAGTGTTGGAGGGCAAGTTTTGGGACGGCATTCGCATGTGCCGGGTGGCAAACCGGTTCGGATCCTAAGGATGCCGCCTTAAGCGCAGAAGACTTATACGGCGTTGCTGGGAGGTCCTTCCCTGCACCCGCTCGGGCAGGGCTTGAAGGTGAACCTTTTACGCCCGAGGATCTAGCTCTGGTGGACCAGGTGGGATCTTCGAGAGTTCAAGAGGTCATCGGAGGAGAGAGTCATGAAGCCCTCTCCTGACATTGTTGTTTCTTTTTTCTCGTTTTGTCATACTTATGTTGTGGCGACCCGAACCCGAATAACTCAAAAACGAAGCATCGGGCCGCACACGCGGAAATCAAAAATTTAAAACCAAATAAAGCCATTCAATAATCTAGTTCATATCAATTCTTAACCATTTCATGATAACCATACATCATCCATACAAAATTAAAAGTCATAAAACCAACGAGTTCCTAATAATTTAAATCTAATCCTCTCATTCATCGCATCTTCTCACGTCTTGTTTCTTCTCTAACCGCTATCATCTCAACTGGAGCCAAGAAAACACAAGGGTGAGCCCCAAAGAAGCAATATAATCAATAATGATAAAAATCTCGGATATCAACTACTAAGGCTCTACACACCCTAACAACCTACTATATCCGGGCCGTGAATACGACTCTAGGCAAAACGGTCCATAAGACCCGAACATCCAAAAATAACAAGAGTGCCAAAACAACGAAATCCCACGAATCCGATCTCAACGATACTTTGGGAACTTCCCCCGGTCTATATGTCAAAAACGACCAACACACTCACGATAACAATACAACATGGATTCTCATCAAGTATCACAAGATCCACACAAGGATATTGCCACCACAACAAATGAGGTACTCACAATCATATGGAATCACGAAGAATCTCCCTGATCTTATTCCGCTCATTGAACCAAAGGTCGTATGTTCCCCGCCTGGGTACTTGCACGGCTACGATGCTCGTTTGACGACCGACCAAATCCATGGTCCACGGACTCGCCTCACAAAGTACGGGCGTCTCACGAGCATGCTCATCATCATGCTCCTCACATCGTCCAAACCCAAAGATCTCCCGCCATGATATCCTCGATATCACGATCTACGATGTTCAGGACCATAAGCATCCCGCCATGCTAGGCAACATACCTCAATCCACCAGGATACAGAAAATCGGATCGGATAAGTGTAGACCACATTAAAGTACCCAAGCCTCCCATTCGACCCGATACTTTAATGTTTTCACCCAGGTAGGAAGCCAATAAATTCCAATACTCACACTCTTTGAGTATAACACAAAGAATGCTTTACAACTTCAATCACGTTCACCAAGAACACAAAGGAACGTGTCTCGAACGCTCAACAGGAATACAAAGATCGAGATACGATCGATTCATTATTTCACTATCTTTCCATTTTTTATCTCGAAACTATGCCTCGACTAAGGCCAACAACATAATTTACTTTAATTTCCATCCACAACAATTAATGATTAACATTCATTACTTCATACATATTCCTTCATATATATAATTAAATATATATACACAATTTCTACTTAAATCAAATCAAGCCCACGGCCCACTTATTCTTCACTTTACCTACACTCACAATTGGGCCACTAAACACACACAACACACCATTTGGGCCCAGCCCAAACACGTACACACAAATACTCAAACATACCCACGTTAGACTCACAGCCCAAACCTACAACCCACTGTTGGGCCCATGGCCCAAAGACACCAACACACACACTCTCACCTTGTTGGCCTATGGCCCAACTCACCTAAACACCCACACATCCACACACGTTGGGCCTCAAGGCCCAACTCACTCAAACACACACACACTCACACACACACACAACACAACACCCCACCACCGTTTCATGGCCCAACACACACCTTACACACGTTGGGCCCAAAGGCCCAACGTTCCTCTCTCATTCTCACGTTGGGCCAAAGGCCCAACGTTTCTCGGCTTCAACCAACGCCGTTCACCACAGCCTAACGCCGCGTTCTCACCCACGCGGCAAACACCTCACCGACCACCACCGACCCGAACCCAACGCCAAAAGACCAACCCGAAACCCATAGCCGAAACTCTGCTTTCACCCCAACACCCATACATACGATACGTACACAAATCAAACCACATACATACGTACAATATACATATACATTTAATACATATACACACATACAAGGATTTCCCAGTATTTTGCGTATTTCTTCCCAAAACCACGGCGCAGAGCCTTTGCTCACGGCCTTCACCCGCTTTGCCTTCAAACCAAATACACAACGAAATCGGGGAAGAATGGAGGTTCGGTTGAAATCGAAAAAACCACCTTCCCGGATTTCGGATGAAAAAAATGAAGAAATCGTAAAATCAATGCGAAATGGAGCAGGACGATAGGGATGAAGTTTCCTTTGGTGGATGATTCACTTGCGATTGAAGAGAAACTACTTACGCCCGAGGATTCAAATCGGCTCGGTTCGGCCGATAGGCTTCGGCGTCTTTATTGGCAACGGTGGGATCTTCGACAAGCGGTTTTGGAAGAGCGACCTCCACGGCTCCGATTTTCTTCTTCCTTCACTTCGCCCTCTCCGGCCACAATGGAGCCGTTGTGGGGGTGGCGTGGTTGGGTTTTGTTTTTATTATTATTATTATTATTATTATACGTTTATATAAATATTTAAATTTATTATTATTTATATCACCATAAGTATTTATATATTTTTATTTCGTAATAAATTTAATTTCACCCGATTAAATCTTTTAATTTCATTCATAAAAATATCCGGGTATTACATATGTGTAAACTCGTTTTAATGAATAAGATCTGTCCTTTTTGCCTCCGTGCCTTGGACGTTTCTTTTGTATTGTTTGTACGAGTTTCTTTCTCTTCTCCTTTTTTTTTGTGGCTCGACGTACGGCGCCTAACGCCTTAGTTTTGAGTATGTGACCTTTTTAAGGTACTTGGTCCTTCAACTTCTTGGATTTGGGCATGCGGTCCTCTAGGGGACTTCTAGCTTTTAACCGTTCGGCTTTATTTTTATTGCCCGGCCATTGGGACCGCTCGGTGATAGCTGGGTTTTTGGTGCCTGACCTCTAGGGTCCGATCGCTGGGGCCGCTCGGGGTGGCGCCTGAGTTTTTGGTGCTGACCTCTGGGGTCTGACCGCTGGGGCTGCTCGGGGTGGCGCCTGAGTTTTTGGTGCCTGACCTCTGGGGTCCGACCGCTGGGGCCGCTCGGGGTGGCGCCCGAGTTTTTGGTGTGGTGAGTTGCGTCGTTGTTGGTGTGGGAGCATGGAATGCTTCAAAATAGACATAATGAAAGGATTTTTTCATTAATGTGCATTTTTTGCATTGAGTGGCCTCCAGGGCTTTTTCTTTCCCATTTTTCTTTAGGTCATATTAGTCCGCGTCCATTATGGCCTTACCTTTTGAGCGGCGTGACCGGCTGCTTCCTACTGCTCCGGGACTGCGCCCGGGTCGTGGCAGGAAGCGGTCGAGATAGCACTCCATCGCGAGCCGCTCAATTTCCACTTGGAGCTTCGTGCAGTCCTCGGTGTCGTGGCCGCGGCTGCAGTGGTAGTGGCAGTACTCCCACTGGTCGCCTCCCTCTGGGTTCTTCAACGCCTTGGGCCATCTCAGGAACTCCTCGTCCCTGATCTGCCTCAGGATGTTTGTGAGGGAGTCAGTGAAGGCCAGCGGGCTGGATGGCTGTTCTCCCCCAAGGACCAACCGCTCGGGGTTGTTTTGCCCGGATGATCTTGGGTCTTTAGTTGGGCGCTTGCCTTTCTTTTTCCTTCCCCTGCCCTTGGGGGCAGGGGGTCTTCTCGTCCGCCCGGCTGACTTGTCTCGCCAGCGTTGGGTCCAAAGACAGTCTTCCAGAGCCTCTTGAGCACCTTTTTCGTTGGGGCCTGGCCCATGATTTTCTTCCTGTTGAGGTAGTCCCTCAACTCTCCAGGATTACTCGCCGAGTGTTGCCTCTGGGGCGCTGCTGGCCACGGGCTTTCGTGGCGCGGGCCCCTAGACTGCCCGTCCACCTTTTCTCGGAGGGTATGGACGGCCCTTGTGAGGCTGTCCACCCTTTGTACTAGTTTGCGGACGCTAGTACCCGGGCCGCCGCTCACTTTGCCGCTCGTTGGGAGGCACCTGTCGCAGCGTTCTTCCTCCCGGCGGACGTACTGTCTTGCCTGCTGATCATCTTTGGGGCATTGCTCGTTGCAAGAGCGTGGGAAGTTATGAGTTTTTTGTTCTTCCTTCCCACAGATGGCGCCAATGTTGCGTTCGGATTCCACGAGGTCCGAGAGGTGCAGAGGCTGGCGAGGTCCCGTCGGATCCGTAGTTTCCGACAACACAAGTGATTGAAATGTTGAATACGAGAGGAAGATTGAGACCGGGTCTTTTACGTGGGAAACCTCCTCTTGAATGGGGAGAAAGAACCACGAGGCTCGGGGCCTTGAAAGTGCTTCACTATTTGGGTTGAAGCCTTTACAGAGTACAATTGTGAGGGTTAACCCCTTCCTTGTCTCTCGTTTTGACTCTCTCTTTTGGGAGGGATCGCTCGCTAGGAGTCTTTTCTGCTCTCGTTAAAGATCTCTCTTCTTCACCTTACAGGGGGAATGGGAGACTAAGCGGCCGAGAGCGTGAGCACGGTACTTCTCTGTTAGAGTAGTCTTAGTGAGGGTGAGATTTTGCCCAGAGGTCCCTTTGAATGGAGCCTCGCTGGGTATTTATAGTGGAAAATGGGTAGTTGGAGAGTAGACACGTGGCGGCCACCTGGTGGTCGGGTCTACTGTCTGCATTTATTGCTACTGACGTGGGCGGAGTGGCATGCGGACGGCGCCGCTGCAGCACCTGAGTGTGTCAGGCGTACAGAGTCTGAATATCAGCAAGTATTATATTTAATTATCCATCATAATCCAAAGGTGATTACGAGAACAGACATAAATGGACAAAACGATCCCAATATTATATGTCACGAACGCGGATCAAATAGGTCAATTTAAATAATTAATTATTAGTTTTAAAATCTAAAATTCTAAATAAATTTAAACAAATAATACAAAATTTTAAAATTTAGAGTGACAAACCAAATATACAGGACATTATTGAATAACCGTCAGAGTCAAATAAATATAATATACTCTACAGTTATCGTAAGGACGGTAATAATCCATCCCAAAAATCATAATCAAACATAACAGAATATTTGAACTATTCTCGAAATGTAACAATGAACCTATAACTAGCTAATTCCATAATCCAAGTATATCAAATATCAATTTAATCCATAATACTACTAAAACTCACCAAATCAGACGAATGATTGATATATCACGACTATACTCCTACACCGTATCCGAATCTTCTACTCTGAAGGGATAAAATAGAAAAAGTGAGTCTTATACTCAACAAGTATTATATTTAATTAAAAAAAGTCTAATAAATCAGAGAAAATATCAAATAGATAAAAATCTGTTCAAATGATAAATAAATTCAAATCATCGATATAATAAATCTAATAAAAATCTAAAATTTAGAATTCAAAATTCAATAGTAGTCTCGTACTCAAATCAAATATCCAAATCCAAAAAAATGCCTAAATTTCACAAATAGTCATCGTTGGGACGTATATATGTAAATAAATAAATAAATAATATATATAACCAAAACAAAGGTGATCCGAATCAATTCCAAAGCCGATATCGATCTGAGTCCAATTCTAAGTCCGAGTCCAAATTCAAATCCAAGACTTGATCAGCTTGTGATTTGGGACAAATTCGATAGCTGAATGATCTAATAACGTATGCAGAAATTCGAAGCAGCTTACAATAAATATTCCAAGGATCTGGATCAAAATGTATAGTCAAAATCATTTGTACGAAATATACAAAGGCCCAACTCTGGGCAAAATCGGCGAAACTTAAATCCAAGTCCAAAAATCTGAATCCAAATCAAAGTTCAATACTAATCAATATAAAAATATAAATTATACGCCAAAATTGGGTTCTGATTATTTAAAAACTAGTTTGATGAAGGGTTATATATAATCCCGATAACCTTAGGCAAAAATTTTTACATTTTGTACTCATAAATAAGGTTGCTTACTATATTTTGTCACCCGCGACTTTAGGTGCATTCCTCAAAAGGTCCCAAGTATTCACCGCCGTTGTCGCTCCGGACGGCCTTCAGTTTCTTCCTCATCTGACGCTCCATAAGAGCATGAAATTGCTCAAATGCACCAAGGACTTGGTCCTTGGATTTCAACGGATAGACCCATAGTTTTTCGAAACTGTCATCAATGAAAGAGACAAAATATTAAGCTCCACCGAATGACTTTTTTTTTAATGGTCCACACACATCTGTGTGGATGAGCTCAAGCAGTTCTACTTTTGGGGCGAACAAGTCTCCATAAAATGAGACTCTCATCTATTTTTCGGCCAAGCAGTGAGGACACGTCCTTAATCCGTCCTCATTTACTCCGGCAATAAGGCCCTTCCTGGCGAGATGATTCAGTCCGCGTTCATTCATGTGGCCAAACCTCCTGTGCCACAAGTCCCCGGTTTTCATGCCGGTAGCAGCATTTACATCTCCGACCGTTGCGAACGCCTTAATGATGTACAGGCCGGAGCACCTTATTTCTCTTGCTACCACCAAAGAGCCTCTGGCAAGTTTCCATTTACCTTCATAGAAGGTGCTATAATAATCTTCATCATCCAGCCGACTTGCTGAGATGATATTAAGGTTGATGTTAGGAACGTGTCGGACGTCCTTTAATATCAGCTTAGTCCCATTATTGTTGGTCAGCACAACGTCACCCTTGCCGACAACTTGGGATGTTCCTTCATTACCCATTCTTATCACTCCAAAGTTTCCTGGAGTGTAAGATGTGAACAACCCCCTTTTTGACATGGCGTGCAAGGTGGCACCAAAGTTAATTACCTAGCCGGACTCCTCGTCCGTCAGGTTTGCCACGTGTTCTTCACATGTTACCAGGATGTCGCCTCCTGTGACAACTGAGAAGGAGGACTTGTCCTCAGTACGTCCCTTTTCTCCTTTTTTCTTTTCGGCATTCTCGCGCTTTCATTTGAAGTACTGTTTCTTCATATGGCCTCTTTTGCCACAATGATGACACTCAATATTTTGATATCTTGAGCGAGATTTACTCCGTCCCTTCTCTACAGGCTTCTGGTTTTGACCTTTATTTCATCCCTTGGACTCGATCACAAGTACTTCACTATGAGAGGACGTTGAAGTCCCTTGTGACCGTCTTGACTCATTCATGAGTAGGGAGGCGATGACCTCATCCAATTTGAGAGTGTCTTTTCCAAATAGTAACGTGGTGACAATATGATTATAAGAAGCTGGCAGAGAGGCCAGCAACACCAATGCCTTATCCTCTTCCTTGATCACATCATCAAGGGTGGACATCTGAGTTACAATCCGATTGAAATCGTCTAAATGCTTCTCAAAGCTGCCATCTTTTGATAACCGTAGGCCATAGAACTGTTTCTTAATATGAACCCTGGTTGCCAAGGATTTGGACTTGTATTGGCTTTCAAGCTTCTCCCACACCTCCGCCGAATCAGTCAAGTCAAGGACCTCCTGGAGCGTGTTGTCCGCCAGACACAATTTAATAATACAATTAGCAAGATCTCGTTTATCTTGCCAGTCTTCCTCTGATAGGCTTTCCGACTTGTCTTCTTTCTTTCTCAGTACTTTGATTGTTCATTCTCTCGTTAAGATATTCTTCACCCTCTCCTGCCAAAGATGAAGTTATCCTGTCCATTGAACTATTTTATACTGAATGGCAAGTTCTTTGAGGATGATGACGCCATTTAGACAGAGTTGTTAACCTGTCTTTGATACCAATTGTTGGTGGATAACGGGCAGCCTACTTACCAAATTACAAGAACAGTTTTCTCCTGTTAGTCGGAATGGACGACCAACTAATAGGGCACAATGAATATTGTGAAGTAGAGAATAGAAAAGAGAAACGAACACCGAATTTTACGTGAAAAATCCTTATGAATTAAGAGAAAAACCACGGGACACTAAGTCTACTAAGAATTACTAAATATGAGAAAGTTATAAGATGTGAAAATAAGAACAGAACAAAGTAATCAAAACTCTCACACTTGTTTCTCTCACTGCTCTCTTTTTTTTTTCTTTCTCTCCTCTGTTACACTCCCACTCAACTGGTTTTTGCCTTGTAACTCTCATTTACTTTTCTTCTTTTCGCTATGTGTAAAGTGTACATATATATACATACGTCCATCACTATAGCTGAGTGGTTGGTGCTTAACTTCCAAGGTCTGCCTGCATGTGCATGCCTGGTTCTACAGCAAGCGGCGCATGCCTGCTTCTGCAGACCGATCAGCCTTTGGAGTCCCGAGAATGACTTCCACCAACTACCTAGAAGGGTAGGACAATTGTATACTTTTTGGGTATGACAGTCGTTCAGATCTCCCAAATATGGCATGTCAATTCTGTTGTTCGTCGCTTCACATTAGCCGGTCAACCATACCGTTGACCGGTCGAAGTAGCCCGTCCCGCTCCTTCAAACGACTCACAACTTATGACGGTCAATATATTGACCGGAGGAGTTGACCAAAAGAGTTGACTCCGGTCAATTTCATTGATCGAAATTTCTTCCTCCTAACATATTTGTGCTCTGCTCAAGTTCTATGGGTTTCCACACGGGAGTGATCCCAACAATTTCGTTCTTGGGTGTCTTTCTTCTTCTTCAAAGAAGAGAAGGAGAGCGTAACGGAGGAGCTGCTGAGTGAGGATGCTCAGTTCTACGAGAGTAGATTCCGACGAGGAGGAGAATGACCATGGGAAAGAGTCCGACCGTTACGTTGGTTCATTTATCTGCACTATTTAAATTAAATTATTGATATTATTATTTTAAATTTAAATATTTATTATAATTATATATAATATATTAGACTATTTATACCGATGAGTTTAGAGGGATTGCGCTTTGATCTCAGGGTGCAACCCCTAGTTTAAAACTATCATATATATATAAATCTAACGTTCTATATATTTTTACTTTTTATAAATAAATAATTTTTTAAAAAATTTTAAAAATACATTGATAGTTAGATTTATGTTTAATGGCTTCAGACTGGGGCTATGCCTCAATGGTTAGGTGCAACCCCTTTGTTCATATTCTGGTTGTCTATCTTATTAAATAATATTTTTATTTTTTTAAATATTTTTTGTCATTTAAAAAATATATTGTAATTTATTTTTAATATAACATGGTCTTAGTCTGGGGTTCTAAAATTAGATCTAAACACTCCTTGAGAAGGTCCGATGAGAGCAATCTTATATATTGCATTTTATTATCTTTTAATATTTGATATCTATTCTTATAATTTAAACAATTAATATTAAGATAATCCATTATAATATTATGTCATTTTCTACTCTGTATTACTTCTAATATATTTCAACCATCTGAAGGATAAAAGAATCTATTATTCTCTTAATAGTTGTGATATAAGTGTAACGTATAGTATTTCTAATTGAAAATCCGACAAAGTTTCGGCTGTAATACGATCGTCGGCTCAATACAAACCTATATAAAATCCCTATATAGCGCAATATAACTACAAGTCATCACAACGCAGGATCTAAAAAGCAACAACAAGCACGTGGCACCAATGTCATAATTCCGGTACAATGTCGGCTCAAATAAAGTGCCACAAGGTACCCAAATAACTGAGATAATCTGCGAAAAGTTTACATCCATCAAGAACAACGAAAACTAAACTATACATGCATCATCATCATCATACATAATATTAATATACAAATCCATCAAATTCGAAGTATTTCCTTAGAAGACACAAAACTGCATAAGTAAGTCCATAAGGTCATCTTTCACGTCTTTGAGTTTAGTCGACTCAAATCCTCTACTCTGTTTCAATGAGTGTAAACTCATACTCATTTACGGAAAGAAAGCAGTAAGGGTGAGGCAAAGCTCAGTAACATATTTGACCAAGAGTATGTAAATATCATAATCAAAATCATAATAATGCATGTAGAAGGGAATAGAGATTCATATGAGATCATAAAACGTGATTCATAAAAGAACACTTCCATAATACATTTCAAATTTATTTAATTCATTTATTTCCTTTCTTAATTATCAAATCATGTTAAAAACTTATTTTGTTAGGGAATCAGGGTTAGTAGGCTTTCCTGACTAAAGAAGCAGTCGATCATAACTTGGATTGTATTTGCTCCTATATAATTAAAAGCCATATCCTCCTATTCAAGACCCAGAGACGAACCGTCTATATACAAACCCTATAGATAGGGCTATAGCCGCATGCCGCACCAAAGTAGACAACGACATTCCACTAATAATATATTAATGTAAGCCAAAATATACTATCTGATGAATATTTCTGGTTCAAGTTCTTAATTCTTTATTTCATTATGAAATTCTGCCCTTAAACCCATCAATTTTTTGTTTCGAAAAATGGTTCATAAGTAAATCAATTATTCATTCCGGAAAACGGTTCATAAGTCAATCAATTCTTCATTTCAGAGAACGATTTATAAGTCAATCAATTTTGTTCATAAGCTAAGATTCAATTTTTCCAAGCCCATATTCCCATGTCCTTGTGAGTTTAAGTCCTTATGTGTTTTTAATTACATGTATAAATTCCTCGGAGCTTAAAGAATTAGAAATTACCTACTTCAATAAGCCAAATATAACTTTCATAATTCTTTGATACGGATGTAGATAATCGATTTTTCATAAATTCATGTCTTCACATGCTTTTAAATATGTGCATAAATTGACATAAAATTTAGAACATATAAGAAATTCTTATTATCATGAGCGAGACGTAACTTTAGAACTTCTGGACAATAATCCCTTTACAATTATATGCAATATAATTTTCAGAGCATATATAAGATAACATACAAAACGTACATGTGGATAAATATTTTAATTCATATCTGATAATATTTTCATAATATATGAAATCACATATATGGAATCAATGTACATAATTACCTAATATATAGAGTACCCACGTCCATAAAGTTAGGCTTACGAATTTTTACAACCAAATCATGCATAATTTACAATTAATTCGGATAAAATTAAAGGGGATATGGGTTAGGGTCTCCAGCGAGCATACTAACATATTCAAAGTATGAGTAATAATTTTCTAAAGCTTATTTATGTAAAAACCCCAAAAATCTATGGGTGAAAGCATCTGAGCGAGGGGTTAGGGTTTCAGTGTGAAATATCGATCAAAATTAGAAAATCGAACCTGAAATCCACATATGTACATGCTCAAGTCGTTGGTAATATAAAATATAAATTTTATCAGGTATTAAAATGAGGATACCGAAAAAAACAAAACAAAAGTGCAAAAAGCGAAAAAAATGGCATGAGTGCACCTACCTCAACCTGATCAATCACTTCTCTAACTAGCTCCAAGCCAGATTCGAATTTCAGAGCCTTGATCTCCTCCTTTTCTCTCCATTTTCCGTGCTCTCTCTCACTCCTCTCTCGGTTTTCCATGCGAAAAATGATGGAAAGAAACATCTAGCACGCTCAAATAGCCGAACTGGCACTTGAGTGCGCGTCGGGCACTCTTCGAATGCCCCTCTGTTGGATCCGGTGCTCGATAGAGGGTTTAAGCGCACGTCGGGCGTGGCTCAGGTCTGAGGTAGGCCTATAACGAGCTAGTTTCACGCATGCGCCGTTCGGGACCTGTTTTGACCATTCTAACCAAATATTTCATATCCATAGACCCTAATTTTGATCATATTAATTTAATAAATCGTGATTATCATAATTTAAAACTAAAATATTATTTATAGCTTAAACTTTCAAAGTTTACAATGCTGGTTTCCGATTTTGCCAATTGCGGGTTTTTCGGCTTTTGATTTAATTTCTCTCATATTTTTTGACCTCAATTTATTTATATTAATTTAATTATTTCTAATTACCATGTTTTAAAAATTGGTACCTTATAATAAGATTAAAATAACATATTAAAATATTATATAATCTCTACCATCACTTATTTCCTATATAAATTTAACAATCATAAAAGTAATAAGACTTATTATTTTCTTTATTCTTATAATATAAAAGTTATTTTTTTAATTCAAAGAGAAATTTTCCACAATACTAAGATCTGATGGGTCCAGTTATGACACGGACCTGTCCGACACTTAGCCCACTTGCTAGCGGAGCCTAACGTGATGCAAGGCCCAGGAGGAAATGACTGGCCTGGACCAGCAGGCATACTTTACGACTCAGTCAATCACACCTCAGGTCAACTATTTTGCTCAGTAGCGACAGTCTAATAGCACAGAAGGCGCCGACGTGATAGCCATTAGCCAACGATGGCTGAAGTCAACCCTGAAGGGTCACCTTGCCTGCCTGTCGGCAGCAACCTTAGCCAATCTTTGATGAAATAGCCTATCTAATGTCAGCCATGACCCGTAGCAGTTATGTCACTATCGTGAGGTGACAATTGACATGGTGGCCATGGTTATCACTGAAGCGGACCTGTAATATCACGGATTTTCGTTTGAATTAATTTAATATTAATTATAATTTTGGGTAATTTGAGTGTGGTAAAAATTAATTAATATTAAAAAATTTTGGAGGATATTTAGATTTGTAGGGTTGGCGCCCAATGTGCATTCGTACTATCGCATGAATATCGATTTGGAGTTTTAAAGAAAAGTAAAATAATAATAATAATAATAATAATAATAATAATAATAATAATAATAATAATAATAATAATAATAATAATATAATTAAAAAAAAGAAAAAAAAGAAAAAAAAAGAAGATAAGAACAGTGCAGCGGAGAGTTTCGGGGAGAGAGAGAGGGAAGAGAGGAGAGAGAGGGAGATCGGTGCGGACTACTGCCGCTGCCATTGCTGAAGGTCCTGATGCCAGAGATGGAAGCCGGCGAAGCCTTCTTCGTGGTGGTGCCCTCCATTTTGTTTATCAGTGGTTGTAGAAGGAGAAATCGGGAGCCGAAGCCAAACGATTGTTGTCCGTTTGCCGTTGTTTTCGGAAGAAATTGATAAAATTAAGGTAAGTAAATCATTCCATTCTCCTTGTGGATATTGATTTTTGGGTTACATGTCATAATTTTATAAAAATTGTCTGATATTTTGTTGGATTTGGGTGATAAGGGGCGCCAGGTAGGGTTGCGGCCAAATGAGAGAGAAAAGCCGCCATGGGTGATACAGCTGTCTGTCATCAAGTTTGCTGCTGCCGTACTTGCCGTCGTTGCTCGTACCGGAGCTGAAGCCGTCGTTGGCGATCATGGAGAGAGAGAGGTAGAAGTGCAAGAGTAGAGAGAGAAACGGAGGAGAGAGAAAGGACTACGGGTCGATAAGAGAGAGAGAAGTGCCGTTCAGACACTTTTGGATATCATTTCTTCAAATTTGTGAAGTATGAGGTCAAGACATCTGTAAATTTTTTCTTTAGCCTGATTTAATATCTGCCATATTTTGAATACCGCTTAAAATTTTTACTAACATGTATATATTTTTATACACTTAATTTATTTATTCTGGATATGCATATGTAATTCACTGGATGATTTGGAGATTTTTGGATTGAATTTTATGATCTTGGAGGATTTAATATTTTTCTAAATATCTGAGTAATTTATCAGTTATTGTATATATTTATATCAATATCTGTATACGAAAATATGCACGAAATTTGTATAGGCTGTGCAGTCATATACATGTGTCGGGTTGTGGTCACTACATTTGAAATTAAACATTGGATATTTTGGCTAGTTCCTGATGGAGAGATTTATTTAGAAATTTCTTTTTGTCTATAGGAAAGGCTTGGAGTAGTGACCTTTCCCTTTTGAATAAGTTGATTTGACTTTAAAATATATTCGAACGTCCTAATATATCTAATAAGTTTAAGAATTGTACCCAAAATCGTAGGTGATAAATAATAGTGAGCAACTTTATTCATGGGTATAGAGTATATAGATGGCCATATATGCTGGCATAATTTACATTTGATTTAGCCTAAGATTATTGAGATTATGTGTAACCCTTTTTTAAACTAGTTTTTAAATAATCAGAATCTAAATTTGGTGCATAATTTGTATTTCTGTATTGATTGGTATTGTACTTTGACTTAGATATGGATTTCTGGATTTGGATTTAAGATTCGTCGATTTTGTCAATAGTTGGGCTTTGGTATATCTCATACAAACGATTTTGATTATATATTTTGATCTAAACATTTGGACTATTTGTTGTGACGCTACTTCGATTTTTATGCACGCCATTAGATCATCCGACTACCGATTTTATCCCAAATCACAAGCTAATCGGGCCTTAGATTGGACTCGGACTTGGACTTGGATTAGACTTTAGAATTTGCTATTTGCCTCCGAATTACTTCTATTGTATATATATATATACATGTCCCGATAAGGACTATTTTAGATTTGGATATTTGATTTGTATACGAGACTATTATTGCATTTTTTATCTTGAATCTTGAATTTTTATTGGATTTATTTTATCGACAATTTGGATCTATTCTGTCATTTAAATGGATTTTTTTATTTAATATTTTCTCTAATTTATTGGACTCTTTTTTATTTAAATATGATATTTGTTGAGTATTAGGTTTACTTTTTTTTATTTCATCCCTTCAAAGTAGAATATTCAGATGCATTATAAGAGTATGATCGTGATCTGTCAACCATTCGTTCGATTTGGTAAATTCTAGTCTCATTATAGCTTAATTTGATAATTGATGTAATTGTATTATGGAATTGGCCGGATATAGGCCCATAGTATATTTCAGAAATAGTTCGTGTATTCTGTTACAATTTTGATTGAATCTGTTACTTCTCTTATGATGATGGTAAAGTAGGTTATAATTATTTTGTCTGGACGATTATCTGATGAGGTCCTGTATAATTTTTTACTTTGTTGGATCATGTGTATTTGACTTGTCATATATAAGTTTTGGGACTTTGTATTATTTATCAAATTTATTTAGGATTTTAATTTTTTAGAATTATAATTAATTATTTAAATTAACTTATTTGGTCCGAATTCATGACAAAAATGGTATTAGAGAAAATCATATGGAGAGGTATTTTAGGTCATTTTAGATAAATAATTGGTTTAATATTTGAGTATAATAAGTACTGTCTTTTGTTGATAATTAAAAATTTGAGTTGTGAAAGTTGGGTTTAAATTAGAAGGTCAAGTTGTAGAGGTTTGGGTATGGATTGGAAGGATGATCACTTAATAATGATGAGTCGCACAAGTAATATAATGTATGTTTAATATAGTGGTTAAATTAGAATTTTATTGGGTTTCTGCATATAAATGAAAGTTCTGTTAGGATTTGTAATTTTGGAAGAGAAGTAGCAGCCTTGGATAGTGCCAATTTGAAATCTCATGGAGTAGAAGGAGATTTTAGTCAGCAGAGAAGCAGGTAATAGAATTGGAGTTGGTTCGAAATTTCGTAGGATAGAAGGAGATTTTGGTTGGCAGAGAAGATTGGCATAGTCCTGCGCAAGGATGGCACGCGTGCAAAGGAAGAAGTGATTGTTGTGTTCGATTGAGGAAATGAAGATTTTTCAAGTTTGGAAGTCACAGATAAAGATAAAGAAGGTTATGTCAAGTCAACTCATTTCTCTTCGTAAGAAAAGTTGGGAGTCTTGGTGGACAACATCTACCAGAAGTTAAAGCAATGAAGTACAAATCTGATTTTATTAGTAGCGAAGATACTGATCGTGTAGAGGTTTGAAGTTATGGCTGGAGTGAAAGGAAGACTCAAGGATTGTTCATTCCACTGGTCGCTGCGATCAAGTGGACAAACGTCCCTATAAATCTTTCATCGTTGAAGAATTGGAGGACAAAGAGTTCGTGGTTCGGGATTTTACAACAATGCTCAGGAAGATGTTGAAGAATTTAAAAGATTTGTTGAAGCATGATAGTAGTTGAGGACTTCAAGATTCAATTTGGAAACAGTCGGTACCATTCCGACTCTTGACTTATGGCGAGGTGTTGGACTAGACTTTATTGATTGAGTAGGAGCAGTTTCGAAAGAAGCATTTCTAGAAGAAATCAGAGTTTTTGAGTAAGAACTCGAAGGATGGATTCATTTATCCTCCAAAGAACAAGTAAAATGAAAGTTAGATAAAGCAAAGTCTTTTTCCCCAAAGTTCGAGTTTGCAAGGTTAGCATGCAAGTTTAGCAGGAAGAAGTATGCGATATGAGTTTGTTTCGTCAGAAATGGAGTCTACTTCAAATTGCGGCCAGATATACCATTTCTCAAGAATCGTTCAAATCCCAGGCATCTGGATTCCAAAGTCTAGATAGGAGACAGACTGTTCCAGATGAAGTATTTGTAAATACAGCTCATGAGGTTAGAGCCAGATTCTTTTTTTTGGAAAATTATTTCGGCAAGTCTGTTTCATTCTACATTCAAGATATGAGTTTTTTGAGTTCCAAGGAAGAATCAATAAGAAGGCTTAAAGGTTAATTTTCGGCGTTTTATGTGAGCCATCTGTTAAAAGATAGATGCCGAGCTTCCGGCATATATAGTCACATTTGGGAGTTATTCTGTGACCATTGAAGATATTTTGATCATTTACGAGTTTGAAGTTATTTTTTTCAAAGGATTCGACCGGATTATTCTCGTATCAGGCGATCAATTTGTTATCGATATTGTGCTTGTATTTGTGTCTATTTCAAAGGTTCCAAATGGGATAATATTGTCTAAACTGAAAAAATTGAACCGACAATTGTAGAATCAGTTGAAAAAGGTTTTGTTTGGCCAAGTGCCTTGGCATGGAGTGCTTTAATATTCTTTGGTGAATAAGGTTGGACTGATAGATTTATATTTGGATTATTTGAGAATTGAATATGTATCAACTCTTAAGGATTGAGGATTTATTGGACCCATTTAAAAAAATTTAGATTTTCTCTAGGATTGAATTGTACTCGAAGTATCCTTAATTGAGAATTAGTGTGAGGATATGTATAGGACAATTTTCAGGCCAAGGTGTGGCCATTGTGAAATTTTAATGGTGCTTTTGGGATTGTCCAATATTTTAGCATTTTTTTATGGATATTATCGATTGAATTTCTGATCGTCCTTGGATCAGTTGCAATGGTTTTATTTTAGGTAGTTTTATTTGTGGTGGTTTTGTTATTGGTGTTCTAATTTATTTAAATAATTTTGAGAAGTATGAGACTCGATTGGAAAGTCAGCTATAGATTTTGAGAAGGTGTCATTTTGGGTCATATGGTTCTTAAGGTGACACTTGAAAATCCGATGTAGATGGAAAATATAGCAATTGGAAGGGACCGACTTAGGTCGCGGGGGTGCCGAGTTTCTTCAATCTAGGTTGTCTTGTTGGGAAATTTGTTGAATGCTTTTCGAGAATAGATTATCGTTAGCATCGATTTTATCAATCCCTGATGGATCAGAGGAATTGATAGCGCTTAGTGATACTTTTACGAAAGATTTAAATATGTTTGAATTCTGCGTATCGGGTACCTTATCTAAGACAAGTTTAGGATGTGGTGCAATCTAGAGGATTTTGCGTGAATATGCTATGATGAGGATGCCAGAATGAAGATTGGACCAGAGGAATTTTCTATTTTTACTATCAGGATTGAATTTTGAACGAAACTTCTACCTGCGAGAGAAGCTCTTGTAAAGATTAGAGGTGATGTCCTTATTGGGCGAGCTATCATGAAATTGGATGCGATCGAGCTAGTAACCTTGAGCCTTTGATGTAAAGT
This sequence comes from Nepenthes gracilis, assembly GCA_033239525.1. Lineage (NCBI taxonomy): Eukaryota > Viridiplantae > Streptophyta > Magnoliopsida > Caryophyllales > Nepenthaceae > Nepenthes > Nepenthes gracilis. Next base: position 2,982,313 of record BSYO01000037.1, read on the forward strand.
GTTTTCTCCGTTACATGTTCGAGAGGAAGTATGCTATTGAGAATTCTCTTATTAGAGTCTCAACTGATTGGATGAAGCTCTGTAGCAAATGCAATCGTCAGCAATTATGGATGAGTTGAAGTGATCCAAATTCGATGGGAACGTCAAAGACTCCCCATCTACTGAAGTGGAGAGAGAGTTTGATGGCGATTTGATCTTGAGTCTAGGCTGGTAGGAAGAATATGAAGCGTGAGATCGCGACTTTCGTGGCAAGTTATATCTGTGCCTAAAGGAGGAAGTCGATTAGAAGATACCTTCAAGATTTTGTTTCAAATCTGCCTCAAACAGCAAAAGATTTTGGTGTCCATTTGGATAAGATTTGAGGCTGATGATAGTAGAGCTGATGAAGCTGGCTCATCACTTGCTCATTAGGAAGTCATTTCCGAGATTGGCTGTTGGCATATTGTCGGGATGTGGAGATTGCAAGATATTCTTACTTTGAGGCTTTTGATTTGATTTGAGGCTGGTGATCAATTAGAGTGGCACAATAGAAGCGTGTGGACTTATGATTATCGGTTACAAGATTTGATTGGAGGCTTGGAGTAGGAGATCAGTTTTGCAAACTAATTGGAAGCTCAGGAAGGTTGGTCAGATGTTTCTAGAAGCATCTTAAAGAGAAAATTTTTAAATTTTAGAGTCAAGGGTAGTTTAAAGTAGAGGTCATTGAGACATCTGAAGTTTTCAGTAGATTAGAGAAGTGGCCTTCAAATTGGCCTTTATTCTGAATTTGATGGATAGATATGATATGTTTTATATGAATGATCCTTCGCATGTGATTGAATTAAAGTCCCTTTTGATCGATGAGGAGTATTTTAGGCTAAAGTGGTGGTTTCGATTTTTGGGATAGGAAGGATCTGATGTAGAGAAATACGATATTTTCATTGGCTATTAGACTTTTGAGAAATCTTCCAATCGAATAAGTGTTAAGAGATCTCGAGAACAAGTCTGGGAGAAAATTCTTATTTGGTAAGGATAATATTTGGAGAAATCATTTAATCGAGAAATTTATTAAGAAGATTGATGATGAAATTTGAAAGAATATCCTCATTATAAGATAATTGTTGTTAAGATCGAGATGCATAAATTTTGATGCTGAAATTTTTATAAGGAGTGGAGAATATAATATTAAAAAATTTTGAAGAATATTTGAATCAGTCGGGTTGGCGCCCGAGGTGCACCTATACTATCACCCAAATATTGATTTAAATTTTGGGTGTCCATTTGGATAAGATTTGAGGTCAGATGATAGTAGAGCCGATGAAGCTGGCTCATCACTTGCTCATTAGGAAGTCATTTCCTAGATTGGCTGGCATATTGTCGGGATGTGGAGATTGCAAGATATTCTTACTTTGAGGCTTTTGATTTGATTTGAGGTCAAAGTGATCAATTAGAGTGGCACAATAGAAGCGTGTGGACTTATGATTATCGGTTACAAGATTTGATTGGAGGCTTGGAGTAGGAGATCAGTTTTGCAAACTAATTGGAAGCTCAGGAAGGTTGGTCAGATGTTTCTAGAAGCATCTTAAAGAGAAAATTTTTAAATTTTAGAGTCAAGGGTAGTTTAAAGTAGAGGTCATTGAGACATCCGAAGTTTTCAAAGAGATTAGAGAAGTGGCCTTCAAATTGGCCTTTATTCTGAATTTGATGGATAGATATGATATGTTTTATATGAATGATCCTTCGCATGTGATTGAATTAAAGTCCCTTTTGATCGATGAGGAGTATTTTAGGCTAAAGTGGTGGTTTCGATTTTTGGGATAGGAAGGATCTGATGTAGAGAAATACGATATTTTCATTGGCTATTAGACTTTTGAGAAATCTTCCAATCGAATAAGTGTTAAGAGATCTCGAGAACAAGTCTGGGAGAATATTCTTATTTGGTAAGGATAATATTTGGAGAAATCATTTAATCGAGAAATTTATTAAGAAGATTGATGATGAAATTTGAAAGAATATCCTCATTATAAGATAATTGTTGTTAAGATCGAGATGCATAAATTTTGATGCTGAAATTTTTATAAGGAGTGGAGAATATAATATTAAAAAATTTTGAATAATATTTGAATCAGTCGGGTTGGCGCCCGAGGTGCACCTATACTATCACCCAAATATTGATTTAAATTTTTGAAGAAAAGTAAAATAGAAAATAATAATAATAATAATAATAATAATAATAATAATAATAATAATAAATTAATTAATTAAAAAACAAAAAAGAAGAAGATAAGAACGGTATGACAGAGGGTTTCGGGGAGAGAGAGGGGAGAAGAGAGGAGAGAGAGGGAGATCGGCACGGACTGCTGCAACCATTGTCGCCGGAGGTCTTGATGCCGGAGATGGAAATTGGCAAAACCCTCTTCGTGGTGGTACCCTTCATTTTGTCTATTGGTGGTTGTAGAAGGAGAGATCGGGAGCCAAAACCAAACGGTTGTCGTTCGTTTGCCGTTATTTTTAGAAGAAATTAGTAAAATCAAGGTAAGTGAATCTTTCCATTCTCCTTGTGGATACTAATTTTGGGGTTACATGTGATAATTTTGTTAAAATTAGCTAATATTTTGTTGGATTTGGGTTATAAGAGGCGTTGTTAGGGTTGCGGCCGAAGGAGAGAGAGAAACCATCGTGGGTGATGCCGCCGTCTACCATCGGGTTTGCTGCTGCCATGCTGCTGCCGTTGCCAGTGCCGGAGCAGAAGCTGTCGCTGGCGATCGTGGAGAGAGAGAGGTAGAATCGTGAGAGTAGAGAGAGGGAGGAGAGAGAAAGGGCTGTGGGTCGGCAGGAGAGAGAGAGGTGCCGATCGGGCAGTTTTGCACATCATTTCTTTAAATCCGTGAAGTATGAGGTCAATGTAAGTATTTGTCTCTTTGGTCTGATTTAATATCTGCTGTATTTTAGATACCGTTTAAAATTTTATTAACATATATGTATTTTTATACACCTGATTTATTTATTCTGGATATACATGTGTAGTTCATTGGATAATTTAGAAATTTTTGGATTGGGTTTTATGATCTTGGAGGATTTAATATTTTTCTAAAAGTTTGAGTAATTTATCAGACATTGTATATACTTATATCAGTATTTGTATATAAAAATGTATACAAAATTTGCATTGGCCGTGCAGTCGCATGCATGTGCGGGGTTATAGTCATTACATTTGGAATTGGACATTGGATATTTTGACCAGTTCTCGACGGGGAGACTTGTTTGAAAATCCCTTTCCGCCACAGAAAAAGGTTTGGAGTAGTGATCATTCATATTTGGATTATTTGATTTGATCTTAGAATATATTTGGATATCATAATATATCTGTTTAATTTGAGGATTGTATTTAAAATCATGGGTGACAAATAATAATGAGTAACCTTATCCATAGGTATAGAGTACATGGATGACCATATATGCTGTCTTAATTTATATTTAATTTAGCTTAAGGTTATTGGGGTTATTGTAACCCTTCTTCAAGCTAGTTTTTAAATAATCAGAACTGAAATTTGGTGTATAATTTGTATTTCTACATTGATTGGTATTGAACTTTGATTTAAATATGAAATTTTGGACTTAGATTTGAGATTCGTTGATTTCGCCCATAGTTGGGTTTTGGTATATCTCGTACAAGCGATTTTGATTATGTGTTTTGATCCAGATCTTAGACTATTTACTGTGACACTATTTCAATTTCTGCACATACTATTAGATCATCCGACTACTAGATTCTGCATCAGATCACAAGTTGATCGGGTCTTGGATTGGACTCGGATTTGAACTCAGACTTGGACTTGGATTGAACTTTAGAATTGACTATTTGCCTATTGAAATTGGTCTGGATTACTTCTATTGTGTATATATATAATGTTCCGATGAGGACTATTTTATGATTTGAACAATTATTTTAAATTTGGATATTTGATTTGTGTACGAGGCTACCATTAGATTTTGGATCTTGGATATTGGATTTTCATTAGATTTATTTTATAGGTGACTTAGATCTAGTCTGTCATTTAAATGGAATTTTTTTCATTTAACATTTTCTTTGATTTACAAGACTCATTTTTATTTAAATATAATACTTGTTGAGTATTAGACTCACTTTTTCTATTTTATTCTTTTAGAGTAGGAGATTCAGATATATTATAGGAGTATAGTCATGATCTGTCAATCATTTATCCGATTTGGTGAGTTCTATCTCATTTTGGCTTAATTTGTTAATTGATATGATTGTATTATGAAATTGACTGAGTATAGGCTTATACTGTATTTTGGGAATAGGTTGCATATTATGTTACGATTTTGATTGAATCTTTTACCTCCCTTACGATGATGGTAGAGCAAGTCATGATTATTTTGTCCCGACGGTTATATGATGAGATCTTATGTGGATTTTTGATTTGTTGGATCATGTGTATTTGGCTTGTCATACCCTGATTTTGAGACTTTGTGTTATTTATCGAATTTATTTAAGATTTTAATTTATTATAATTATAATTAATTATTTAAATAAACCTGTTTGGTCTGGGCTTATAACAAGACCGGCCAATCCTGGCTTAATAGTTGTCACGAGCCTTCGCACCAAAGTCTTCTCTACATAACATTACAAATACCCACCTCCTTCACGAAGGGAGAGAGAGGAATCAACCCTAAAAACCAGACACAGGAACAGAGAAAAAACCAGACTCTCTTTTTGTTCCTTCTTTAAACTACTCCCTATCGAGTACACCACAGTGAGCCACTCCCGCCGAGTACACTTCAGGAGCCAGCCCTCTTCTAAACTCATATTTTTCACTTCTCGTGTATCATTGTATCCCACATTCTACATCCTCAATGCATCTTTCTATTTCTTTGAAAAGATTTCTGACTTTGAGTGTCAGAGAATAAATCGAAAAATAGATCCCACCAATCTCAGACATCTTGTTAGTTGTTTATGGTGCATAGGACCAAAGTTAGCAAATATAGAAACCGAACCCGTACGAGTTCAACCCCATACGCGGAATCCGATAACTCCTTAATCCGTATAACAACGAAAATCTAATGACACATCAAGATCAATATTAATGAATTCAAATTTAAAATAACAATGCATTAAGATCTCATCAATTGTGGGTTTGAGAGATGATAGTTTACCGTACATTTAATATCAACAATTTGAGTATACTTGTCTTTTGCTCAAGAATTTAGCCAGTATAAAGTTACATAATAGCAATCAACAACGAGTTCTGAGTATTAAATATAAATCATAGTTCAAATATTTCTTGATCTATTTTCTATATTCTATTATGTATTCCAGATACTTGTATAAATATTTGGTGTAAATGTAACTAAAGAGCAAGATGGAAGATTTCATAAAGCTGTACTTTGGAAAACAGGTCGATTATTTTCGGTGTTTTGTACATTTTCACAACATCAATGTTGATTGCTGAACTTTTCCATAGGTATAACTAAAGAGATGGAACTATTTACTGAAACGTAAGATTTTCAGCTCTAAGCTTTTCAATCTTCATCCTATTGAGTGCCTTGGTGTTGGGCTGCTATCGTCAACTGATAAATACTTGACGAAGTCTTCCTGCGACTGCAAGATCAGGTGATCATCTTCCCATTCATCCCGGAAAGTCTCTGGGTCGGACTTCCTTTTCTTCAAAACAGCATAAAGCATTTGCTCCCTCCATTCTTCAAAAGGGGGCCACCCGCACTCACGGGCAAGCCAATCGAGGTACTCAAACTACAACACAAATTAACATTAGATAAAAATATCAATATTGATATTAGTTATGGCCATATCGGTATCACATCTGTCGAATAATATATATCAAAATCGAATATATTTGAAGAAAAAATATCTGATAATGTAAACTAATAGCTAAATACTTAAAATATTGACTAATATATTGCTATATATCGCCACTATATATTAAGTTGACAGACAAATATCAGATATATTGGGTGATATATTGCGATACATCGCCTATATAACAAAATATCATGATTTTACTGTGCAATTGGAAAATATTAGCTTAGAGACGGGGGCAATGTCGATATATATTGGCCAACATTTTCATCTATATAACCATACAACAATAGTATATGCTACGAAAATTTGATCATCAAATGCAAATGACAATGTATAATCAATATCATTAAGAGTATAGAATCATTCAAATTATTTGACTTTTAGGTATGATGGTATCAAAGGTATATTGATTAACTAGTCATGAATTCAATGCTTGAAACCCCTCGGTTTTTATAACTATTTCTCAGTAGATGATATGGAGTAATAATACTTCAAGTATCTCTTCAGCTCTTCATCGATTTTACTCTGAAAACTGCTTGTACTGGCTGAGGGTCGATTATTTTATTCTCTCTCAAAGGCTTGCTTGCTACCGCTGTAATCTAACCGTTCTATTGTTGTTGTATAGTTGTGAATGTCATTACTGAATCTGCGAATTATTTGAGTGTTATTGTGCAATGTGGGAGTTATTTGTGTTTATATTCTCGTAAACCCTAGTTTGTTGTGCAGTGATTGTGAGATTTGGGTGTGTTCACGAATGATTCGACCTTAATATTGGACAAACAAGAAACCCCTCTGCTGGAGATTAAGTGAACAAACAAGAAACTGAGGCTGATCAAATTGAGCAAATACTATTCTTACTGCAAGTTTACTACACTTTTTACGGAAAAGGTAAAGTGGAAGTGGTATCCATGAATTAAAATATTAGCCGATATCCGATATATCAGCTGATATGGGTATTAAGTTTCTAAATATTGATATTTTCAAATACAGTGCAAAGTCATAATATGTCACTGTATAGACAATATATTGGCAAATATTTAAAATTTTAGTCGATATACCTAATATATAATTCTCAACCTAATGATTTTGGAAATTATTTTCTTTTAATATTTTCAATATTAATACATATCGTCCAATAAATCCGATACAGATATGGCCACAACCGATGTCAATATTTTCATCCACAGGTGGCAATTATTATGAGCCCATTCATCAAGAAAGAAAGAATAAAGGAAAAGAGATCATTCAACAAACATCATGTAGATTACAGTAAACTTATCATAAGAATGGTATTTTTCAATCAAATTTACCTGATAATCACCTATAATGTGCGTGTACTTCTTTGCTATGCCATTGGCATCCAATGATGAGTAGAAGGCTTCGACATCTTCCATCATCTTTTCTTGTGATGGAAGCATTATCTGACCAGACAAAACACCAGCTATCCACTTGCTTTGGAATTCATTAAGTAGGAAAGGAAAAACCTAGAAGCAATAAGCAAAGACTTGCTTCAATTACACAAACCGAAAAAAAGAAAAAAAAAAAGGTTAGATTGTTGCAAAAACTCTTGCTATGTATATAGGGTCTAGGAAAAAGTCTGAACATTTCTGGATGTATTATACACAATATTACCTTATATTATGTAAGGAACTATTTTCATCACTTGAACTCGTGACCATAAGAACACATGACGGCAACTACATCGTTGTGTCAAGACTATTCTTTAACCATGGCTGAAAATAATGGCATCGGTATCATTTGCAATTATATTGAAATTTATCTTATTAAATAGTACGTATCAGTATCAAATATATCAAAAGAAATAAATTTCTGAAAAAATGTAAGCAGATGAGACTATATCGGCCAAATGTCGAGTATATTTACATAGCCGATACAACAAAGCAACATTTCATAATTTTGTCCTGATATCAAGATATATTGGTATAGGGGGCCAATAAATGTATATATTGGCTGATATTTTCATCTATACTTTCCATTATTTTAATTGATTTGGTGTTTCGTTGATTGCCATCTAGGTTGTCTAAAGATTCTCAAGAAGGTAGTGAAGAGAGCGAAGGGTCTTCTCCAAACATAGCATCAAAGCATGGATGCAAATATTATGTATCGATTTCAAACCCCCAAAACCGATATTTTTTGATACTAGATAATATTACAATATGTTTTCATTTCGGCTGATACAGTCATTATATTAACTGATATGATTCCAGTAGCTTATATTTTTTAGAAAATTTTTTTCATCCAATATATCTGATATTAATATGTATTGTCTAATACCAATATCCTCATAACTAATACCGATATTAATATTTTTATTCGTGCATCAAAATCCTTTTAAAAAATTGGGACCTAATAATAATTCCTAACATCTCATATATTTTGACTTTTTCCCATTCATGTACCATAGTTGGGCAGAGATACTTTCATTCAAAGCTCAAAAGTAAGATTTATACGAGAAGTTGAATGCTTTAGGGCGACATAAACCTTCCGTGGGAGGCCAACAAATGAAAGCGACGGGGCCAAGGCAGGTGGAAAGACGTGCTGATATAATGGCCCCACACGGTTATCATCAACGGTCACAACCCCGTTGGTTTGGAGGAAAGGAAAATGATACTTGTACCTAGAAATTAAGAAGAACTACATTAGCATCTTATCCATATTAATGGAAATCCTCGAAATACATTAAACAGATGATAGGATAAGGCTATGACAATAATCTAATGGAAATTAGGACAAGCTTTGACGAATAAAAAAAGAACTAGTAGAAATTTTAGTAAGTAACACAGATCAAACCAATATTTCAAAAAAATAAGATTAAAAAAACAAAACAAAACTATAAATAGTAAGATGAAGAGATAATGAGCGATCAGTAATAAAAACATCAGCCGATATGTATTGATAGATATCAGGCTGTCGATATAAATATTTTTCGATATTATAATAATATTGTAATATGTTATTGTATCAGTAATATATTGTGATATATTGGCCAATATGACTGATATATTTAATACGATTTTGTCAACATATAATTTTTTAAAAATAATTTTCTAATATTTTTGATCCAATACAGTCTCAACCAATACTAATACTGATATTTTCATCTGTGCAAGTGATGGATATTCATGATAATGAATTTATGTTCATTCACTCTGTGAGCTGTTACTATATGTTAACATTAATTTGACAAATTACATGCTAAATTTACTTGCATAGAGAAGGTTTTAGCCAGTTTAATTTGAGCATACCCGGTGCAGTGTAATATGACATCTGCAAGAACCATAGTTCCATCTTGGAATGCTATTGTGCCATCTTCATGGGCACTTGCAATCTGCAATAAAATGCATCCATTCATGTTAGAATCCCCCTATCTTTCATCTTTCCCATGCTTCTAATGATATAAATTTTATTGAAAACAATTTGGACGGCTATAATTATGAAAACACAATAAAATGTGTTGGATCCGTCTTATAGCCATCCAAATTATTAGGATGAAATTCTCACAGTTTAAGGCTTGAATTGACTTTATAATGGGACTCTAACAACTTCCAAATTCATTGTGCTAGTATCATAGATATAAATATTGGTCGATATATGTTAATATCAGCCCCCCAATACTGTGACAATAATTCATGTATTATCTTATCGATATTATATCACGATATATTGACTGATATTTTAATTGATATATTTCTATTAGCTTACAATTTTTTTAAAAAAATTATGATAAATTCAGTACTGATATATTGTTTGATATATTCAATACCGATATGACCACAATTAATACCGATATTTTCATCTATAACCGATGCTGAAATTTTTTACCAACTTTATCCAGAATAATCGGAGCCAAATAATCTCACATATGGATTTAATATGATCAACACTCGTTTGTTACCCCGGTAGAATGATTTTACCATTGGATGAAGCCACATATTATCATAGCCAGGCTGTCTGCCAAATTCCTCCTCAGGCATTGATCTCGATGCAATATGGACTTCTTTTGCGATGGCTGCAATGTCCCGGGAGATATCAAAAGCGCTAGTAGAACCACCAACTAAAACCACAACCTGTATATTGAAGGAGGAGATACAGAAGACAGCCATTTGCTTCCGAGATTAAATCAGGGGACTGAGATTTTTTAAACAAATTAAGACAACAACCAACTAGTCTTTAGCCCGAGTCGAAAGGTCACAAAAATACATAGTCAAGGTAAATGAGGATAACTAATGTTCAATCACAGTTAAATTAGCAAACATTATAACTTGCCAGAAAGTATTTTTTTGCATTTCCCATAGTTTGGCATGAATAGGAACAACTTTTTTGATATTTTTCAATGTTTAGCATGTAGAAAAATAATCCATTAGAAAATATTTTTTCGACAACGGAAAACTTAAACTCTAAAAAGAATGATTTCCCATTATCATTGACTACCAACACCCATTAATGAAAGTTTTTACCCGAAGGTGATGCAACCACCGGTCCAAGACGCCTGACTCTACCACCTATCATTGGCTGGCGACTACTGAAACTGTTACAGTCGGCTGCCGATGCCCTTGACCCTAGTGGCCAAACGCCAATGCCCCTCACAGTTGCCAGTCGCCAGCTATGGCAGGCCAACAATGTTTCTAATCTCAGCACCAATTAGAGAATAGCCACATCAAAGATCAATCGATGGTCAACAAAAATATTTTCTTGACCAACAATATCAACACCTTCAAAAAATATCATGAAAGGAAATATTACTACCCTCAATAACTATAAACATCCACAAACATCGATTGATTTGGATTATAATTTAAATTTCATTATATATAGACAAATATTGTCAACTATTATAAGGATAAGTTGTTTTCCCTGAAAACATTTTCTCGAAAAATATTTACCATGAATATATTTTCCTTTTGGTAGATATTTTCTATAAACAAAGGGAACTTTAACTAGATTTGTCTTCTAAAATGTTCTCCAAAGGTTATAGTTGTAAGCCATTCTCTATAGGGTTACTAACTTAATGAGATCTTTGCCTCCCTCGTATTAACCTCAGAAAGGATATCCAAATATTTCTACACTGCTTCTAATACATATTGTCTTTTAGAGAGAGATTGTGTGATACACACTTAGTACTGTCTTTCTTTGTTTGAGTTTTATGTAGTTAACATTCTTGTAAACAATCATTCTTTATAGTGTATTCTTTGGTGGTTTTTTTCTTGGTTGAAGAAGGGTCTTTCCACGTTAAAAATCTCGTAAGTATTTCTCTTGTTATTCTATCTCTACTTTGGCCATCCGTCCGAGATCTCTGCTTTGTTGCTGTCCGAGTATTTTGTCCGCTCGGTCACCGTGCCATCCGTTTTACGCCAACAACATCAGCTGATAAGTATAGGTATCAAGGCCTCCCAATGCCAATATTTTTTAATACCGCAGCAACATCACTATATATTTTCGTATCGACTAATACAATTAATATAGTGGCTAATACGGCCTTATAAACTTACAATTTTAAATTTTTTTTTCATTCAATATATCTAATACTGATACATATTTTTGATATATCCAATATCAATATAACAATATTTGATATCGATGTCAATATTTTTACCCATGATATTGCCTAATACCAATATGACCTTGACCAATATAAATATTTTCATTCACAGAATATAGACAATTAATTAGAGATGTTGGCCATAATTGATGAATGCTCCACGGGTGGACATGTCACTATGGTGCCAACAAAGATAATATGACTACATATTGATGTTTACATAAAAAAAAAAAAAAAAAAACTATATGCGATGATAGTGGAAGAAAGCTGGGATCATACCTGGTCACGATAGGGCTCAGGAGTACGATAATTGTGGCTATGAATCTGCCTCCCAGGCCATTTCTTTACGCCTGCAAGGAAAGCATTGAGTCATGAAAAGTAATAAGGTAAAAGAATGTTGTGAAGAACCGAGAGAGGTGATGTAGCTTGCTGCAGCATCCTAGGAATTCAGAAACGTCATGATGGATCTTTTAATTAGAAAATTTTTGCATCTGAGTATGAAATAATTGGTCCTTTGGGCATTGCGACCGATAGGTCATTGGTATGTACCATGAAAACTGCTTCTATCTACGATGCAGAATTGCATACATCTTACTTCCCTCCGATATGGGTGCTTCCTACATTGAGCCACCCTTCACCAGGAATTATATTAATATCGACAAATATATATTGGTATCGAAGCCATCTAGTACAATAATAATATTGTGGTATGTTTCATTATTGATAATATATCGTGATATATAGCGAACACAATCCTATCAGCTTATAACTTTAAAAAAAATTTTTTTTTTAATATATTTAATATTAATACGTATTATTTAATATATCTGATACCAATACGATTATGAGCCGTACAAATACTAATATTTTTATCCACAATTTGTGCACCAAATAACATGAGACATAATAATGATATGAATAAATTACCAGGAATTTCAGCAATTCCAGGCTCGGTGAAATGCCCGACACAAATGACCACAGCATCATATGTCTCGTCCAAATCATTCCCACCATGAGTGTCAGTACACCTAGAACTCACCTTCCACTTCTTCCCATCCTCCTCGAATCCAACATGGAAAACCTCGGTCTTGAAACGAACCAACTCATTTAGTCTAAACGCAGAAGCAAAATCTTCCAAGTAACTTAATACCTCCTGGTGACTAGGAAACCTCCGTGAATCCCTTTGGGCCCCATCTGCTACAAAAGAGGCATAGATTGAAATATTGATATAAGTTGCAATCGTATCAAGCGAATCGTATCAAGCGATAAGTATTAGTATTTTACGTGCTTGACGCAAAATTTGCTTTTTCCATGGCCACATTAAAATTGAGATTTATCTTATAATTTGATATTATTTAATCGCATTTTACATCTTTGAAGGATTTTAGTCAAATTTATTTAATGGAATGAAAACCTTCATAGCAAATATTACACTAGTAAATGACATAACAACAAAAGTAAATAAAGTTAACTTTAACAATAACTCCACAATAAATAAAAATATCACTGATAAAATATAGTTATACAATATAAGTTGAAGTTAGGTAATAATTATGCAATACAATTATAAAGAGAAAAAAAAATTGAGTCACAATGGGTTTTTCAAGTGTTTGGGATGCTGAACTTAAAAGGAATAGAGAAGGAAAGCACAAGGCTTGAGGGAGAACATCGACTGATATTTTAAATATCATGATATTAAAAAATATCGATATTGAGATCCAATACTTATATATAGGAACAGATATTTTCTTCCATGAAAAGAATAAAAGGCAACCATGCAACTAATTTGTAAATAATCTACCAATTGCTCATAGTACTATTCTATCTAGCATTTCCTGTCAGAATGATTGGTTGTCAATCACAGTGTAGCGTTTTTTTGGGGTGTCGAAAAATATGACTTTCATATGTTGCTCCTTCGAGTAGTAGAGTTCAGAGGACTCTGCGCAAGTTTAGTAGTGTACAGAAATGAAAAAGCGGCAGGCGTTCTAAAAATTTTTGCATGAAAAACATAACCACTTGTAATCTGAATTTACTTAAAGTGGAGCATTGAATAATCAACTATAGAAACATGAAGACATCACAAAATAACAACAATATTGTGTTGGATACTTTGTTCAACCCATTCCCCGGACCACCCCAAAAGCCTAACTGCAAGCACCAATTGTTAGAAGAAGCACAAAGCACACTCCAGAAGATGGAAACTCAGCAGCATCCCACGAGATTTGGGATCCACAGCCCAAATTGTAAGCTAATGGGTAGAAGGATTGAGATCTGGGGGATTTTTGTTCCAGGAAATAGCTGAGTTGTGATGCATGAGATTCTGCAAATCATTGGCAACCAATTTTTCATGGAGCTTGGAACCTGCACTTAGCTTCAAACAATGGCAGCGATGGAATTGGCACTAAAAAAGGCAGTGTGATGCACAGAATTCCAGCTATGTCCAGGGTAAGGTATACAGTTGAACCACATTGAGTTTGGATTCAATGGTCTTACTTTGTTTCTAAAAGATGTTTCCATGACTCAAACACATAATCACCATATCACATGGTGACATGTAGGACATCATTCCTTCTCAATCTTGGAGGATTTAAAACCTAAAAAATAATTTAAAATTACTTCTACTCTTTAAGGAATTATACTAAATCAAGTAGAATAATTAAAGTGAGTTTATTTAACCAATCCCACTTAGTGAGACTTAATATTTTGTTGCTGCTGTTGTCTTTCAAATGCAGTCCAACACAAGTATTCTGTCCATGCCTACGCAAGTCTCCGTAAAGGGCTGCCCGACCATCTCCAACCAACATCTTAAGGCAAAAAAGCACCTTCGTCATTTTAGGATACAGGGTCAAAAAAAAAAAAAAAAAAAAGAGCAGGGCAATATACTAACCTTTAAACCCTACATGGTTTAGTATAATTTGTTGGCCGGAAATGGGGCGGCCTACTAACACAGGCATAAAGGAATCAAAAAGAAGAGAATGAAAGCAAGAATATTGACAATCGATATTTACGTGGAAAACCCTTATAAATCAAGGGAAAAACCACAGGACTTTTAGTCCGTAAAGATGCACTATGTATGAGATAGAGATTTACAAAACAGGAGGCAAAAATACACACACACACAGTTAGGCCTTCTTCCTCTCCTATGTTTTTCTTTCTAACTCTCACACACTCACACTCAACTCTCTCTGCTTACAACTTCTCTCTCTACCATTACCCACACCTAGCCTGCTTACACATATATATATATATATACAAGAATATACAAAGGACCTGGCAGTAGCTGGACTACCATGTCGTCATTCATGGTTGGTGCACGGTTCCCAAGAAGTATGTATCAAATTAGCAGCAGGTGGCGCATACCTGCAGCATCAGAAGACAGACTTGTTGTCTTGAGTTTTCAATGTTATCTAAACAGGCAGGTCAACCTACTCCCTTTCAGACGCAGCAGGTGTTCTGTGTTGCTTTAATGAGATGGTCAACTTTGTTGACCGTCTTCTTATTTAGATCGGTCAACGTCCCGTTGACCGTCCTCTTAGTTGTTCTGAGAGTCCTCAGCAAAATCGGTCAACTTGATTCTTCAGCCGGTCAACTGTGTTGACCGGAACTTCTTCACGGGAGAGATTTTCAACAAACTTTCCCTCTCGACCGTGAGGAAGTTAACTCTGTTAGCCCGACCATCTTACAGTATGCTTCATTCTTTCCTTTCGGTAGAATCTTCGTCATCATGTCTGCCCCGTTCTCTTCCGTGCTAACCTTGTCTAGTGACAGTAGGCCTTCCTCCAGCACCTCTCGCATCCAATGATATCGTATATCAATGTGTTTTGATTTGGATTGGAATGAAGAGTTCTTACATAGATGAATGACACTTTGACTATCACAAAGTACCACATATCTCTCTTGTTTAATGTCTAACTCTTGAACGAACTCCTTCATCCACAGCATCTCCTTACAGGCTTCTGTTACTGCGATTTATTCGGCTTCAGTTGTGGATAGAGCTACACACTTTTGTAGCTTGGACTGCCAAGAAACTGCACCGCCAGCAAATTTCACCAAGTCGCCCGATGTGGATTTACGTGTGTCAACATCTTCGGCCATATCCGCGTCTGAGTATCCCACAAACTGCGATTTGTCACTTCCAAGGCACAAGCACATCTTGAAAGTTTCCCGAATATATCGCATGATCCATTTCACTACGGATCAGTGCTCCTTTCTCGGATTGGATAGAAACTGGCTAACTGTCCTAACGGCATGAGCTATATTTGGTCTGGTGCATACCAGAACATACATCAGGCTTTCCACAGCTGATGAGTAGAGAACGCCTTTCATGTATTTCCTTTAGTCATCCGTAGTCGGGCATTGACGAGTGCTCAGCTTGTAGTGATTTGCTAACGGTGTACTCACGGGCTTTGATTTCCCCATGTTGAATCGTTGGAGCAATTTCTCAAGATAGTTCTCTTGAGACATCCACAACTTCTTTGCCTTTCGATCGCGTAAGATTCTGACTCCCAGAATCTGCTTAGCCAATCCAAGGTCCTTCATGGCAAATGACCGTCCAAGTTGCTCCTTCAACTCCTTTATCCGGCCACTGTTGCGTCCAACGATCAACATATCGTCCACATATAGGAGAAGGACAATAAAGTCATCATCCGAGAACTTCTGTACAAATACGCAATGATCACGAGTTGTCCGTCGGTACCTCTGACTGATCATGACTGACTCGAATTTCTTATACCACTGCCTGGGAGCTTGCTTTAATCCGTACAGACTCTTCCTTAGACGACAAACAAGTTTCTCCTTTCCCTTGACTTTGAACCTTTCCGGTTGTTCAATGTAGATTTCCTCCTCAAGCTCTCTATGGAGAAATACAGTCTAGACATCCATCTGTTCTACCTCCACGTCCTGGACGGCAGCCAGGCCCAGTACAACTCGGACGGAGGATATTTTGACAATTGGGGCAAAAATCTCATCAAAATTAACCCCCTTTTGTTGACTGAAACCCTTCACTACCAACCGTGCCTTGTACTTTGGCTTCTTGGTATTCTTATCTGGCTTCAAACGAAAGACCCATTTATTCTTGAGGGCTTTCTTTCCCTTAGGAAGTTTAACCAAGTCGAAGGTGTGATTATCATGAAGAGAACTCATTTCCTCTTTCATGGCTTGCAGCCAATCCTCCTTGCTGTCGTCCTTCATTGCCTTTTCATAATCCTCAGGCTCTCCAATATCAGTGAGCATGACATATTCATTTGGTGACAAACAGACGGACGGCCGTCTGTCGCGTGAGGACCGTCTAACAGAGACATTCCCTGCTGGTTGAGGAAAGACTTCATCAATGGTGTCATCCGGAGCCATGACTTCCCCTTCGTTATCCTCAACTGTCTCTTGACTATGATCCTCTCCTTCCAATGATGCCGGACGGACAGCTTCATTGCTTACTTGGTCCATTTGCTTGTCGTCGCACTTAGCCTTCCTACCAATGTCTTCGATTGTCTCATTTTCAACGAAAGTTATGTCCCTAAACCGGACGAATCTTCTGGTAGCTGGATCATAGAACCGGTAGCCCAGTTCATTTTCCCCATAGCCCAGAAAGACGCATTGCATAGTCTTTAGATCCAACTTTGTCCTTTCGTCTCTTGGGACATGTACGAATGCTTTGCATCCAAACACTGGCAAATGATCATAGGACGGTTCCTTGCCCGTCGATATCTTCTCCGCCACTTCACCCATCAGAGGCTTACTGGGCGACATGTTGATAATGTAGGCCGCCACCCATCAGCTTCCTCCCCGTCTGACGCTCCACGAGAGCATGGAATTGCTCAAAGGTACCAAGAACCTGATCCTTGGTCTTCAGTGGGTAGACCCACAGCCTTCTAGAACAGTCGTTAATGAAAGAAACAAAGTATTGGGCTCCACCAAATGATTTTTCTTTGAATGGCCCACACACATCTGTGTGAACAAGTTCTAGGAGCTCCGCCTTTGGAGCGGACAAGTCTCCATGGAATGAAACTCTTCTCTGCTTGCCGGCTAAGCAATGAGGGCACAACTCTGTTCTTCCTCCTTTGCTCTAGCGATTAGGCCTTTCCTGGCCAAGTAGGACAGCCCTTGATCACTCATGTGGCCTAGCCTTTTGTGCCACAGATCCATTGTCCTAGTGCAGATTGTGGCATTCACGTCTCCAACCACTGCACACGCCTTCATCACATATAGGCCGGAGGCTTTCTTTCCTCTTGCTACAACAAGAGACCCTCTTGTTAGACTCCATTCGCCTTCATAGAAGGTATTGCAATAGCCTTCATCATCCAGCCGACCGGCTGAAATGACATTCAACTGAATGTCAGGGACATGACGCACATCCTTCAACATCAACTTCGTCCCATTGTTTGTGACCAGGATGACATCTCCCCTGCCTACAACAGGAGATGTTCATTCATTTTTCATCCTTATTACTCCAAAATCTCCTAGAGTGTAGGATGTGAACAGCTGTCTTCTGGACGTGACGTGCAAGGTGGCACCGAAATCGATTACTCAGCTGGACTCCTCGTCCGTCAGATTTGCCACGTCTCCTTCACTTGTCAGCAGGAGACCGCCTGCTGTTACTACTGAGACGGAGGACTTTTCTTCTGCCCGTCCACTGTCACCTTTTTCTTTTTTCGTATTTTCCCGCTTCCATTTGAAGCAATGCTTCTTAATGTGGCCCTTCTTACCACAGTGGTGGTACTCAAGGTTTTGATACCTCGACCTTGACTTGCTGTGGGCTTTCTCTCCTTACTTCTGGCCACGACCTCTGCTTCTTCCCCTAGATTCGATCACAAGTACTTTAGACGTCGAGGTCCCTTGTGACCTCCCTGACTCATTTATGAGCAGGGAAGCAATAACCTTATCCAACTTTAATGTATTCTTTCTAAACAATAAAGTTGTGATAATATGATCATAGGAGGCCGGCAGAGAGGCCAGCAGGACCAACGCCTTGTCCTCCTCATTGATCTCTTCTTCAAGGACGGACATCTGTGTTAATATCCGGTTAAATTCGTCCAGATGCTTCTGGAAGCTTCCTTCTTTCGACAACCATAGGCTATAGAACTGCTTCTTTACATGAAGCCTAGTTGTCAAGGACTTGGACTTATACCGGCTCTCCAATTAAAGAGAACATTCTGAACGAGAGTACTTAATTATCCTAACTTTTTCCGCGTTCACTCATTCGGCCTTAACCCATACTATCCTAGGCTTCCGCATAAATTTAGATCCATCCTAAGGCATCCCTTCTCTGATACCAATTGTGACGGACCGGGCTATTCTCATTAAATAACCTCTATCAACCATAATAATAGACTAGTATTCCTAATTAAAATCATTAATTTCTATAGAAAATTGGGCAGAATTTCATTTGTAAATCGAGCATTTGTCAAAATATAAACACCTGTAAATCAACCCTACATGACAATCTACAACAATCCATAACAAAACCACAAGTCTCAATACTCAACACACTATACAGGATCTAATTGCCACATCAACAGAGGTGGCACCGACATCATAACTCCAGTATAATGCCGGTGGGGAAGGATGCCAACTAGGAACCTCGATCATAACCACAATAAGAAAGACCTACGGAAGCATAAAAACCACAATATACAGCGAAAACTGATCCATCATTCATCCATACCAGACATCATTAATCACCACCATACATATTTTATACAGTTTATAAAAGTAGAATAAAATTCCTGTTTCATACATAAAATCATCTAAGTCCTAGTCCCGAGCCCTGCGTGCAATATCAGCTATCCATCACACTTATATGGCCTATTTCGTCTCGGCGGGTATCAATGTGTTCTCATCTAAAAGATATACAGCAAGAGGGAGCATACAGCCCAACAAATAAAATCATATATCACTAACTACAGGTAGGTAAAAGTGAAAGTAATAATTGGATGAAAAGTCATATACTCGGGACAAAGGAAAACATGAGAGGAAAGAGAACATCTGGAATTATCTAGTTCACATGTTTACACCAGTTACGTTTTATTTGCTTTCATTATTACCATTAATCTTTCCGGACCCCAGAGCCAGTAAGTCGTATTAGCTAACGATGCGAGAGAACGAGAAAAGGAATGTGTTCGCTACACATTCTAAAGCCGACTACATTTTAGGTTTGCAGCACTCAACCATCGGCTATATTTTAGGTCTGCAGCACTCAACCATCGGCTACATTTTAGATCTACAGCACTCGACCATCGGCTACATTTTAGGCCTACAACACTCGGTCATCTCAATCGTCCCATATCCCTCGGGGACCAGGGCATTTCTCGTTCTTTTATAGTAGTATCTTAAAGCGTACCGTGAACATCACCCGTCCCGAGGGACGGCCGGAGTATTTCTTAGGTTCCTACCGTGATGTACGTAATAAGATAGAGGGTACTACCCCTATGAACCATGGTCCTAGTCTCAAGATTCACCTTTTCCTTGAAGGAAGATCCACCACAGTTCCATTGCATTTTTGAATTGAGAAATCACATTCCCATCACGTATCTCCATCCACAAGATCAAATCCGCCATATTTTGCATTGTGAATTTCCCTCTATTTACTTGCTCGGTTCCTTTCTTTCTTTGGAACTTAAATCTTTTGACCATTCAATTCAAGCTAGTAAGAGAGTTTGATTTTACTTACCTCCGTTGGTCAAACACCACCTTATAAGCCTCCGAGATGCATTCTCTTACTTCTGCACAATTACACATTTTCAAGGCTTACAATTTGACACAAATATTTAGTCATAAGTTCTATCACAATTGAATAGAGCTAAAGCATGCACATTTACATTCCATTTTCGGGTGAACAGTGTCAGGCCGCTTTTAGAGGGCTCGGACGTCGCGAACAGATCAATTCTCGTGGAATCAGACATTCGGTTGATATATACTTACAATTGGGATGTGGGGATTCATATTTTGAGGTCGCTTCAATATATTACAAGGGTGAAAACATGCAAATTTTCCTTTTTATTTCGGGTGAACAGTAACAGTGCCCTTTTAGATGGCTTGGACGCCGCGAACGGGTTAAAACGTGTGAGATAGATCACACGGCTGACACATATACACATTTGGGATGTGGTGATTCATATTTTTGGGTCAATTTAACAAAATACGATGCGGGGACGGAAAACCCGAAAACCCCCAATTCCCATAGGTTAGGGTTTGGTGGTACTCCACCGACCGGATCGGTGAGTAAATCGGACAATAAATTACATAATCCTTGGTCTCAAGTCACGAGTATTACATTTTTCATGGTTTGAGTGGGTATCAAGACGAAAATACTCGATGATAACAAGCTATCAGAAGGAATCGGACTCCATGGCTCGATCTCCTCCCTTTTCTCTCTAGGAATGGCTCTCTCTCTCTCTAAAAGGGTTTTGCAGCATGGAGAAATGAAAATCGCAAAGTAGGACGTGGGTTTATAATCATCGTGTGCTCGAGCGCTTGGCGAGTGCGGCCTCGCGACTGGGCTGCGCTTGAGCGCACAGAGGCGCGCAGCGAGCGGGGTGCTACTACCTTCTGAGCTCGAGCCTAGGCTCAAGCGCGCAGCAAGCGCAGGCGGCACCGCTTTTTGTGCTCGAGCCTAGGCTCGAGGGAATAAAACAAAAAAAATGAAAATAAAAATAAAAATAATATATATATATATATATATAAGAAAGAAAAAAAAAGAAAAAGAATGGGAAACAGAGAAGCGGAAAGAGGGAGTTAGGGAGAGAGAGTGAGGGGGGAAGTTAGGGTTTTGCGCAGAGGAAGGGAGGAGGAGGAAGGAGGAGGAGAAGAGGGAGAAAGGAAGATGCGGCGGCACAGGTGGAAGGCAACGGTGGTTGCGGGTGGCGTAGCGGTGGTTGGTGTGGGTGGTGGCCGACGGTGCTCGATGAGGCCGTTGTGGATGTCACAGCAGCCGTTAAAGGCATCGGCGGCAGCATGCGGTGGTGATGGTGCATTGGTGGGAGGCATCATGGCGGCCGCTGGCTTAGGTTGTGCGGCGTGGTGTGAGTTCTGCGTAGGGGAGTAGTCGCACAGGGGAGAGATCGTTGCGATGGGAGAGAGAGGGCGACATCGGGAAGGCCAGCGACGGCCACGCAAGGCAGCAGCGGCTGCCGGTGAGGTGGCACAGTGGTGGAGCGACGGCAGAGAAGTGGCGGCAGCACGCGGCAGCGACCCACATGGAGAGGAGAGAGAAAAGGGGTGGTAGAGGAGAGAGAACGCCCAAATCGGGTGTGTCGGGATATCCTTTCTTTAGATCTGCAGAGTTTACAGTCGAGGCAAGTATCCTCTAACCCCATTGTTGGTCTGATTTAATTTCTGATATGTTTTGACTATTGTAGAAGATTTTACTAACATGCATGTTGTAACGACCCAGACTTTAAAAGCATAGAAAACCCCAGTCATCGAGTCCAGTCAACACCAGTTGACCGAAAAATGCAATAGGAAAAGTAAATCAGCCTTAAGATGAAATCAACTTCGGCCCTTATTTAATGAAAACCCACTCCAGATTTCTATGAAAATCTAGTCCAAATTTCCTTGAAAAAGGAGTCCGGAATATCCCTTGAAAAGACGTCCGGATTTCCCTTGATGAAAATCAAGTCCAGCCATGTAAGGCCGAAGTAGCCTTGAAGGTCGGAGTGTATTTGTGGTTGGTAAAGCCGAAGTTGTTAATCCGGTCAACGCCAGTTAGTTGACCGGAATGCGTAAATAAGAAAACAGAATATGATGAAATAATAATTAATAAGGAAAAACTTATAATAAGGAAACTGAGCAAAAAGAAATAACCAGTAAGGAAACTTTGTAATAAGGAAACCGAGTATAAGGAAATCATAAATAATAAGGAAACTTTAAAATTTGGAAACCCTGCGAATTTTCCGAAGGTTGTCAAACCCTAACGACGGCTACCAGGCCCAAGGGCCTATAAATAAGACTTTAGAGAGCGGGGAAAAGGGGCACTCGATAGGGCTTGACCAAAAGTTCAAGGCGAAATAAAGAAATTCAGGCAAGATGCTCACCCCTCTTTTCAAGTTCATGATTATGCATGATTTATACTATATTTGATATTATATGAACTTATACGATGTTTTCTTTGTTCCTTTCATATCTGATGCTTAAAGTATGATTATTTGTCGATAATTGCATGTTTAAGGAAAAGACTTCATGATGCTTGATTCTCGTTTTTATGAAGCACTGTTATCTGTTGATTTGTATGAATTTTGATAATTGTATGTTTAAAGAAAAGAACTCTGCTTTCATAAGAAAAGAGCTCCGCCTTTTAAAGAAACACTCCGTCCTTTTTAAGGAAATGCACTCCGTCTAAAGAACTCCGACCTTTCCATGAACAAAGTACTCCGTCCTCTTTTGAAAAGTACTCCGGTTTTGAGGAAGAGGAATTTCGGCCCTTACGTTTCTAAAGAGCACTCCGTCCGTTTGAAGAAAAAGCACTTCGTCTGTTTAAGAAAAAAAAAAGCTCCGGACTTTTGATGAAAAAGCACTCTGTCTTTATTAAAGAAAAAGAATTTCGGATTTTAGAGCGTCGGATTTTAAAAGAAACAGAACTCCGGCTTTTAGAGCGTCGGATTTTAAAAGAAACAGAACTCCGGCTTTTAGAGCTTCGGCTTTTAAAAGAAAAAGAACTCCGGATTTTAAAGCGTCGGATTTTAAAAGAGACAGAACTCCGGCTTTTAGAGCTTCGGCTTTTAAAAGAAAAATAACTCCGGATTTTAGAGCGTCGGATTTTAAAAGAGACAGAACTCCGCTTTTAGAGCTTCGGCTTTTAAAAGAAAAAGAACTCCGGATTTTAGAGCGTCGGATTTTAAAAGAAACAGAACTCCTGCTTTTAGAGCTTCGGCTTTTAAAAGAAAAAGCACTCCGGATTTTAGAGCGTCGAATTTTAAAAGAAACAGAACTCCGGCTTTTAGAGCTTCGGCTTTTCAAAGAAAAAGAACTCCGGATTATAAAGAAAAGTCACTCCGGATTTAGCCGTCCGGATTTTGAAGAAAAGTCACTCCGGATTTTAGCACTCCGGATATTAAAGAAAAGTCACTCCGATTTTTAGCGCTCCGAATTGTAAAGAAAAGTCACTCCGGTTTTAGCACTCCGGATTTTAAAGAAAAGTCACTCCGGTTTTTAGCACTCCGGATAATAAAGAAAAGTCATTCCGGTTTTTAGCGCCCCGGATTGTAAAGAAAAGTCACTCCGGATTTAGCCGTCCGGATTTTTAAGAAAAGTCACTCCGGTTTTAGCACTTCGAATTTTAAAGAAAAATCACTCCGGTTTTAGAGCTCCAGATTTTAAAGAAAGATCACTCCTATTTTAAGAACTTCGGATTTCAAAAAAAGAACTCCGGCCTCTGTTGAAAAAGAACTCCGGCTATCTAAGAGAAGAACTTCGGCTTAAGATTATGGGACTTCAACTTGATGAAGTAAAGAACAAGGCTATATGAAAATGCATGTAATCCGGACAGCAAGTGGAACTCTATGACTACGACCTTTGAACTATGGCCATTAAAGAACAAGAACCATGAATCGAGTCTCCATTAAACTTACTGTTAAAGATGGATGAAGGATATTAGAGTGACACTCGAGGATTGCCTCCTGGGCCACGAGAGGGGACATTCTGGTGGCATAAGAACTATGGACTACGGCCCCGTATGCCGGGTTAAAGGCATTACCTCCCGCCCCGGGGAGCATAATGAGGGGATACGGCTTTAGGTTGTGGGGTTACACACAACCCGTCCTCGATGTTGTCCGCTCCCGTCCGGTCCCTAAAGATCCCTAAAGATGATAAGAATCTTCAATGATTTTATTAGTTTCCAAGACAAGACAATAAGAAAAGGAACTTCCGAACTAAAGACATGATGATTTCGAATTGTTTTATCTGCTTATATATATTTGATTCTGTTTTCTACGTGTGTGAGTATCTTGTCACGGCTTTGTGCTCACTCTTGTTGTTTTCAGATGATGAAAGGCTCATGGAGAACGAAGTTGAGTAGAATCTCATGGTGTAGCCAAATAATCCGGTTGACCGGAGCTCACTAAATGAAGAGCTTGTTTAATTTCCCTGATGTTTTGTGGAGACTTGTAAAACTGTTCCGTTGTTTTAACTTATCAATGTTAGCATGTTTCGGTATTATGAATAAAAGTTATAATTTTTAGTAAGCATCTCAGGGCAATTAGGTCCGGCAAACATTAGAGTTGGCCGGACAAGTTTGAAATCCAACCGGTGGGCCAGCTTTATATAGTCCGGCCTCATGAGATCCTGTGTATGAGTGAAAAGAAAAATTTTTATGTCCATTTATTATTTTATTTTAAGGCAAGAATTATGGGCTGACGGCGACTTTATGAAGTGAAATAAGGCCGGGCCGTCACACATGTATTTCTATATACACATAAATTTATTAATTATGTACATGTATGTATATTTTACTAGTCGTGCGGTGGTTTTTACACTGGTATTTATAATTTGAAGGGTTTTCGGACACCCAGACAATATGTATATGTATATTTGTGTATCCGTATATTATGAAACTATGAACTAGGCATTGCATTAATTATGCATGCTGTCGGGGGTGGGGTTACTACGAGACCATGGCGGTCTGAGAATCGATGGGTCGTTATATGTGATCCGAGGCATGAGTTTTGGTACCGCTCCCGACGGGGAGGCTTAGTCCCGACAGGGATGTATATGGTATGGCCACTTCCGCCGGAAGGAAGGTTGAGACGTTTAGTAACTGACTTACCCCATTGTATATTTAAATGAAAACCATCGCAAGGAATTAACGAAAAACTAATATATTCGGATGTCCTAATATGTAACTAAAATTTAAGGTTGCACCCAAAGCCGCGAGTGATAAAATATAGTGAGAAAGTTTCTAATCTATGGGAGACAGAGTACATGGATGACCTTGAGCTATTGGCTTAAATCGTAGTTGAGCCTTGAGTTGTTGGCTTAAATACGTGTTTTTGATTTCTCGTACGTATAAATACGTGATAAACTCAAAACATGTTTTTGATTTATATTTTAGTTTCGACGATTTTCTCTTGATTTACATCTAGACGATGGTATTTGTCCCACATGGATGTGGTGACGATTGCAACTTTTGTGACCTCGGATCATATGATATGATATCGTCTATGATATTTGATCGGATCGTTATTTAATATGATTATATCTTGGATGGACAGTTTGATATGACACCAATTTAGTATGAGACATCTCCTCGATTTTTAGGGATTTCACAGACATCGTATTTGTTTTACGTGATTGCTATGCGATATCTCTACTTCTGATTTGTGAGTACTGTTTTATAAGATGATACTTGCTAAATTCTAGGCTCATATTTTTTTATTTTATCCATTCAGATTAATGATATGGATACACTCGCAGGAGTTCAGACATGATTAGGCTAGGATATCTCTTTCGGTGAGTAGAGATATTATGTTTGGTATATTTCTAATCCCGAAGATGTATTATGGTTATTATTTATGGCCGGATAATGGCCCTCATTCTTGTATGGGAAATATTGGAGTTATTGCATTATGTTGATGAGTTATTCTGTATAATACCTTCCTTATAATTGTGGATAGCAGGTCATGTATTATATTTGTCCAGATTTATATCCGATGAGATCTTGTACGGGTTTTATTATATCGGATTCTGTATGTGTATGACTATCACGCCCATGTTTTTTTTTATAGTTGATGGAAATATTATTATCGATTTTATTTTTGACCTACGTATATTATATTTTTGGGTCGTGGCAAAGGTGATATCAGAGAAAAGGTCGTAAAGAGGTATTTTTGGGTCATCTTGGGTAAGTAATTGATAGAATACTTGTCACGATAAGTGTAGCCTATGGTGAAGAATGAAAGTTGAGTTGTAAATATTTAAATTTGACTCGAAAAGTCGATTGATTGGCTGTAATGGGTCGCGCGAGTGACATTATGGGTGATTTGATTTTGTAGCTAGATGAAAGTTTGGTTACTATGTAAACGATGATCTATTAGGGGTAAGATGGAGCGCCCTTCGAATGATTTAGAATGATCTAGTTTGAAAATTTTTAGGATTTTTGATCCAATTAAAACTTAAATTGAGCTTTAAAAAGTGGATGATGTATTTGAGGTTTTCGGTTGTTCAGATGACGCTCCGTCTATTGCACATAAGTTGGAGTGTGAGGCAAGCCAGTGTTGGGCTTCTTAGTGCTGCATTCCACTTCTTATGATGTTTGGTGGAGGTAATTTTTTGAAGTCACTCTCCGGTTGCCATTCAAGATAGTAAGGACAGTAAATTTAGTTGGTGAAGGCACGGAAATAAGTCTGTGGTCTTTGAGATTGTATATAAAAGTTATATATTTTTCCAATTTCTAGAACGAGTTTTGATGAAATCTACCCCTGATGGGTAAACCTTTGATCTGTTAAGATTGTGGACTCCAATATCTGGTTTGGATCTGTAGATATAAATGGTTGACTGACCTGATTTTATTTGATGAACCAGACTTTGATGTGATATTAGGAGTGACTTGGTTGGTGAGTCATCATGCTAGTATGGATTGTTCAGTAATAATATTCTGAATCATAATTTGGGTTGTGATTTTTGAATATGAGGAAGAGCTGATCAAAAGACAATGAAGCTGATATCATTCTGCCTGCAAGTTAATTAATGAGAATGTGTGCCGAGTTTATTTGGCATATGTGGCCACATTTGGGAATCATTTTGTGGTCATTAAGAATTTTTTAATTGTATGGTAATTCGAGGTAATTTTTTAGAGGAGAGGATTAACTTGAATTATCTTTTGATCGATAGCTGAGGTTGTTGAGGTTGTGTCAGGAGTGCCATCGATTTCGAGGACCCTGCATAGAATCGTGGAGGTATCGGTTGAATATTTTACCGTTAGGTGCTTCAGTATCTTTGGGATGAGCAAGATAAACCGATGAGATTATTTATAAATTATTAAAAATTTAATTTATTTGGAAAATGAATTATTTGATAAGCGAATATTGAAAATTAATAGGTGATTTGTTTGATCAATGGTTAGAGCTCGATAATTTCTAAAATCGATTTGCATTCGAAGTATTGTTAATTATGATAATTGGGAAATTGTGCCTCAGATAGCCTTTAAGATAAAGGTATGGCCATTGTGAGTTTCGGCGATACCTTTTGGGATAGCGATTTCATTGGCGTCTTTCGTGGATCGTATGAATCGAATCTTTCGGTCGTATTTGGTCTATTTGTGATGGCTTCATTAACGATGTTGTGATTTGTTTAAGAAATTAATGTGGGGCATGAGGTTCGTCTGAGAACTGTGTCATAACTATAAATGGTAGTTTGTGGTTTGCCCAATTGAAGAGATGTGAGTTTGGTTGAAAGTAGGGTTATTTTGGGCATGTGGTTTCTTCTATGGCATTTTTGTGAATATGTAGAAGATTGAAGCGGTGACCAGTTGGGAAGGGCCATCATTTGTCGCGAAGGTGTGCGATTTCTTGGGTCTGGTTGAATTTGTTGAGCGATTTGTTGAGAATTCCTCAAGAATTGTAGCGTCCGTGGGGCATTGGGCTAAGAAGCTATCAGTGTTCATTGGAATGATGATTGTAAGGAGAGCTTTCTAGAAATTAAGGGTTGATTATCGATAAGGTCGATTTGGTTGATCCCTGATGGATCAAGTTAATATGTAGTAGGTTGTGATGCTTCCAAGGAAGATTTGAGGTTATGTTCTAATGCAGCGTATTCGAGTAGTTGTCTATGAGTTACGACTGTTGAAAGTCTTTGATCAGAATTACTCCACCTATGATTTGGAATTAACAGTTGAGGTCTTTACTTTGATGATTTAGAAATATTATTTGTATGGAGATAATTGTGGCTCAATTTGATCATAGAGGCTTGAAGAAAATTATTTTGGAAAATGAGTTAACCAAGTGGTAATGTAAGTGGGTGAATTACTTAAGGACTATGATGGTGAGCTTCAGTGTCAGCCAAGAAGGAGAATATTATTGGCGATATTTTGGGTCGAAAGCCTTCTTATTTGATGTATCATATGTTCATAAGAGAAAGCGGAATATGAGTAGCCTTCATGAATTTTGCTTCGGGATAGCCAAGGACGGTTAGAAATATGGATGCAGTTTGGGTATTTGTGGATTGGTTGTCGAGGTTGGCCCATTTATTACCAATTCAAGAGATGTATTTGGATGAAATATTGACTCGTCGGTATGCCAACGAGATAATGAGGTTGCAGGATATTGCAATTTCGATGCTTCGATTGTGATATGATGTTGTACCGAATTTCAACGCAGGGTCATATAAGAATTTGAACACGCGGGTCTGTATCTCTTGGTGGTAAGATTTGATTTGAATTTTAAGTAGAGAGTTTGATTTGAAATCCATTTTAAGGACATTGATTAGGTGGAGGTTTTGTTGAGTCCTGCGATTTTGGAGAAGTGGCGGCTTAGTTGGGTTGGCCTGAAATCTCATGGGATAGAAGGAGATTTTTTCCGATAAAATGGTAGGTAGGTGGATCCATTCTCAACCTATGCATTTTCCGTTCAGGATTAAAATTGCATTAGGAGTTTGCACTGCAGCGTCTTCTATCTTCGTTTTAAGTGGAGAAGCTGTAGAGTCGGTAAATAATCCTAGCCAGGATCGGGCTCCGAATGAAGCTTTTTACTTTGGAAGAAGCTTTTGTGAAGATCATAAGTGAAGTTCTTTTTGTTCAAGCGGTCATGAAGCTGGACGCGATCAAGCAGAGCCTCGATTGATGGATGAAAGCTTGAGGAGCAATTGAGGTTGTCAGCAACTATAGTGGAGTTGTAGTGGTCTAAGTTAGTTAGGAACGTCGATGACTCTCCATCAGTGGAGTGGCAACTTGATGATTCGTCTTGTATCTAAAAGAAGAAGCCAAGAAGAAGAAGCCTTCGAGATTTTATTTCTTGTTTGCGTTGGACAGCGAAGATTTTGGTGGCAATTTGGATGATGATGGATAAGCTGATGAAGTCAGCTGGTTGCTTGCTGATCAGGGAGTCATTTTTTAGTTTGGTTGTTGACACATTATCGAGATGAGAAGGTTGTAAGGTATTTTACTTTTAAAGCCCTTGATTGCGATTGAAAATAGATAATCGATCAGAGTTGTGCAGTGGAAGTGTGTGGATTCATAACTATTGGTTATAAGATTTGATTTCAGGATTGAAGGAAGGGATCATAGTTGCAGTTCGATTGGATGTTCGTGAAGAGTGGTCGATATTTTTTAAAAGCATCATGAAGAAAAGAATCTCAAGTTTCGGGGCAAATGATAGATTGAGGTTGAGGTTTGATGGGTCTTTTGAGGTTTTGCAGCAAACTGGAGAGGTGGCTAATAGATTGGTGTTGTCCCGAGTTTGGTGCAATCATTATGATGTGTTTTGTGTATGTATGTTGAGAGAAATATGGGTTGATTCTTGGCATATGATCGAGCATAAATTATTGTTGATTTCGATAAACTATTTTATGTTGGGATTTTGATTCCGATATTAGGATAGAATGATCAGGTGTTGAAGATTAAATTTTTGGGAGAAATCTTTTGACTGAGGCTAAATTTGGAAGAATTGTCCTTACCTGTTCAAGGATTAACATGCATAAATTTCGAGGATGAAATTTTTATAAGGAGGGGAGAGTGTAATATTCCAGATCCCGTTTAGATTATTTTAATATTAATTACGATTTTGGGTATTTTGGACATAGTAAAAATAAATTAAAATATTATAAAATTTCAGAATGATCGAAATTTCGGAGTGACACCTGGAGCGTGCCCGTGTTATTGTCCAAATACCGATTGAGATTTGGGAATAAAAGAAAAAAATTAAAATGAAAATAACAATAATATATAATATTAAACAATATATATATATATAAGAAAAAAAAGGAAAATAATGGGAAACAGAGAAGTGGGAAGAGGGAGTCAGGGAGAGAGAGTGAGGGGGGAAAGTTAGGGTTTTGCACAGAGGAAGGGAGAAGGAGGAAGAAGGGGAAGGAGAAGGAAGAGGAAGGAAGCGGCAGTGGCGGCGTAGGTGTAAGGCGACGGTGGTTGCAGGTGGCGTAGCGGTGGTTGGTGTGGGTGGTGGCCGACAGCGCTAGGTGAGACTCTTGCGGATGTCGCAACAGCCGTTGGAGGCATCAGCGACGGCGTGCGGTGGTGATGGTGTGTCGGTGGGAGGCGGCGGCCGTGGGAGGCATCACGGCGGCCGCTGGCTGAGGCCGTGTGGCGCGGTGTGAGTTGTGCGCAACTGGGAAGGCAAGTGACGGCCACGCAAGGTAGCGGCTGCTGCCGATGAGGAGGCACGGTGGTGGAGCGACGGTAGAGGAGTGGCAGCGGCGCGCGGTAGTGACCCACGCGGAGAGGAGAGAGAAAATGGGTGGAAGAGGAGAGAGAAACCCTAAATCGGGTGCTTCAACACATCCTTTCTTTAGATCTGTAGAGTATAAAATCGAGGCAACTATCCTCTATCCCTATTCTTGGTCTGATTTAATTTCTGATGTGTTTTGACTATTCTAGGAGATTTTATTAACATGCATGTATTTTTATATACACTCAAATTTATTAATTATGTACATGCATGTATGTTTTACTAGTGCGGTGGTTTTACACTGATATTTATAATTTTAAAGATTTTTGGACACCCAGACAGTATATGTATGTATATTTGTGTATCCGTATATTGCGAAACCATGAATTAGACATTGCATTAATCATGCATGCTGCTGGGGGCGAGGTCACTACGGGACCATGGCGGTCCAAGACTTGATGGGTTGTTATTTGTAATCCGAGGCATGAGTTTTGGTACCGCTCCCGATGGGAAGGCTTAGTCCCAACGGTGGCGTATACGATATGGCTACAACCACCGGAAGGAAGATTGAGACGTTTAGTAGCTAACCTGCCCCATGTGTATTTAAATGAGAACCATCGTAATGAATTGACAGAAAACTAATATATTCAGACGTCATAATATATAAGTAAAACTTAAAATTACACCCAAAATCGCGGGTGGTAAAACATAGTGAATAAGTTCCTAATATATGGGAGACAGAATACATGGATGGCCTTGAGCTATTGGCCTAAATCGTAACCGAACCTTGAATTGCTGGCTTAAATCGCAGCCGGTATAGTCGTGGTTACCGGACGAGGGTAACCCTTCCTCAAGTTGGTATTATTGGTCTTTAATTCTCCGATTTCGTACATACTTTGTATTTCTGCATGTATTTTGGTGGACTGTAATTCGAGATACGTAGTTTGACCCACGGATGGGCGATAGGAATGTCTCGTACATATAAATACGTAATAAACTCAGAACGTGTTTTTGATTTATGTTTTAGTTCCGGCGATCTTCTCTCGATTTTTGCATTATGAAATTTAGATCCGGATGATGGTATGTGCCCCACATGAATGTGGTGACGGTTGCGACTTATGTGACCTCGGATCATATAATATGATATCATCTATGATATTTGACCGAATCGTTATTTATTACGATTATATCCCAAATGGACTGTTTGATACATATACCGATTTAGTACAAGACATCTCCTTGGTTTTCAGGGATTTCACGGACATTGTGTTTATTTTACGTGATTGTTATGCGATATCTCTACTTCTGATTTATGAGTACTCTTTTATACGATGATACTTGTTGAATTCTAGGTTCATATTTTCATATTTTATCCATTTAGACTAGTGGTATGGATACGCTTGCAAGAGTTTGGACATGATTAGGCTCGGATATCTTTTTCGGTGAGTGGAGATATTATGTTTGGTATATTTTTGATCCCAAGGATGTGTTATGGCTATTATTTATGGCCGGATAATGGATCTGATTATTGTATGAAAAATATTAAAGTTATTGCATTATGTTGATGAGTTGTTATTACGTATAATACCTCTCTTACAATTGTGGATAGCAGGTCATGTATTATATTTATTCGGATTTATATCCTATGAGATCTTATGCGGGTTTTATTATATTGGGTCCTGTATGTGTATGACTATCACGCCCATGTTGTTTTTTTTATGGTTGATGGAAACATTATTATCGATTTTATTTTCAACCTGCACATATTGTATTCTTGGATCGTTACAAAACCTTCCTGACTATTTTCTCCAAAATGGATGAACGGATGAAAGGAGTGCCTTCAAAGGCCTCCTAGACAGCGACATCCCAAAATAGGGGCAAGGGAAAGAAACACCCGAGCAAATAAGCCAGCCAGCGTGAGGTTCCGAGAACTCAGGTCGCCTCAAGTAGCAAAGTCCCCCAGAGACTTGAAGGCCGCTTAGCTCCTCGGGTTCAAGAGGAGAGTCCTGAGAGGCGTAACCCGCGTTCTATTCATAGTAATCAGGACCGTATGGTTCAAGAGGCAGCTTTGCGAAACGATGCACCTCCCAGGGTTAGGAGGGTCCCCGAGTAGCAAGCAATCCAAGAACCTTGAGTTAAGAAATTATCTCAACAAGAAGAAGGTGGTGGCTCCACCTTACATGGAGGAGAGATTGGAGAAGGTCTAGAACCGTGTCTTTGGCGAAAACAACGAAGGGGGAGCTGATATACTCAAATCTCCATTCGTAGCGGAGATTAGGACAAGGACACTCCCACCAAAGTTTAAGATGCCAAATTTCGACATCTATGACGGAAGTGTTGCCCGATGGATCATCTAAACCACTTCCGTGAGCATTTGATCCTCCAGGGACTAGATGAGATGACCATGTGTCGGTGCTTCCCATTAACACTTAAGGGAGACGTGAGAATGTGGTTCTATGAGCTGCCCGCGTATCTATTTGCTCCTTCAGCAAGTTGGCAGCAGTTTTCCTCTCATAGTTTGCCTCCAGCAGAAGAATAGAGAAACAGTCCTGGCACCTCACCCAAGTAAAGTAGGGTACCAGGGAGAGTTTGAGGGGATTCCTGGCTCGATTCATAGCAAAGGCCAGGTAAATCCCAAAATTGTCCGATGTGGTAAAGCTGAGCGCGTTCCTATCTGCCTTGGAGGGAGGCGTTTTCTTCAAGCACCTCATTCACAAGGGTCCCCAAACGTTCGCAGAGGCCAAGGTCGTGACAAGAGCATACATTGCAGCCGAAAAAGCCAACAATACAAAGCGACTAGAGAAGGATGAGAACTGCCACCCGAGGGCGGTGGAAGGAAAGAGAAAATGTGGGGACCATCCGGATCCCCAGACAATGAAAAAACAACATAAGTCCAAGCAAGTCGTTTGGAGGGAGCCCAAACCTGTGAATTTTATTCCTCTGAACGACACCTGTATAATGTTATGATGTAGATCCAAGAGGAGAAGTTTTTGAAGTGGCCCAAGCCATTGAAGAATCCAGGAGATGGTCATCAGATTAAGTACTGTCACTATCATCGTACTGGGAGCAACAGTATCGAGGACTGCCAAACACTGCAGAAGGAGACCTAGGAACTAATAAGGAGGGGTCACCTCAACTGCTTCCTACAAAGACTTAGGCAGACTTCCAGAATAGCACGTGATGTTGAGGCCGACCAACCCAGGAACCGAGTGGCAGCGGGAGTTGTAAATATGATATCAACTCACCCGACCAGAAAAGACACTCGGGCGATCATTGCAGCAAAGAGGCTGAGGATAGGAGCTAGGGATGAAGTTATTAGTTTTAGTAATGAGGATATGGCTCATGTAACTTCCCTGCACTCCGACCCCCTGGTTGTAAACGCACTCATTTCAGATGGAGCAAATGATTACCAAATGAAATGAATTTTTATTGACAATGGAAGTTCTAGAAACTTACTTTATCTTGATACCTATTTTAAACTAAGACTTAAGAGACGCCAAATGAGAGCACCAGAGGGACCACTCTACGGACTGGACAATGAGCCAGTGCCCATTCAGGATGTCACCCAGTTGGAGGTCACGCTGAATATGCCCGAGGACTGCGTCTAAGGTCCTCACATTTATGGTCGTGGACTTTCCGTTAATTTATAACGCAATATTCAGACATCCTTGCTTGGCTACCATTGGCACTGTCACTTCCATCCCACATCATTTGGGATTGGAGAGGTCCTCGGAGACTAGACTGTCGAGTGGACGTGCTATTTGTTCCAAGTCACACAGACACCCCTTCCACAGCCAATCGAAGACTTTGACCTACAAGACGATGCAACGCTGCAGCAGGCACAGTTCGGGGAACCAACTGTCCGAGTCCTACTAGATCCCAAAGATTCGGAGAAATACATCCAGATTGGAAGCTCACTACCAGAGACTGTCCGAGACCAACTTATCAACTTCCTACTAGAGAACTCAGACATTTTTGCCTGGGTACCAAGTGACATACTAGGAATTTTCACTGAAATAATGGTCCACAAATTGGGCATAGATCATCGTCACAGACCCACCAGGCAAAAACGCAGGAACTATTCAGCAAAGAATCCGGTGGCCATATGCGAGGAAGTGAAGAAGCTCCTAGATGTCGGATTTATTCGAGAAGTGCTGTATCTAAACTGGCTATCAAATGTAGTCATGGTGAAAAAGAATAATGGGAAGTGGAGGATGTGTGCGGATTTCACGGACCTCAATAATGCGTGCCCCAAGGACAGCTTCCATCTCCCCAGAATTGATCAACTTGTAGACTCAACGTCAAATCATAAACTTTTAAGCTTCATGGACGCCTGCTCAGGCTACAACCAAATAAAGATGATCCCAAAGATGAGAAACACATGTCATTCATGATGGACCAAAGGACATACTGTTACAAAATGATACCCTTTGGCCTTAAGAATACCGATGCAACTTACCAGCGGCTCGTAAATAAAATGTTTGATGACCAGATAGGCCGAAATGTGGAGATCTATGTAGATGGCATGCTTATTAAAGGTAAAATAAGCGATCACTACATCCAGGACCTGGCTGAGACCTTCAACGTGCTCAGAACTCACTAGATGAAACTTAACCCAAATAAGTGTATACTTGGAGTGGTATCTAGAAAGTTCCTGGACTATATTATTTCACACTGAGAGATTGAGGCTAATTTAGAAAAGATCAAAGCCATCCTTGATATGAGATCTTCTCGGATAGTAAAGGTAGTCCAGAAACTCACTGGACGGGTAGCAACCCTTTCTCATTTCTTGGCCAAATTGGCCGAGAGGCACCTGCTGTTCTTCAGGGCCCTCAGAGGAACGAAGACCAACGGCTTTTGATGGAACAATGATTGTGAGGAGGAGTTCCAAGGATTCAAAGACTATCTGTTGAATCCTCCTCTCTTAACTTCTCCCAAATTAGGCGAGGAGCTGTATCTATACGATAGCAGCCCACCTATTGTGTGTGCAAGACCCTGGCTAATGCAGAGACCAGATACCCGCACATGGAGAAGATTGCTTTGGCGTTGGTATATTCTGCATAGAAGCTTAAATCGTATTTCCAAGCGCATAAAGTGGTGGTCCTGATGGATCAGCCATTGAGAGCTATCTTACAGAAGCCCGAGGTGTAAGGATGACTGGTCAAGTGGGCCATTGAGTTAGGTGAGTTCGATATCAAATTTTGTCCGAGGCCAGCCTTAAAAGGTCAGGCCCTCGTGGACTTCGTTGTTGGGACAGCGACCCCGACCCTTGGTGATCTAGACCATCATGGTGTAGACGAGCTAAGTGAAATAATAACATGGACACCGTACATGGATGCCTCCTCAATGAAGGATGGTTGTGGAGCTGGCGTTGTGCTACGAACGTTCAAGGGATCAAAGATAAAGTATTCAATGACCCTGGGGTTCTAGGCCACAAACAACGTCGCGGAGTATGAAGCATTGCTAACAGGACTCTAATTAGCCAAGGAATGCTCAGCCAAAAACCTGGTTATCTACAACGACTTTGAGTTAATCATCAACCAAGTCCACGGACATTTCGAGGTTAATAGCCCACGGCTCTCCAAATACCTCTCAAAGGTTAAGGGTATGACCTCTGACTTTGAGAAAGTTGAATTCGTCCATATTCCAAGGGAAGAGAACGAGAAGGCCGACATATTGGCAAGAGCGGCAGCTTCAGGAAACCCAGAACAATATACCCGAGGAATGCGAGAAGTTTTAAATAGGCCAAGCATCAAGGACCCCGAGCCAAAAGTAATGCAAGTCTCAAGCAACAGCATTTGGATGACTCCCTACTTAAAGTATCTGTCTAATGAGACATTACCTAAGGACGTGGACGTAGCCAAGAGGATAAAAAAGACAGCGGATTGGTACACTATTATGGGCAGTCAATTGTACCAGTAAGGATTCTCGACCCCTTACTTGAGGTGTCTCACTTTCAAGGAGGCAAAATACACCCTTCAAGAAGTGCACATCAGGATCTGTGGATCATAATTGGGGGAAGAACCTAACCTTCAAGCTCATGAGGTAAGGGTACTATTGATCAACCATGAAGTATAACGCCATAGACTTTTTACGTAAATGTGAAAACTGCCAAATCCATTGCAGCATGACTCATCGACCCCACACTGAGCTCCGAGCACTGCAATCACCACGGCCCTTTGCCCAATTGGGGCTTAACATTCTCGGACCACTTCCAGTGGCAACTGGACAAAGAAAGTTCCTGATCGTTGGGATTGACTACTTTACCAAATGGGTCGAGACAGTGCAACTCGTAAAGATTACAGACCAGAACGCATCTGACTTTATCCGGTAGAACATTGTGTGCAAGTTTGGAATTTTCGAGAGCATCGTGATTGATAACAAGAAGCAGTTCACTAAGTATTGCACCAGCCTGAGGATCAAGTTGGTTCATACGTTAGTCGCGTATCCACAGGGTAACGGGCAAGTGAAGGTTACGAACCGCACAATCTTACATGGACTCAAGACAAAGCTAGAACACTTTGGGGACTCATGGGTGCACGAGCTGTCATCCGTCCTCTGGTCGTACTGAACAACTCCGAGGAACCCACAAGAGAGACGGCACTCAGCCTGTGTTATGGGGTAGAGGCAGTTATTCCAGTGAAAGTTGGCCTTCCAAGTCTCCGGGTAGAATATTTTAGTCTGAGCGACAACAGTCAAAGGTTTCGAAAGAATCTTGATAAGCTCAAAGAAGTCTGAGTTCAAGCGAGGCTAAAGACGACAGCATACCAACAAAGGGTTGTCCAATATTACAATAAGAAGGAGAAGACGCGACAATTCAAGGTAGAGGACCTGGTATTGAGAAGCATAGAGGCCACGGGCAAAAATATCGGTCAGAATAAACTCTCCCCAAATTGGGAAGGGTCGTTCCTGGTCTCTGCTATCTTTCGAAATGGGGCCTATAAGTTGTGCACCCAAGAAGGTAGACTAGTCCCTCGAACATGGAACGCCACGTTCCTCAAAAAGTATTATTAATAAATGTATAAATGGTCAGGTAAGGCGAAACGCATCATTCGATGTGCTTGTAACACGTTTCATCGACGTAATAAAATTTCCTTTCTTTTATTTCTTGTCTTGCAAATCATTGAATATTGCATGTCATCTCATTGACTCACAAGACCTAGGCTGCCCCTAAGTCAAGTGAAAGCAACCCTTTCACTTACCCTAAAACTCGGTTATACCCGAGCGGCTCAAGAGGTCGTACTTGAAACTCGACAATGTCTGAGCGGCTCAAGAGGTCATACCCCAAAAACTTGGCCATGTCCGAACGGCCTAAGAGGTCGGACTAAAACTTGGCCATGACGCCAAGCAACCCTAGAGGTTTAACTTAAAATTTATGGGGTATAAAGCTGCAAGCATGCAACAACCCTAGAGATAGCATCTTCAGCCTAAGATGGGCAAAAGGTTCAGAAATTTGGACTACGTCTCCTTAAAAGGCATGTCATAAAAGAAACCAAGCACTCGGACAGTCTGGGTAAGACGAACCAAGCGTTCGCACTTAAACAATGTGAATTTTATTGACATAAACAATATGTGTATAGCAGTATACGTGTAAAATTTTTTTTGAAATGTACAGTCAGCCATCAAAGGGTCCTGGCTGAGGAGTGCCTTACTGCTGTTGTCCTCCTAGACTAGGGGGCTCCGCTTGCCCCGAGGATCCTGGCTGCCCATGGATCTCGGAGCGACTTGATGGTCTGGGCATAGAAGGGCTAGGAGGCTAATTCCTTCCTCGGAGGCCATACAAGTCTTCTGCATAGGTAGCATTGGTGTTCCGAGGATCAAAGGCAGCTGTAGGAAACCGAGGACTCAACAACCTCATCACTCGGTGGCACAAGTTGATGCCGTCCCGGTACTTACCTTCCAATGCTGGAGCAATGTCAACGGCCCTCATTGAAGTCCTCAGCACTTCCTCTACCTGGAGATTCTTGTCCCTTAGCAATTTATAATGAACTTACTGAAGCTTCAATGTACCTTCAAGAGATGCAATATTCCCCTTGGGCTCAGCAAGCTCAGCCTCCAAGCATTTATTATCCTCAGTAAGAGCCCTGGAAGCTTCCAGTTCTGCGTAAGCTTGGGCGGCCTTAGTAATAATTGTGCCAAGACCACCGGCCATCTCCTAAAGTTGCAAAAATCAAGGCAGGTCAGTAAGAATAGACAGGAGAAAACAAAGTCAAGAGTAACATGAGAAAGTACCTTGGCCACAAAAGAGCTCCCTAAAGTGCTCTCATCTCTGGGGACCTCAAGCTCCTCAGGCCT
Organism: Nepenthes gracilis; assembly: GCA_033239525.1. Classification (NCBI taxonomy): domain Eukaryota; kingdom Viridiplantae; phylum Streptophyta; class Magnoliopsida; order Caryophyllales; family Nepenthaceae; genus Nepenthes; species Nepenthes gracilis. Next base: position 3,021,311 of record BSYO01000037.1, read on the forward strand.
CTCAGCCGCAACCTCCTGCACCACAAAAACCTCAGCCTTGGCGTTAGGTGCGGGAGCAGCAATATCCAAGGCTAGAGGCTCAGCCACTTCGGTGTGATCCACGGCCCCAAATTGGACTTCAACAGCAAGAGAAGTCCCAGCGTCATCCTCGACCCCAGGCTCTTCAAAGGCAGCGAGCGAAGTTATTATCGGACTATAAATTTGGATTGCAAGACAGGGAAGCTCAACAAACATGTCAGTAGTCAGCTGTACCCGTGGCTCTCCTCGGCCTCAGCAGCCTCAAAAATAGGAGTCATCGTTGTCATCACCGCCACTTCCTCGGCCTAAGTCGCCCCAGTCTCCCTCACTACATATCCCATGCTGATGTCCTTAGATGGATCATCAATCCAATCTGAGACCTCACCAGTAAACTCAGAGGAAACGTTAAGAATTGGCTCATAAATGGGAGGCTGGGCATCAGGGAGATCCGTGAACTGGCCAGCAGATTGAGAAGGCCGCCCAGAGGACTCAACAGAGGCTGAAGGTCCGACACCCACAACATCTCGTATGGCGGTGGCCTCCAAAGGTCTCGACCTCCTGAAGAGAGGTGCTATTACGGCGTTGTCATCATCAGAAGAGGAGTATTCAACAATGATCGCCAGACTCTTCGAAGCCTCAGCCCGATGACTCTTCTTTGGGTGCTCAGTTGGCCCCTCGATCCTCAGAGTCACCTCCTTTTTCCTCAATTTCTTCTTCTTCTTCCAAGCGGCAGCAACACCGGAGTCCTCGACCTGAGTCCCCCACTTGGCTTTCGCCAAGTTCTTGGGTCTCAATTAAATATTCCTCTTGTTCTCATTAAAGCCGCCAAGGTTGACCATCACCTAGTCCTTAACCTCCTTGGCAGCCTCCCTCTCCTCTTTGGAGGCATCCAAGCGGTGCTGCTCAACAATATTCTCCCAAGTGTTCTCAACGATCCAACTCTCTTGGACCGCCAAAAAGGAAAACTTGTCTTTTCACCTCTTAGTGGAATCAAAATTTTCACCACTCATGACAGCAAACTCAGGATGTGGATTCATGGTGATCCTGTCCAAATTATGGGTAAAGTGAAACATAACTTTTACCATCAACACGTCAAGCACTTTCTTGTGGCAACGTACAAAAACACATAGAGAAACGAGGTACCTGATAGCATTGGGTTGTAACCTCACGAAGGGTACCCCGAGTGTCCTCATAAAAATATATAACTCCATGGGAACTGGGAAGCAAAGCCCACCCTTGAGGTGGACTTTCTATAGAGTGATGAACCCATCAGTAGGATTGCACGCCCTATCGCTGGGCTCAGGAACTATCATCGCCACCATGTTGGGGATATATAAATGGCATTGAGACTATATAGGGATAGGGAAGAAGCGATATATATAATGCCAGGAGCTATGGAAACCAAAGAGAAGCACGACAGAAATGAGAGGGAAAAATGCTTGAGAAAAATGGCAGCGAAAAAGTTCGAGAGAAAACTATAAAAGTTGTGTGGTGTAAAATAAATGCTGAAATCGTATTTGAAACAGCTGCAAAGGTTTCAAAATCAAAAAGGCGTGCTCATCATTGCACTTGCCACGCGTTAATCACTCGTACGGTTGTCGAAATCGTGGGTTTTGCATTTTCAAGGCAACATCAATCTCATTAATTGCGCTTGTAATGTGCTTTAATGGCCAAAAACGGCGGCGCAGACCAACGCCTTGGACTCAAAAGAAGCTCTCGAACCCATCCTCACTGAAGGCCTTAATCTCAAGAATAGTCTCAAAAATGCCCGAGGATATTTCAGGGGACACAAGAACATCATCACAAATTGTGCAGCAATGCCCAGAGCCCCAAAGTTTCCCGGACGTTTCAGGCCAAATGCAGGCCACAGCATGTTCTCGGACATTCTAATGAGCATGCCCCAGACTACTACTCCCCATCACATTTGTGAACACCAGCAAGAGAAGGAAGCAAGCGCCACCATCCAGCGAAGGCATCAACAGACTCCCAATAGAAAGGCCCTTCATGCGAAAATTGTCCGCGTCCAATGAACATACCAAAGGGCTGAGGTCCTTAAACCTTTTGATATGGGAAGTTAGTGATGTGTATTGATACTCTAGGGCCACTCGAAGGACCCATTCCCCTGGAGTTGGACCCTGGCCCAAGAGGCCCAAAAGGTCCAGGTAGAGGGGGCCAGCCCATGTGGCGCAGTGTACTTAAAGCCCACCTGGGCCCTCGAACTCAATATGGGCCATGGACGTCACTATACCTGCAAAAGCGGCGTGCCAGGAGACTTGATTGTTGACCTTGTCAGGCTGCCAGAGGAATGATGGCCTGCAACACATGTCCGGTCACTACAGATGTGACATCACGAGAGATCATCTAGCGTGCACACAATATTCCTGACATAGAGGACTAGATTGGTGGAGTTGGTGGCCGGTTTCCTACACACGCCAGCGTCACATGGACAACCCTTAAAGAATGGCTCAACCACTATAAATACATTAACTGTGCACCTAACAAAGGATCGAGCATTTTACTCTTACTTAGCTAATATAGAGAGAAAAAGAAGAGAGAGAAGGATTTGAGCACACTCTGTAATCTCTAATATCATAGTAATGCCAATTTTCGAACTAAAATCTCGTAATTTTTCCTTCTCATTTACGGGAAGATTTTCCACAGAAAAACCCCACGTGCCTTCGTCCTCGTACTCTTTAACTCCCCACCACCAAATCGTGTCATCGTCCTCAGATATACATTTCACTCTTTGTATTGCACTGGTCTTGCCCGAAAATGGTCGCGGATTCAGCCAAGTTCTCGTCCATACAAGCGCGTAAGATCCGAGGATGCAATATAATATCGATATTTTTCAATATTACGGCAATATCTCAATATCTTTCATATTGACAATATATTAAATATATGAGCCGATATTCACAATCAATATATTGGCCAATATGACATTATTACCTTAAAATTTTCAAATAAAAAAATTTCGCTATTATATCCGATATAAATACATATTATTCAATACCGATATGGTAATAATCAATACTGATACCGATATTTTCATCCATGGTTTCTACTCAATGCAACCTCTTAATTCACAACACCCTACGTATTTTTTGACATATCAAATATGACTGCTATTATATTATGTAACACAGCCCTCTTATCTTTTCATTTTTATTGACAATCGTGCATAACTCCCTTGCCAATAAACTATCACAATAGACACATTTTCGTTGCAAAAAAGCAGACTGGAAATGAGATATGACGAGTACCAACAAAGGTTCATTCGATTGTCACGAGAAAATTTGTGCCAAATAGAATGATACGAATTGCTTCAATAGAAATTCATGCCTGGAAAGAATATTCATCCCAGAGAGCTTGGTAGAATAAGAAGGGAGCAGTCCTCTTGACTTTGGAGCCTTGCAGGTAGGCAAGTTGAAAACTACTTGCTGTTCGGAACATCACTTAACCCGGTTTTGCATTTCTCCGTGCCTATCCGATCAAGTACACCCTCACTGCTCCAGAATGATAGGCGTTGGAAGCATGGAGGAGCTCCAGAAACTGGGAGACGAATGGTTGGCCCAAGTTGTGCTGGGATGTGCCCCACCCTTATGGCAATCTCGGAGCTCAGGAAGTTCAAAGTTGAAGAGGTTCGGTCATCTGGGAGTTCGGCGGGGCTAATGTTTTTTTGAAGTATCAGGAGTTCAGTATGTTGTGGTTCGACACCCAAATTAACCCGATTCGGTAGCAGCGGAATACTCAAACCTCCCGTCATCGTCAGCCACCATTTAGTAGGAATAAGAAATAAAGAAATACATAATAATTTTTTTACGTGGAAACCCCTTCTCAACAAAGGAGAAAAATCACGGGACACAAATTCCACCAATAGATCCATTATGTAAAATGGTTACACAAACCCAGAGACAGAATACAAGCAACTACCCTGGCTACACAAGCCCTAGAGGCGAAAACCGAAGAACAAAGCACGAGAATACAAAGGCCTCATACTTTGTGTTTCACTTACTGCTCTCTTTCTTCTACTCTTTCTCTTTTCACTGTGGTGCTCTCTGCTCTCTCATTCCCGCACTCATGCGGCCAGCGCACGGCGCCCCTGGTATTTTCTCCTAAACCAATCCGGTGCAACCCGCACCCTGGGTATCTTCATACACCCACACACTTGGTGGTTTTCTACACCTTTTGGTGTTGCCACAGGTATTACCACACACTGCCTGAAACTCCTGATGGTCATATATAGATGTCCTGGCTCTACCTAATCACATCTGCTCAGCTGGTCATCATGCAGATAATAGGTGCCATGTCTTCACCAGTTCCTGAGCTTTCTGCAGGTCCATGCCCTACAAGACGGCGCATGCTTTGCATTGTGCAGACGCGTGCTCTGCAACCCAACTGTCAGCCTGTCAGCCAATCCTAAAAAGACATCTGTCCATTACAAGCTACCACAGTCTCCTAGGCCCATTACTCAGCCGGTCAACTTTTCATTGACCGTCTTCAGCATTCATCCGGTCAACCTTCGTTGACCGTCCCTTGCTTCCATCCGGTCAACCTCCCCATTGACCGTCTTCTGTTGCCCATCCACCATCCAACAATACTCCTGCAGCCCTCAGATGGTCAACCTCCTGTTGATCGGAATCTACAGTTAGTCATCCGCCGATCAATCTCTATTGATCGTCCACTGTTCTCCTGCGGTCAACGTCCCGTTGACCAAAATCAGTTCTTCGAATTTGTTCTCCATAAATCCTCCAATAACAAACCAACTTATTTAGTTATCCATAAGAGAGTGACCAAACAAAATACAGTACTTCCCACAACTACTAGTAGAAAAGGAGGCTAGGACGTCAGCCTTTTGTGGGGAGCTCACTAGTTTAAATCCGAAGCTCGGTCTTTTCTGAAGAGTGGATGACAGCTGGTATAAGAGTGTTACGCACGTTTCCCAACACACTATAGAAGAAGAAGAATAAGATGCAGAAACCAGGTCAAATACAGAACAGATCAACAAAAAATTTCTGAGAGCTGACTGCAAGAGGAGAGGAGAATGCAAAGAGTTGGTGCTTCGTTCCGACGACAATTTGGTTTTGTTCATTTTTCTAGACCAGGGTCCTCTTCGTACTAATCTACAGTTGATGCGGGTTGTTGTTGTTGTTGCAGGGCGGTGTTCTCAAAGCTTGAGTAATTTAGGATCAGTGTAGCGTCACTCATTTTACTAATCAAATTTCGCTCAACACTTCTATTTAGTATCTCCAAACGTTCCGAATCTTCTCCCCATTATTCATACTATGTTCTGTATAGCAGAAGTAGATACGATGCTTCAGCTTCGTAGAAGATAGAATTCACAGCGAAAGCGCAATCAGGGACGCATTATAGTACTCGAAGCAACTTAATCTGTAGGTCAATTTTTTTAGAAATAATTCATATAATCTAAAATTGCGAGCAAATTAACATGATTCTCAACAAAGTTTAAATTATCATCTACGAAATTTCAAACTTCCAAAATTCAAAACTGAAATTTCTCATTCATACCAGTGCGAATGAAGGGAAAGTCACGAAAACCCATGACTTCTCTCGGGAGATTGATGCGGAGAGATTCATAGAGGCTAGAGTGGACAATTGTCCGAGATGGATCGAGCCCAAGAGGATCAGATTCTACCTGGGAGGTGTAGACCCAGGTCCCACCAATTTGAGCTCCCCTCTCGAAGACTACCACCTTGTGGCCTTCCCGACGTAACTCCCGAGCCGCCACTAATCCGGCCGCGCCACCGCCTATGACGGCGACTCTCTGGGATCGCACTTGGAGCAGCGGCATCTAAGTGGTGGCGGTGCGCGGAGAGATAAGAGATAGAAAGAGAAGGAGATTAATTTAGCTTGCACAAAGTGATAGTGTTTTTTAAAAATAATTAGTACCTATAAATACAATATATATATATATATTCAAAAGGCTACATGTATACAATTTGACCTAATCAAGGCTAGCATAATCTAAATACAAGGGTCGACCTTGCAAGATGCCAAAAAAAAAAAAATACAAAATACAAAATACATATTTTGGTATATAAATGCATAATCCATCAAGAATAAGTGTCTAAACTCACTTGCGGGGGATCATGCTTTGCGTGCTTTGCAAATCTTGGCCGTCAGTTTGTACTGCCAATCAAAACTGACCTTTCAAATTTGTTATAAATTTGTTAAAAAAATTTTATCATATGAATGGATTTGGATGGTTAATTTCGACTGACAGTGCAAACCAATAGCCCAAATTTACGAAGTGGGATTCCCAAACTCATTTAAACTCTATATGTGTGACAATTTTAAATGTCGTTTACTTATCTCGAATGCAAAAGAAGTTAATTTTAGCCACATAGAAGGGAAAATGTAAAAAGTTCTTCTTTTGTAAATAAGTAATTGCAGCTGAAAGTAAAAGGGTCCTCTGTAACGATTTCTCTTTTGAATTTCTGGTTAAATAATATCCATAACACTTACATACCATTTTTTATAATTATCTTTCTATATTCATGTTGAGAAAATAAACCCTTTTTGTTTTCTTATATTTTTTCAAAAAAAATCTTTTTTATAGATAAAAAAAATTTATATAATTTTTTTAAAAAGAATTGTACAATTAGATTGACTCTTTTATAAAATCTATTGTGTTCCAAATCAATACTTAACTAATTTTTCTTCTATTTTTTCATCCATTTACTTAATATATTAGTATATTTGCTTGTAACCCATTATTTTCTAATTCTCAAACATCAAGATCCTTGATCAATGAAATATTTTTTTAACAAGGAAATTATATCTCAATAACTCAAATTATAAGAAATCAGCTCAACTATCGATTGATCTTATTTAGAGATCACTCGACAAGAACAATTGAAAAATCGTTTACCAATTTAGAGGATCGATCACTCTCAACTCTCCGCCCTTAACGGTCAAGGCTGTCTCGGTTTATAGGATGGCCGGCCGGATGGTGAAAGGTGAAGGGTTGTGGGTACCCGTTGAAATTATCTTCTTCTTCTTTATTCGTGGTGACACACTCTGTTATATGGGTAGGGGCTATCAGCTTGGTCATCTGCGGTTGCGGAGCTGTTATTGATCAATGGAGTATTGATCAATGGAGTAAGAGGCAGCTGGGGTAATGGCTTCTTTTGTTCGGATTGGATTGTCTGACTGGTTTGATTCGACCAATTTAAAATTTTATAAGGTTTGATCATAAGATAAAAGTATCATAGACAGGTATAATTAAAAAATTATAACTAAATAAACTTTTTTTCCTGTCACGGTCACAAATAAAAATGTTAGATTTGACCTAACTATACCCAGATTGTCATTTTGTTTTATAAATATTTTTTATATTTTGATATTAAATTTAAAAAATTATTTTAATAGATTATATTTTTATATAATTAATATTTATTTATGTAAATATCCTTTATTAAAATATACAACTACGTGATATTTTATCTAAAATATTATTATTTTTGAAATATTACATATTTCTTGATATTTTTTATGTGGATATAGATTTTTAAATAAATATATTTAAAATAAATAAAATGTCCATTGATTAGTCTGAATTGACCCGATTTGACTCATGAACGGGCACAATATGGCTGTTGGCCCAGATAACGAGGCCTTATCAGGCTCAACTCAATTTATCAATAATATATTTTTATCTAAACTCAACTTATATTTAGCCTTAATCCAATTTTAATTTGATTTTATAGGTAACAATTCAGATGGTAGTTTATTCAACCAATGATAAGATATTTCATGGAAGGCTATTTAATGATAAGGTTGGTCGTCCTTTCTTTAATTAAAAGGGTGGCTACATCACAAAAAAATCACATATACTGTTGGCTCTACCCCTAAATTATCCTAAAATATACAATAAGATTTAGGGGAATATGATTTAGAAATCTGTAACGATGAACATAAAACACTTTATAAAAGCATATAAAACATAGCTTTAGTGGGAAATGGGGATCCCTTTTATCTGAAAGAAATTATTGGATCAAATTTTAATAGATAAAATTTAAAAATAAAAAAATATAGAAGATAATAATGTTTTTAAAATTTTTTTTGTACGATCAATATCTATTAAATATTAAACTTGTTACGAATTTGAACCAAAAGGTTAATTTAAATAATTAATTATAATTCCTAAAATTTAAAATTTAAAATAATTTTAAACAAATAATCCTAAGTCCCAAAATTCGGCTATGACAAACCAAAATATACAACTCAACGAAATTAAATCCACACAAGACCTCATCGGATAACCGTGCAAACCAAATAAATACATCATATTTTATAATTATCGTAAGGGAGGTAACAATTAAACCAAAAATTAAAATAAAATATAATATAATATACGAATTGTTTCCAAAATATAACCATAATAGAACCAAAACTCACTAAATCAAGCGAATGACTGATAGATCATGACCATACTCCTACAATACATCCAAATATTCCACTATGAAGGGTTAAAATAGAAAAAGTGAGTCTAATACTCAATAAGTATTATGATTAAACAAAGTGAGTTCAATAAATCAGAGAAAATGTCAATTGGATAAAAATCCGTTCAAATAGCAGAATAAATTCAAATCGCCGATATAATAAATCTAATAAAAAATCCAAGAACTAGAATTCGGAATCCAATTCCAATAGGCAATTCATCAATTCCAAAGTCCAATTTGAGTCCAAGTTCAAGTCGAAGGCTCGTTCAACTTGTAATTTAGAGCAGAATCTGATAACCATATGATCCAATAGAATGCGCAGAAACCAAAATAGCGTCGCAGCAGATAGTTTAACGGTTCAAATCAAAATATATAGTTCAAAATTATTTGTACGAGATATACCAAGACTCAAATGAGGGCGAAATCGGTGAATCTCAACTCTAAATCAAAAATCCAAATCTAAACTAAAATCTAATAGAAATCAATGCAAAGATACAAATTATGTATCAAATTTGAATTTCGATTATTTAAAAACTAACTTGAGGAAGGATTACACATAATTTTGGTAACCTTAGGCAAAATCAAATGTAAATTATGCCAACATGTATGGCCACCAATATACTCTGTACTCATGGGTAAGGTTACTCACTATTGTTTACCATCTATAACTTTATGTGCAATCTTCAATTTTGTCAGATTTATTAGGACACCCGAATATATTCTAAGGTTAAATCAAATTATCCAAATAGGAATGGTCACTATTTCAAACCTTTCTTGTCCGTGAAAAAAATTTTTAAATAATAAAATATTTTTCCGTTGGAAGTTGACCAGAATGTCAAATACTATAAATCCAAATGTAGTGACCATGACTCGACACGTGTATGTGACCGCACCATTCATGTAAAATTTTATACTCATTTTCATACAAATATATTGATATAAAAATATACAGTGCCTAATAAAGTATTCGAGCTTTCAGAAAAATATTAAACCCTCCAAAATTATAAAATTCAGTCCAAAAATATCCAAATTAGCAAATCAACTACACATGTATGTCCAAATTAAATAGATCGGGTATATAAAATTACATGCATGTTAGTAAAAATTCTAAACAGTATCTAAAATATTTAAGATATTAAATCAGACCAAAGAAGGGGTTTACAAAAACTTGTATTGACCTCATACTTTGAAGATCTGAAGAAAGGATATGTCCAAATACCCAAACATCACCCTTTCTCTCTCTTGTTGTGCGAAGTCCATGCCTCACACGCGTTCTCTCTCTCTCTCCTCTGCACGGCTCCTCTACTGTTGCTGCCACTGCTCGTTGCCATTGCACTAACTAGCCACCACTGTGTACGGTCGTCGCCTGCCTCCCCAATGCCACCTCGCCGACGCTAATGCTGCTATTTTGCCGCCTCTCAACTTTGTGTCGTTTTCTCTCACTCTCTCTCGCTACCCTTTCCGCACATGTCATCGCCGACCACTAGCGCACAGCCTCCTCCATGTGCCGCTGCTGCCACGGACGGCCGCCACCACCGACCCGCACGCCGATCTCCTCTCCCTCCTTCTCCCTCTCCTTCTTCCTCCTCTGCTTGCGAAACGCTAGCCCCCTGCTACTCTCTCTCTTCTATCCTTCTACTCCAGATTCCTTACCTTTGCTTTTTTTTTGTTATATATATATATATATATAATATTTTTATATTCTAAAATCCAAACTGATATTCGAGTGATAGCACAGGCGCACATCGAGCATAGCCTAACTAATCCAAATATCCTCCGAAATTTCTCAATATTTAATTAATGTTTTGCTACATCCAATTTACCGAAAATTATAATTAATATTAAATAATTTAAACGGAATCCAGGATCTTACAAAATCTAATATTTTAAAAAAAGTTGATAAAAATAACTATTTAGAGGATACTATTTGTCACGATTTAGGAATATATACGCAAGTCAATAATAATAATCCTCGCTATAAAAATTCACCAAATGTATCAATAATGATAAAAACCGACGTGAGTATGACAATCCATATATACAGAGGACCCAATACATCATAAACCACACAGAGCTTTATCGGATATAAATCCGGGCATCATAATATGAGACCTGCTGTCCAAACGTCATAAGGGATGTATCCAAATATAACAACTCATCAACATAAAACAATAATTCCAATATATCCCAAACATTGATCAAAGCCTTCATCCGGCCATAAACAACAACTATGATACACTACTGAGATCTAAAACATAATTAATATAAATATCTCCACTCATCGATAAAGACATGCCGCGTCACATCACATCCGAACTCTACAAGTATATCAAAGACATTAGTCTAAAGAGATAAAATATGAAAATATGAGTCAGGGGCTTAGCATGTATCATCATATAAAACAGTACACATAAATCATAGGGAATGAGATGCCACATACAATTACATAAAACAAACCACAAGGTCTAACAAAATCACTAAAAATCGAGGAGATGTCGTCTATTAAATCATTGCCTATATCAAACAGTTTTTCCGAGATATAATCATAACAAATAATAATCTGATCAAATTTCATAGACAATATCATATTATATGATACGAGGTCACAATTACGATCGCCACCACATCTACGTAGGACACATACCATTATCCGGATCCAAATCTCATACCTCATATGCTAAAATCAAAGGCCGGAACCAAAACATATAAATATAAAATATGTTCTGGGGCTTAACCGATATCAATACGTACGAGATATTCTTATCACCCATTTATGGGCTAATTCATGCATATTAAATTATAGTCCATGCAAATGTATATAAAAATACAAAACATGCATGAAATCGGAGAACCAAATATGTAAATGACCAACTTGAGGAAATGCTACGCCTACTCTCGGTAGCCTTAAGCCATATCAATTGTAGTTTATGCCAATAAGTTAGGCTATCTATGTACTCTGTCTCCTATAGATAATGTTACACATTATATTTTGCCACCCGCGATTTGGAGTACAACTTCAAATTTAGTTATATATTAGGATGTTCAAATATATTAATTTTTATTAATTCCTTACTATGATTTTCATTAAAATGTATGGGGCAGGTCAATCATATCAAAGCTCACTTTCCTACTGGCGGAAGTGATATCATATATGATATATTCCCTGTTAGGAGAGGTGCTACAAATAGCACATATCGAATACCTCAAATCACAAATATTGACCCCTCGGGTCTCAGACCATCGTGGTCCCACAAAGTAACAACCTCATCCCCAGCAGCATGCATGTAGATCGATGCAAGGTCTAATTCATGGTTCTATAACATACGAATATACAAAATACATATACGTATATCGTCCGATATCCACAAATAACAAAACCCTCCAAAATTACAAATATCTATATAAAATCTCTGAATAACCGATAAAACATATATGTATATAAATACAATAAATAAACATAGTGCATAAAATGACATGCAAGTAAAGAAAATATCCAAAATATACACAAACACAGTTGGTCACAAAAATAAACTAAGGGATTGGCTTATGGATATTTGACTCAACCTTATACTCTACAGATCGAAAGAAATGATACTTCAAGGTACTCGCATAGCACATTTCTCTCTCCTCTACTGCCGCACTACGCTACCTCTCTTCCTGCGTGGCTTCTTTCTCCTGCTGCACTATGCTACCTCACCCACGAGCCGCCGCTGCTTCTGCCTCACCTCTTGGTCATCGACCCTCCCGGCGCTCTCTCTCCTCGCCACGTGCCACCGCTACCTCTACCTCCTCTCTTTCGGCTACGAGCCTCCACCAACGCAATCTCTTCCACCTTCTCTACGCTGACCTCCTCCTTCTCCTTGCTCCCTTCTTCTTCTTCTTCTTCTTATTCTCTCCCTCTCTGTCTCCTCCTCCTTCTTCCTCACAAGAAACCCTCTTCTCCGTCTCTCTCTCTCTCTCCTCTGCTCCTCTCTACCACACCAAGAGCTAGGTTCTTAGTAGCAGATTGCTGAGCAGTCAGGGGGTCCATATTCATACTTGATCTTTCAAGTTTACTTGGGTTGATTGATCGTCCAACCACACTACACGTTGGCTTTCATTGATAATCAACCGCCACCTCAATCATGGCCGATTCAGCAGCATTGGATTTCAATCTGATTTTTGCAGGAAGCGGGTCATCCCTTCCCACTTCAACACAAACCCGGGTGAGATGCATGCGTTCCATTCTAGCTGTGATAGGATCCAGTTTAATGGGTTTACCAACCCCACTAGCAATACAACTAAGGCCTAAAGGGGTTCAATATTCAATTGGGAGATCGACTAAAGTTATCCACACAGGGAAAGTATTGAAAGAATCCTGACACAAAGCCATGCCTAGTTTCCACTTTTTAAGGAATATGGTTTTCCACAAAACCCAGGAATAACGTGTAAAAATGCACATGCATGCACGAAGGAATTAAATAGGGTGAATAAACTAACATGTATGTTTATTAAATCTACCAAACGTAAGCAAAAATAATCAAAAACGGAAATAGACTAAGTATAGAGTGTAAGGATACTTGTCTCAACTTCAAATCTAATAGATCTGACTAAAGAATACCTTAAAATTACCTTTTGGCTCCTCCTCTGTCTTACTTCTCCTTTTCATTCTCCCTCCTTTCTCATCTTCCTGTGCGAAATGACCGAACAGTATGTGCCGCTCCTTATATAGCCGAATTGGCGTACAAACACTATTCAAGAGCCTTCAGGTGTTGCACCAAACCCTTCCTACGCATAAGCGCTGCCTTGAACGCACCTCAAGCGCGGACACACTGAAATCTGCACACGAGCACCACCACAAGGACACATCAAGCGACCTCCACACAGCCACACTCCGCTCGAGAAATCTTCAGGTGTTCCTCAGGCACACTCCAATTTGGAAAATATTTATGAGCGTGCGTCTGGCATGTCTTAGACATCAATCTATTTTCTTCCTCTGAATAACCTTCAAATTCTATATTACACGATTATTTTTGATATTTTTTATTTAACATAAACTAATAATACCAATGAAATCGGATGGGAACTAGATATTACATATATGATCTTGAAAACGAGTTAGTTGCTCAACGTTATTCTCTACCGGTTTTAGGCTATTTGCCTCGATGCAATATAAGCTCTAAATGTATCCATAATCCTTCTATTCATTTCTTTTTTATTTAGTAATATTTGCTATTTATATGTGATCGTTATGAATATTACCCTCAAAACTACATACATATTAAATCTGATTAAAATCAGGCTCAAATAGAATACAAATTGCATTTAGATAAATATTGATAAGTCAGGTTAGGCAAGACAAAGCCCGATCACCTAAACCAAAAGTTTTAATTAGACCCATCTATAGGTTGAATTAAGATAATTCGGATCGATTCATAAATATTTTTTTTTATTTTTGATATGTTTATTTAAAATTTTATATTTGTATAAAAATATCCAAAAATATATAATAATTCAAAATTTATGATATTTAGAATAAGTTATTATATAAGTATATTTTTTAATAAAAAAATATTTACATAAAAAGTTATTAACTGTATAAAAAATAAATTATTAAAATAATTTTTTAAACTTAACTTTTATTCCAAATAAAAAATAAATTAACAAGAAAGATATATAATCCATGCTGAGCTAGCCTGAATCGAACAATTTTTACCCATAACTGTGTCCGGCCCAAAGAATTAATCATGCTAAATTTTATAACTATACTCATTCATAACATTTTTATATATTAAGTAAATTTATAAAATTTTAAATTGGTCAAACTGAACCTGTTGTGTCCGCGGATTCCGGCCATGCGCGGGTAAGGATCCAAACGACCGGGTCAGGAGCTTTTGGGTACACTCAAACGGAATCTGTGGAACACTCGAGTGATATGTTATCTTTGTTAGACATAGTGGTGCAATCTGGGAGGCAAGAGAGAGGAGGAAAAGGATAGCACGTAAGAATTTTTACGTGGAAAACCTTCTCATGAATGAGAAGGAAAAACCATGGGACTTTAGTTCGAAAATAAGCTTCATTATGCTATTAGGAATTACAAGTAGGTTGCAAAATACGCTCGAAACTTCTTTCTTTCTTTTTTCTGTCTATGGTAGTTGGGGTATATAATGAATGTTGGAATCAAAAGAAGACTCAAAATCTTTTGTTGAGTGCACAGTTAATGTATTTATAGCATTTAGAAATGTCTGTTGAGGGATGTCCATGCGGGGCTAGCATGTGGAGGAAGTCGGCTGCCAACTCCTCCAATCAAGTGCTTTGTGCCAAGTGCGTAGCGTGCACGCTAGACGATTTCCTGTGATGTCCCATCGGAGTGACTGGGCGTGTGCTGCGAGTTATTATTACTCTGACAGTCTGATGGCTTTTAGCCACCAAATCTCATGGCATGCCATTTTTACAGACTGAGTGACACCCGCAGCCTTCCTTTGGTCCGTGAACCCGAGTAGTCTCGAAACTCGTTATGCCATTTGGGCTGGCCCCAACGTCTAGGTCTCTTGGGCCTCTTAGGCCTGCTGAACCTCTTTGGCGTTAGGGTCCAACAGCTGGGAAATGGGCTTCTCCATTGGGCCTTGGGTACCGGTACCCATCATTAGCCCCCCATGTTTGAGCCGACTAGCAATCGAGGCCTGGCATGTGCACTCTGGGCCTAGCTGGTCACTACATTGCCTTCCTTGCGATGCGCTGTGTTTTGTCTCCTTTCTGGCATCGCGTCTTTTCCATACAGTCTAACGTCGCATCTTTCCCATGCAATCTGACGTCGCGTCTTCCCCAGGTAGCTTGACGTTGCACCTTCCCCATATCACTGCGCAGCTTTTCCAGGTGCCTTGAGGGCCTTTCTTCTCCGCAAATTATGGTCTCCGGGAATAGTGCTCAATCAAGCGCGGGTAGAGTGCCAGCTTGTCCATAAATAGGAGAGCTCCTTGACTGGCGTGGTTCATCCCTTAGCTCATCTTGGAGGGATGATGCGAGGGCCTTGGCTCTCTCCACTTCCAATGGGTATTCACAAAGGAGTTGGGTGGACTAGTTGAAGACTTGGAGCTTCTGATGAAGACTGTCCTCATGTCGCCGTCGTGGGCAATTTCTCACACTAGTGAGGGTGGCTTGGCCACTTTACTGTTGTCGTGTGCCTCCCTCCAAGCTCTGGTAATCTCCCAGGTGGTGGAGAACCATGGGGAAGCTGCCACAGAGAACTTTGTCCCTGGAGTGGTACTCTGCCCATGGCCTCCACTTCACTTGGACATTGCACCTGCCGTCTAAAGGGGAAGGCAAAGAAAGGAGTTCCTACTGGGGGAGCGCATTTTTGCCACTTCCCCATCAGAGCTCTTGCCACGGGTGTTGGTCCTACTTCGTGAGATAAGCTTGCAAGAGTTGACCAACACCAACAGCCCTTGGGCTTTTTTGGGTCACCCCAAGTGGAGCAGTTGTGATCTCATGTGGATCGAGCTCCCTTGCCATGCCCCTTTGTGTTCTGGGCCGTTGCCCTGGGGCTTGTGCTCCGGGCTGTATCTCTTTCCTCTTTCTTGCACCTTTGGCTACCACGAGTCGTGTACTTTGTAAAGGAAGTTTGATTAATAAAAGAAGTAGTTGTTACCTTTATCCTCTTTACTGGTTGCATGAATCCTTCCCCCTCTTATCCTCTGTCTCTCTCTCTTTTTTCTCTTTTTTTTTAGCCCATGGGCACTAGCTCGAGGCACGTCAGTTGGATGGCTTGAGGACGTGCGGGGGTCTACCCTTGGGCCGAAATGTCCAAGGAAATTTGCGGCTCTGGGCATTGCCACGCACTTCGTAATGGTGTCCTTAGAACTTTCAGCGAGAGTATGTCCGAGAGCTTCTGCGAGAGTACGTCTGAGAGCTTCTGCGAGAATATGTCTGAGAGCTTCTACGAGAGTATGTCCAAGGGCTTCTGCGAGAGTACGTCTGAGGACTTCTGCGAGGGTATGTCTGAGGGCTTCTGCAAGGGTACGCTTGAGAACTTCTGTGAGAGTGCGTTCGAGATGCCGATAGGCGCCGTCATTTTTTGGTCATCAAGGCGCATTAAATACACATTGATTTGATTGACGTCACCTCGGGAAGCCAAAGATCACTAACTCTAACGGCATATGGGGGATCGCTATTTGGCCAAGATAATGAAGGGGTGCGCCTTTTGTCTTTCTACCGATTTCAAATATTATGACCTACCCTCATTTCCGTTTTTATTTACGCAACCTAAAGGATTTCTCTCTAAGCCTGTTGGTAGTTCTCCTTCCAAACCTTTCTTCTCTCGTTTCTTCTACGCTTGCTCTGTGGTTTCAGTGGTGCCCGGCGTTAACGATATTGCTTCCACTGTCACCTTGGGCAGGCTCAAAGCCCTTCGTTCCAGGTATGGGATACCTGACTCAATGGCCATGGTGATTCCTAATCCCCATCAAAGGGCTTGTAGTCCATTGAATGGCTTCATTACTGTCTACGAAATCCACCTTAAGGGTGGGCTTTACCTTCCTATCCCGCCGAAGCTCTACCTCATCATGAAGGCGCTGAAGGTGCCGTTCGCTAGGCTATAGCCTAACGCCATAAGGTACCTCGTCTTGCTCTGCGTCCTCACCCATTGCCACGATAGACTTCTTGAGCCCTCAATGGTGACGGTAATATTTCGCTTCACCCATAATCTAGACTAGATTGCCACCACCCCGCATTCTTAGTATGATGTTATGAGTGGCGGGAATCCAGATTCCACCAAGAGGTGGATGGACAAGTTCTTCTTCTTGGGGGTCCCGGAGACTTGGAACCTTTCTAGTGCTTGGGGAAACGTGGATGCTGACCCTTCCCTAAGGGAGAGGGAGGTTGCCTAGGAGGCTGTGGACTTGGTGTAGGCCAATCTTGACTCTTTTAATGAGAACAAGCAGAACGTCTGGCTGCAACCAGAGAACTTGGAAAATGCCAAATGGGAGGCTCACAGCGAGAGTTCCAGGACCCCTACCACTGCTATCGTAACAGTGAGTAGGAAGAAGACATTAAGGAAGGAGGAAAGTCCTTCGAGGATTGGGAGGCCGTCTGAGCAGCCAAGGAATAGTCGCTGGATTGAGACTGCGAAGGGTCCGGTGGCCATTATTGAGTCCTCTTCATCCGATGATGACGATGCCGTGATGGTGCCTCTCGTGAGGAGGCAGAGGATGCTTGTCGCCCAGCCAGTCCGAGAGGCTGATGGTCCCGACCCTTCAACTTTCAAGGAGTCCTCTGGTCAGCCTTCTCAATCTGTCGGCCAGCCCGTGGATATCTCCACCTTCCTACCTTCCATTGGCGAGCCACTTTTTTACGTCCCCTCT
Organism: Nepenthes gracilis; assembly: GCA_033239525.1. Classification (NCBI taxonomy): domain Eukaryota; kingdom Viridiplantae; phylum Streptophyta; class Magnoliopsida; order Caryophyllales; family Nepenthaceae; genus Nepenthes; species Nepenthes gracilis. Next base: position 3,039,132 of record BSYO01000037.1, read on the forward strand.
GATTTTACTGGAGAGATCTTGAACTAGATTGATGACCCATTCGAGCACATTGTCGAGGGATGTGCAGTGAGGGAGACTGGTATAACCCAGGCCGAGGAAGTGGCGGTGATGGTAATGGTGACTCCCACTCCTAGGGTTGCTGGGTCTGAGGAGAGTCGTGGTGTAGAGCCAGCCACTGACGTGTTTGCTAAGCCCCCATGCCTTGCAATCCAAGTTTACAGCCCGACAATAGTTCCATTCGCGGCCTCCGAAGAGCTTGTGGTCAAGGAAGCCCCTGAAACTCCATGTCCGATTGAGGCCCAGGTTGGGGCCGAGGAGCATGCTATGCCCCCACCCTTGGACACCGCCTTTGCGCTCGAGGTCAGGGATGAGATACCTACGGCACAGGATGCTACAATTGAGGGGCCTGAGGAGCTTGAAGTCCCTGAAGGAGAGGGTACTTCTGAAAGTTCTGTCGTGTCCAAGGTACTCGCTTATCCCCTTTGACTTTTTCTTCTTCTGTCTACTCTTGCTTGACTTGTTCCTCCTTTATAGCTTTAGGACATAGTCGGCAGCCTTGGACTGATTGCCAGTGAGGTCACCCATGCTTATGAAGAGTTGGAGGCTTCCAGGGCTCTCGCTGGGGTCAAAGAACGCTTAGAGGCTGAACTTGCTGAAGTAAAGGGAAAGATCACGTCTCTTGAGAATGCACTGAAGCTCCAGTAATCCCAATATAAGCTGTTAAGGGATAGAAACCTTCAGCTGGAGAAAGTGCTGAGAACTTCGGTACGGGCTACCAACATTACTCCAGCTTTGGAAGGCAAGTACTGGGGTGGCATCAGTCTGTGCTGCAGAGTGATGAGGCTGTTGAGCCTGCGGTTTCCCATGGCCGTTTTTTATCCTTGAAATGCCAGTGCAACCTATGTGGGAGACTTGTACGGCATCTCCAGGATGAGTTGGCCTCCTAGCCCTTCCGCACATGGATCATCAAGCCGCTTCGAGACCCCTTAGCGTTCAGGATCCTTGGAGCAAGCGGAACTAGCTGGTTCTGGAAGATTGCAGCGGCCGAGCACTTCTCCCTAGCGAGGGCCCTCCGAGGGCTAGTTATACCTTGTAAAGTTCTTCTCTCCCCTTTTTCTCCCTTTTGTTTAGGCATATAGTTGTACACATACCACCTTGTGAATAAAATTCTCATTTTTTAAGTGTCAGCGCTTGCTTTGTCTTCCTCGGACCATTGGAGTGTTCAGTCCCCTCACAACACACCCCTTTTAAGGGGACGTAGTCTTAACTTCCGAACCTTTAAGCCGTATTGGGCTAAAGATGCTACCTCCAGGGTTGCCGCACGCTTGCCACCTCATGCCCTCTAGATTTTTAGTTCAACCCCTAGGGTTGCTTGGCTCCATGGCCAACTTTTAATTCGACCTCTTGGGCCGCTCGTGTCACGACCTGGGAACACAATGTATGCAGGTCAAAATAAAATCAATAATAATACTTCTATCAACCATAATAACCCAACCTGGGTGTGACAATCATACACATACAGGATCCAATATAAATAAAACCCGCACAGGATCTCATCGGATAAGAATCCGGACAAACATGATATACGACCTGCAAACCATGATCGCAAGGGAGGCATCCAAATTTACAACAACTCATCCACATAATACTATAACTTTAATATTTTACATACAATGATCAAGGCCATCATCCGGCCATAAATAATAATCATAACATATCCTCGAGACCAGAAATATACCAAAGATAACATCTCCACTCGCCAAAAGGAATATCCAAGCCCGATCACGTCCGAGCTCCTACAAGCGTATCCATGCCACTAGTCTAAAGGGATAAAACATGAAAACGTGAGCCTAGAGCTCAGCAAGCATCATCGTATAAAAACAGTACTCATAAATCAGGAACAGGGATATCGCATAGCAATCACGTAAAACAAAACACCATGTCCGTGAAATCCCTAAAAATCGAGGAGATATCTCGTACTAAATCGTCGTCCGTAATAACTCGTCCCTCTGGGATAAAATCATATAAATCACGATCCGATAAAATCTCGTAGACGATATCATATCATATGATCCGAGGTCACATTACATAATCGCGACCGTCACCACATCCGCGTGGGATGCATACCGTCGTCCGGATCCAAAACTCATAATGCAGAAATCAAGAGAAAACCACCGGAACTAAAACATAAATCAAAACACGTTCCGGGTTTATCATATCAGTACGTACGAGACATTCCTATCGTCCATCCGTGGGCCAAACCACGTATCTCAAATCACAGTACACCCAAATACGTGCAGAAATACAAAGCATGCACGAAATCGAAGAACCAAAGATCAATGATACCAACTCGAGGAAGGGTTACCCTCGTCCGGTAACCACGTCTATATCAGCTACGAATTAGGTCAGTAGCTCAAGGCCATCCATGTACTCTGTCTCCCATAGATTAGGAACTTACTCACTATGTTTTACCACCCGCGGCTTTGGGTACAACCTCAAGTTTTAGTTATATATTAGAACGTCCGAATATATTAGTTTTCCGTCAATTCCTTATGATGGTTCTCAATTAAATACACAGTGGGGCAGGTCAGCTACAAATATCTCAACCTTCCTTCTGGCGGAAGTAGCCTCAACTTTCCTTCCTGCGGAAGTAGCCTATCATATACATCCCCGTCTGGACTAAGCGTCCCCGTCTGGAGCGGTACCAAATGTCTCGTGCCTCGGATCACATAAACGACCCCTCGGGTCTCGGACCGCTATGGTCCCGTAGTGATCCCATCCCCGGCAGCATGCATGGTTAGTGCAAGGCCTGGTTCATGGTTCCACAATATACAGATACACAAACATACATATAGATCGTCCGGGTGTCCAAAATCCCTCAAAATCATAAATACTAGTACAAAACCACCGCACAACCGATAAAATATACATGCATATACACAATTGATAAATTAGGGGTATATAAAAATACATGCATGTTAGTAAAATCTCCCACAGTAGTCAAAATGTATCAAAAATTAAATCAGATCAAGAATAGGGCTAGAGAATACTTGCCTTAACATTATACTCCACAGATCTGAAGAAAGGAGGTCCTGAAGCACTCGAATCTAGCATTTCTCTCTCCTGCCGCCGCGTGCCTCTCTCTCTCTCCTCCGCGCAGCCCTGGGCGCGCATCTCCCCTTTGCGCAGCTCCTCCCACGCCACGGCCGCTACTGCTGCCACTCCTCTGCCGCCGCGAACCACCGTTCGCCGGCCTTCCCAGCGACCACCGCCATCGTCGCTGCCTCCCGTCAAGCCGCCATCCTCTCTCTCTCGCGGCTTCTCTCCTTGCGCACCCGTCGTCGATCTCATCCGCACCACGCCACCGCCTCACGTCGCGCCACCGCTGACCACCGCACCGCCTCATGTGGCCGTCGCCGGCCTCCTCGGCACCACCCAACCGGCGCTGGCGCAGTCACACAGCCACTGCTGCACCTCCCGCAACCTCGCCGTCGCTCTCCTCATCCAACCCACACCGCGCCCACAATCGCCTCAGCCCACACCGCCGCAACCTACACCGCACCATCGCTGACCACCGTCGCCACCGATTTCCTGCGTCGCCGCCGCCGCTTCTTCCCTTCTCCTCCATCTTCTTCGCGCGGCAACCCTAATTTCCCCCTTCTCCCTCTCTCTCCTCTTCTCTCTCTCTCCCCGATTCATTTCTCTTCCTTTTTCTTGATTTCCCATTTTCTTTTTCCTTTTATTATTATTATTATTATTATTATTATTATTATTATAACTTTCTTTTATTTTTAAATCCAACTCGGCATTCGAACAACATTACGGGTGCACCCCGGCACCACTCCGCACCTCCGATCATTCCCAAAAATTTTACGATATTTTAAATTATTTTCACCACATCCGAAATACCCAAAATTTATAATTAATATTAAAATAATCCAATCAAGATCCGAAATATTACAGCTCGGTCACAGCCAAGTTTTTAGTACGACCTCTCAAGTCGCTCAGACACAGCTAAGATTTTAGTTAAACCATACTTTCGAACCTTTTGACCGTCTTAGGCTGAAGATACTACCTTTAGGTTCGCTAAATGCTTGCTATCTTATGCCCCGTAAGTTTTAAGTTCAACCTTTAGGGTTGCTTGACGCTTTGACCTAGTTTTAATTCAGCCTCTTGGGCAGCTCGGACACTTCCGAGTTTTAGTTTGACCACTAGGGCCGCTCGGTCATAGCCGAGTTTTTAGTTTAACCTCTTGAGCCGCTCGATCATAGCCGAGTTTTAAGGCAAGTGAGAGGGTTGCTTTCACTTGACTTAGGGATAGCCTAGGTCTAGCGAATCAATGAGATGCCATGCAACACTCAATGATATGCAAGATAAGGAATAAAAGACAAGCAATTTATGGTAACAAAATGTGTTTCGAGCACATCAAATGATGATTTTGCCTTATCTGATCATCCGTAAGATCATTGATGGTATGTCCTGAGGTGTGCGACGTTCCATGGTCAGCGGACCAGTCTGGCTTCTTGAGTCCACAACTTATAGGCCCCGTTTCGAAGAATAGTAGAGACCAAGAATGGCCTTTCCTAATTGGAGGAGAGTTTATTTCGGCCGGTATTTTTTCTCGTGGCTTCTATGCTCCTTAGCTCCAGATCCCCTACCTCGAACTGTTGTGCCTTCACCTTCTTATTGTAATAGCGAGCAACCCGTTGCTGGTATGCCACTGTCCTTATCCTCACTTGGTCTCAGACTTCCTCGAGCATGTCGAGGTTTTTCCAAAACCTTTGACTGTTGTCGCTTGAACTGAAGCATTCTACCCAAAGACTTGGAAGGCCAACCTCCACTGGAATGACCTCCTTTACCCCATAGCACAGGTTGAAGGGCGTTTCTCTTGTGGGTTCTCTCGGGGTTATCCTGTATGACTAGAGAACAGATGGCAGCTCATGCACCTATAAGCCCCCGGAGTGTTCTAACTTCGTCTTGAGTCCATGCAAGATAGTGCAGTTCACGACCTCTACCTACTTGTTGTCCTGTGGGCACGCGACGGACATGTGGGCCAAGTTGATCCTTAGACTGGTGCAGTACTTAGTGAACTATTTTCCAGTGAACTGCGTCTCATTATCAGTCACGATGCACTCGGGAATTCTAAATCTGCACACGATAATCTGCCTAACAAACTCAATGGCATTTTGTTATATTATCTTAGTGAGTGGCACTGCCTTGACCCATTTGATGAAATAATTAATTCCGATGATTAGAAACTTCCTTTATCCAGTTGCTATTGTGAGTGGTCCGAGAATGTTGAGCCTCCATTGGACAATGGGCCACGGTGATTGTAGCGCTCGAAGCTCTGTGTGGGGTCGGTGATTCATGTTGCCGTAGACTTGGTAGTTTTCACACTTGCGCACAAATTCCATGGCGTTGTACTTTATGGTTTGCAAGTAATACCCTTGCCTCATGAGCTTGAAGGCTAGGTTTTTTCCCCCAACGTGGGATACATAGATTCTAAGGTGCACTTCTTGGATGACGTATTCTGCCTCCTCGGGAGTGAGGCACCTTAAGTAAGGGGTCAAGAACCCTCGCCGGTACAATTGGTCACCCATAACCGTGTGCCATCCCGCTGTCCTTTTCACCCTGTTTACTTCATCCGCGTCCTCAAGTAATGTGCCCTCGGACAGATACCTCTAGTAGGGAGTCATCCAAGTGTTGCTAATCGACACTTATATCACTTCTAGCTCAGGTTCTTTGATACTCGGTCAGTTCAGAACTTTTCGCATTCCTCCGGCATACTGCTCTAGGTCCCTAAAAGCTGCTGCTCTTGCCAACGTGTTAGCCTTCCCATTATCTTCCCTTGGGATATGGACGAATTCAATATCCTCGAAGTCACGGTCAAACCCTTGACCTTCGAGAGGTATTTAGAGAGCTATGGATTGTTAATTTCGAAGTATCCGTGGACTTGGTTGATGACTAATTCGAAGTCACTGTAGGCAATTAGATTTTTTACCGAGCATTCCTTGGCTAATCGAAGTCCTGCCAGCAGGGTTTCATACTTTGCAATATTGTTTGTGACCAAGAACCCCAAGGTCATTGAATATTTAATCTCCGACCCCTCGGGTGTTCATAGCACAACGCCAACTCCACAACCATCCTTCATTGAGGAGTCATCCACATGCAGTATCCATGTTGTTGCTTCGTTCAATTCACCTGCACCTGGCTGGTTCGGGTCACCAAGGGCTGGCATCGTCGTCGTCTCTCCAATGAAGTTCGCGAAGGCCTGACCTCTCAAGGTTGGTTTCAGATGGAATTCGATATTAAACTCACCCAACTCAATGGCCCACTTAACCAATCATCCTAATACCTCGAGCTTCTACAAGATGGCCCTCAGTGGCTTGTCAGTCAATACCACCACTTTATGTGCCTAGAAATATGGTCTAAACTTTCATGCAAAATATACCAACGCCAAAGCAATCTTCTCCATATGTGGGTACCTGGTTTTCGCATCTGCCAGGGTCTTGCTTATATAGTAGACGGGCTGCTGTCTATCATGCTACTGCCGTACCAACACCGAGATCAAGATCATGTCAGACACTGCAAGATATAGATAGAGCTCCTCGCCTAGTTGGAAAGAAGCTAAGAGAGGCGGGCTCGACAGGTAATCTTTGAGTCCTCGGAGTGCCTCCTCGCAGTCGTTATTCCATCGAAAGCCATGGATCTTCGTTCCTTTTAGGGCCTTGAAGAATGGCAGGTGCTTCTCGGCCGATTTGGCTAAGAAACAGGAGAGGGCTGCAACCCGTCTAGTGAGTTTCTAGACTTCCATTATTGTCCGAGGAGATCGCATGTTGAGAATGGCCTTGATCTTTTCTGGATTAGCCTTAGTCCCTTGGTGTGACACTATATAGCCGAGGAACTTTCCCAACGCCACTCCAAATGTACACTTGCTTGGGTTGAGTTTCATTAGGTGGGTTCTAACCATGTTGAAGGTCTTGGCTAGGTCCTAGACATGGTGGCTGCTTATTTTACTTTTGACAAGCATATCATCTACGTAGATCTCCATGTTCCTACCTCTCTGGTCCTCGAACATTTTATTTACGAGTCGCTGGTAAGTCGCACCCGCATTCTTGAGGCCAAAAGGAATTACTTTGTAGCAGTACGTCCCTTGGTCCATCATGAATGACGTGTATTCTTTGTATTCAGAACTCTTCTTTATCTGGCTGTAGCCTGAGTACACGTCCATGAAGTTTAAAAGTTTGTGGTTGGACATTTAGTCCACAAGATGATCAATTCTGGGGAGAGGGAAGCTGTCATTGGGGCATACTTTATTGAGGTCCATAAAATCCATGCACATCCTCCATTTCTCATTGTTCTTTTTTACCATAACTACTTGGCCAGCCAATCTGGATATTACACCTCTCGAACGAACCCAACATCTAGGAACTTCTTCACCTCTTCGCGTATGGCCACCAACTTTTTCACAGAGTAGTTCCTGCACTTCTTCTGCCTGACGGGCTTATGATGAGGATCTATACCCAGCTTGTGGACTATTGTTTCAGCGGAGATTCCTAGCATGTCGCCTGGCGACTAGGCAAAAACATTCGAGTTCACCCGCAGGAAACTGGTGAGTTGGTCTCGGATGGTCTCTGGTAGCGAGCTTCCTATTTGGAGATATTTCTCTGAGTCATCAAGATCTAGTAGGACTCGAACAGTTGGTTTCCCAGACTGTGCTAACTGTAGCGTGGCCTCGTCCTGCAAGTCAAGATCTTCGATGGGCTATGGAAGGGGGTTCTGCGTGACTTCAGACAAATAGCACGTCTGTCTGGTAGATTGATCTCCGAGAACCTCCCTGATGCCAAATGGAGTCGAAAACTTCATCTTTAGGTGCGGGATGGAAGTGACTGCGCCAAAGGTAGCCAAGCAGGGACGTCCGAGTATCGCGTTGTAGATTGACGAAAGGCCCATGACCAGAAAGGTGAGGACCTTAGACGCAGTCCTCGAATACATGACTTCCAACTGGATGACGCCCTGGACGGATACTGGCTCATTGTCCAGCCCGTACAATGGTCCCTCTGATGCTCTCATTTGACTTCTCTTAAGTCCCAATTTAAAATAGGTATCGAAATAAAGTAAGTTCCTAGAACTTTTATTATCAACAAAAACTCATTTCATCTGGCAGTCATTTGCTCCGTCTGAAACAAGTACGGTTATAACCAGGGGATCGGATTGGGAGAAAGTTACATGAGCCATGTCCTCGTTGATAAAACTAATAACCTGGTCCCTGGTCTCCATCCTCGGTTTCTTCGCCACGATGATCTCCCGAGCGTCTTCTCTTAGCGGGTGGGTTGATATTATGTTTACGATTCCCACTGCCACTCAATTTCTGGGCTAGTCGGCCTCAGCATTGCCTGCTGTTTTGGAAGCTTATCCGGGTCTTTGTAGGAAGCAGTTGAGGTGACTCCTCCTTATTTGCTCCTCGATTTCCTCCTGTAGCGTTTAGCAGTCCTCGGTGTTGTGGCCCCCGCTGCGGTGATAGTGGCAGTGCTTTGTCTGATCGCCACCTCCCGGATTCTTCAACGGCCTCGATGTACGCTCTCACTACAGCCTCGACCTCCGCAAATATCTGGAGACCCTTATGGATGAGGTGCTTGAAAAAGGCGCCTCCCTCCAAAGTAAACAAGAAAACATTCCGCTTTACCAAATCGGTCAACTTCGGAATCTGCCAGGCCTCCTCTATGAATCGGGTCAGGAATTCCCATAAGCTTTCCTTAGCACCTTGTTTCACCCTCCTCCACATGGGGTGGAGCTGCTACTTTATTTTTATTAAAATAATTTCTCAACTCATAAGGCTCTCAGACCTCCTGCCGCTGGGAGACTCCCCTGATTCTAGGAGGGGCATCATTTTGCAGAACCGCCTCCTGAGCGGTGCATTCATGATTTCTTCAGACAGACTGTGGGTTGCGCCTCTCAGGGCTTTCCTCTTAAACCTAAGGACCTAAGTGGCCCTCAAGTCTACAAGGGGCCTTGCTGCTGAGGCAACTTGGGTCTTCAGGACTTCTCATTGGCTAGCTCGCTTGTCTAGGTGCTCCCTCCCCTTGCCCCTATTCTAGGATGTCATTGTCCGAAAGGCCTTGAAAGACGCTTCTTTCGCCCGCTCGTCCATTCTGGAGCAAAGGATTAGGAAGGCTTTGGGCATGTCGTCCATTCTAGTAGTGAGGGCCTGAACGACCGAGTCAGGATGGTCCTCTGTCCTGACATAGGGAACGGGGCCGTTGCCGCACGAGGCTGCCTCCCTGACCGGCGCACTCACTTGTTCCCTGGTGTTTACCATGCTGGACCTCTAAGTGAGGTTGTCGGAGCATTTTTGGACGTTCTGTAAGAATGTGAAAAGATGACTTTAAATCACTTCCCGCAGATGGCACCAATGTTACGTCCGCGAAATCCGACCACTCGTGGGTAAGGTCCAAATGACCGAGTCAAGAACCTTTGGGTACACTCAGACGGAATCTGTAGAACACACGAGTGATCTATTATCTTTGTTAGACTTAGTGGTGCGATCTAAGAGGCACGAGAGAAGAGGAAAAGGATGGCATGTAAGGATTTTTACATGAAAAATCTTCTCATGAATGAGAAGAAAAAATTACGGGACTTTAGTTCGAGAATAAGCTTCACTATGCTATCAAGAATTACAGGTAGGTTACAAAATATGTTCGAAACTTCTTTCTTTCTTTCTTTCTTTTTTCTCTCCATGGTAGTTGGGGTACAATGAATGCTAGAATCAGAAGAAGACACAAAATCCTTTGCTGAGTGCATATTTAATATATACAGCGTTTAGAAATGTCTGTTGAGGGTTGTCCACGTGGGACTGACGTGTACAGGAAGTGGGCCACCAACTCCTCCAATCCAATCCTCTATGCCAGGTGCGTAGCGTGCACGCTGGACGATTTCTTGTGATGTCCCATCTGGAGTGACTGAGCGTGTGCTGCGGGTCATCATTACTCTGACAGTCTGATGGGTTTTAGCCACCAAATCTCACGGCGTGCCATTTTTGCAGACTGAGTGACGCCCACAGCCTTCCTCTGGTCCGTGGGCTCGAGTGGTCTCGAAATCCATTACAACGTTTGGGTCGGCCCCAACGCCTGGGTCTCTTGGTCCTCTTGGGCCCACTGAACCTCTTTGGTTTCAGGGTCCGACCGCTAGAAAATAGGCTTCGCCATTGGGCCTTGGATACCAATATCCATCAAAACCAATTAGAGGGTCCAATTTTGATCAAGTTTAACATACACACACACATTAATAAGCTAGCAACTGAAGAAATGACATGCCCAAACGAAGAAGATAATGCTCACCAGAATAAAAGGAATATATTGATCGACCTCAAAATCTGTATATTTATTTTTACAAGTATATAAGAGTATGGTGTAATTTACATGTATAATTGGGAAAGTAAGAGGCTTGCTTCTAGGAACTCCAAAAAGAAGTAAAAATCAAAGGATCGAATTTCATAGTGTTTTTTATTAAACTATCCAAAAATAAAAATAGAATATAGAAAATGGCTCTACAAAAAGTGATAAAAACTAATTTAAAATAAATAGTTTATAAAAATTGAAAATAGAATTTATAAACATAAATATTTTGAGAACTATAAGCTGAAAAAGGTTACTTTTTCTATAAATAGGTTTCTAAGATTAACACTTAGTGATCACAAAAATTAAACGAAGAACAACACAAAAAATCTTCTATCATAGTAGACAAATGATTATAAGTAAAAATAAGAATAAATAAAATAAAATAATAGGTTCAATTATATAAAAAAAATGAAAGGCTAAATCTTAGAAAAATAAATGAACTACAAAATAACACTTAACAACAAATTTAATAAAATAAAAAAAAATAAACTAAAAAAATAAATGTCACTTCTTCTCATATTCTACCATCATCTCTCTCAAAATCCCAACCATTTATTTCATTCCTTATTTGTTTTTCTTTCTTTCTTTAATTTTGTGATGGATCACGTCCTAAAATTCGTCAATAACCTGATACAGACAAATGACCAAGTTTAAGAAAATAAAATAAGCCCTTGGACGTGAGATTTTCACATCGATACATTGGCCATATCCTGCAAATATTAAAAATAATAACAAACATAGGACCCAAAAATATCGCCACACATCCATGGCTCTAACACCGATAAAAAGCATCGACGGCAACATCGAACCTAATTAAGGATGGATACCTGCCAAATATCAATCTAACATATATATACACATGTCCAATAATAACTTGCGAAAGCAAAAACACATCCAAACAAACTTCCTCTAAAACCTGCACAGCATGAAATCTCCTATTTTACTTCCACAAAAAATCGAATCCAACACAAAATGACACTCCTATCCATGATTATCACAAACCAACAACTCTGAACAGAACAAACATATCACACGGGTTAACAACATCGCCCAAAAAAATTATAATACATCAAAAGTCATGTCCAGAACTAATCTAACTAATTTAAAATAAATAAAAGTGCATAAACCTGTCCGATATACAACAATACATCGACAACAGAATAAATAAGCCTAATTTCTTTCAAGACTTCAATCTTGCTCGTCGGATAAGAACTCCAACATCTCCTGCTAGTCTGAAAGTTAGTAAAAATAGTAAGTAAACCAAATACTTAATAAGGTATAATATACAAAAGAACATGCATACTTTTAACTTAGATACATATCAAAAGGGAGATAGTAATCGTGATCTTGTGTAAAAGCTTAAACATGTACAAAAGCCTTCTTGATACTTACTAGATTTCCTTATCTTTATACTTAGTCAAAAACGTACTTAAATCTTACTTTTCATCAAGGATTAGGGCCGATAGGTCTTACAAACTAAAGGAGTGGACTATCGAAGAAAGGATTGTGTATATTTTCACAAAATATAAGGCCTCACGCTCCTATTCAAACTCCGATATTGGTAGTCTACATGTCTCCCTATAGAGGAGACTAGACACTGTTTTTTTCTGTTCCCCGTGGTTCTAAAAGGGTAGTCATCGATATACTGCTACACTATCCTAAGGTATGCCAAATAATGCTACCCGCAAAACGATCTTCGGTCCAATTTTTTAACTTATCTTAAGGGAAACTCCACACTTAGCTTCACAATAATTTAGTTCTCACCCTCTAGAGAACGGTTCATAAATCTTATCAAATTGTAGAGTTCTCTTTCATACTTACGTAATTCTTTTCAATGCATACATACTTGATTTCCTTCACACAGTGTTCAATTAATTTCATAGCTTTAAAATTTTAGAAAATACATGCACAAATTTGACATAGAAATTTAAGAAAATCATGAAAATTAACCACAATGTAGCAAATATCAAGCATTATCATTTTCGAACCATAATTTGTACATACGAGGTACTCAACGTGACTTTTCGGACAAGTGAAGCAAAACACACGAAATACAAATAAATAAACATCACATAGCTAAAAATCATAACATCACGAAGTTAGGGGTCTTGGTTTTGCGCAATGTTTCTCCTAAAATTAGAAATTAGAAGGCAAATTAACATAAATGCACGTATTTCACATATATACCTCAAAATCGGAAAACAAAATAACACCTATGCACATTTAACACATGTATACTTCAAAATCTAAGTTTAGACATGTATTTAAATAAAAATATCTGAAAGAAACGGCAAAAAATAAGTAATAAGAGAAAGAAAAGTATAAAAGTGTACTTACTTTGACCCGATTTATGAGTCTTCTAACTGGCTTCACCCCAAAAACGGACTTGAGAGCTTCGATTTTCTTTTCTCTTTCTCCTCCTTTGCGCTCTCTCTCTCCTCTCCCCCCTTTTTCTGCAAAAGTCGAAAAAAACGGATGCGCACGAGTTTAAATACCTAGGCTGGCACTCGTGCGCCAGTCGAGCGCTCTTCGGGTGCCAACCTACTAGATTTTGACCTCAAGCATGCCTCAGGCGTGACTCGAGCACTGGGCTACTAGATTTTAAGATCAAGCGCACCTCGGGTGCTCATCAAGTGCTATACTAAAACCGAACCGATTTTAATTTTTGACCTCATTTTTCATATCCACTGACCTTAATTTTAATTATATTATCTTAATTAATCACAATTATTATAAATTAAAAATACGAGCCTTATAAATTTTTTTAAAGGATTATTTATATTTTGTACACTTTGCATAACTTATCCAATTTAAAAGCTTTAAATTATTTTATCAATTGCCGGTTTTTTTATCATACGAAGTAAAATAATAATTTTAAATAAATGAATTAAATTAATATACTATGAAATAGTAGTAAATAAAGTGGGGGTGAAAGTACAATTTTTATTATTTATCATCCCTATTTAGTATTTATATAATTGTATGTTTCAAATTTTATATATGTATGTATGTGCATATCTTAAGTTTTTATATAACTGCTTATATTTATTTTATATAACTGTTTATATTTATTTTATATTTAAAAAAAATAATAAAATTATATAAATTATATTAAATTTATAAAATATTAGCTTTAATGATCTCACATATTGTTAATTATTACAATATAATTTTTTTCACGCCTTTAAATTAAATATTAAAGTTTCTATATATACATAATATTTATTTCGTTATTCTATATATCATAAAATTTAAAAAAATATGTTTATGAAGAAAAACTCCATAATTACGTTGATGAGGGAATTATTTTATCCGATATAAGAAAAATAAGAATGTATTCGTATTTGAGTAAAATTTTTAATTTAACTAAATATTGATCATCGTAGATAATTGACAAATTATATTATAATATCCTAAATTTTTATTCTATATAAGTGGGATCGTTATTATTTTGGGTAATTTGGGTATGTTAAAAATTAATTAAATATTATAAAATTTTAAAAGATATTTGGATTAGTTAGGTTGGCAGTTGAAGTGCGCCTGTGTTGTCATTCGAGTATTGATTTGAGTTTTAAAATAAAAGAAATAGAATATATAATAATAATAATAATAATAATAATAATAATAATATTATTATTATTATTATTATATAAAACAAAAAAAAAAAAGAAGACGAAAGAATAAGGGGAGAAGAAAGCAGAATCGGGGGAGGGTTTCGGGAGAAGAAACAGAGAAAAGGGAGAGGGCCAAAGGGGTAGAGAGAGAAGGAGGAAACCGAGGTCCCCGAATTCGATTCCGATTTTGAACTAGTTAGAGAAGTAATAGATCGGGTCGAGACAAGTGCACCCATACCATCCTCTTTCGTTTCTTTACACTTTAGTTTCATTGTCTTTAGGTATCCTTATTCCGATATCCAATTAAATCTATATTTTATGGAACCCAAGATTTAAGTATGTAAATTCTTCGATTTCATATCCAATCTATAAGATTTGCAAGGTATTTTGCACCGAGAAACCCTAACCCGAGCAAGACCACTTTTACCCATTTATTTTGAGTTTTCTGTACGATTTGATTTTAGATAATTGAAACCCACGTGTGGAGCATGATAATTTACCAATTCGGTATCCGATTTCCTAGTTTTGATTGGTATTTTACACCGAAACCCTAACCCTATGCCTGGATGCTTTCACCCGCCGATTTTTGAGATTTTTACATAAATTGACTTTAGAAAATCTTTATCCATACTTTAAATATGCTAATTTATCAATTGGGTATCCGATTTAATAGTTTTATACGGGATTATACTTGCCAGAGACCCTAGCCCACGCCCCCTATGATTTTACCAAAATTAATTATGAATTATGCATGATTTGGCACTAGAAATTCATAAACATATCTTTATAGACGCAAGTACTCCGTATATTGGGTAATTATGCACATAAATTCCATAAATGTGATTTCATGTAGTCCAAAAATATTGTCAGACATGAATTGAAATGTTTATCCATATGTACGTTTCGTATGTTATATTGTATATGCTTCGAAAATTATATTACATGTAATTGTGAAAGGATTGTTGTCCGAAAATTCTAAAGTTATGTTTGGTTCACGATTGTAAGAAATTTTTACATGTTCCAAGTTTTATGATTATTTATGTATATATTATGAATATGTTAATTTTGCATATTTCGAAGATCATATCATCAACCATTTTTGAAAGAATTATTGATCGAAAGCTTTAAAATTCTATTTGGATTAATGTAAAAAGAATTTCCTAAATTCTTCAAACTCCAAAAAAAATTATGCATGAAATTAAGAATACGTGAAGATTTGAGTTCACAAAGAATATGAAAATATGTAACGAAATATGCTAATAGAAAAAGAAATGATTGAGGGAAATTCTGCGATTAAACGATGAACTGATGAACCGTTCTCCTGAACGAAGAATTGACGAACTGATAAATCGTTTTCCGGAATAAAGAATTTTGTGCTTAAAAGTAGAATTCTCTAAATAAATAAGGAACTAAAAATTTGGACCAAGAATGTTCATTAGATAGTATATTTTGATATACCCTAATATATTATAGTGAAAGGTCATTATTTGTTTTGGTGCCACATGTGGCTACGACCTCGTTTATAGAGTTTGTATGTAGATAGACCGCATTTAGGTCTTCAATAGAAGGAGATGGCTTTTAATTGTGTGGGAGCAAATACAATCCAGACTACGACTGACAACTCCTTAAGTCAGTAAGGCGCACTAACTCTGGTCCCCAATGAAATAAGGTTTCGGCATGATTGATGACTAAGAAAAGAATGATTGATAATGACTAAGAAAGTATGATTTGATGACTAAGAAAAGAAAATAAAATGAATTAAAGAAATTGGAATATATTATGAGAGTGTTCCTTTCTTAATCATGTTTTATGATCTTATATGTATCTCAATTCCCTCCTACATGCATTATTATGATTCTGATTATGGAATTTACATGTTCATGATTAAATATATACCTTATTCAGTTTTGGCTCTCTTACTGCTTTCTTTCCTCATGTGAGTATAAGTTTACACCCGATGAGATAGAGTGGAGCATTTGATTCGGCTAGGCTAAAAGACATTGAAGATGACCTTATAGACGTAGTTATGCAGCCTTATACCTTCTAATTGGATATTTTGTGTTTTCAATGGATTTTATGTATATATATGATAATGATGACGATGATGTAGAGATAGTTTTGTTTATGCTATTTTGATATATGTATAGGCTTCCGTAAGTTAATATGATTTGTTTTGATACCTAGTAACATCTATTCTAAGTCAACGTCATACTGAAATTATGACTTTGGTGCCACATGTGGTTTTGTAGCTTTTGGATACTATATTTTATGTATTGTGGACTATTTGATTGTTGTACAGGAATATATATACAGGTTTGTATTTGGCAGACAATCATATTATAATCGGGACTCTGCCGAATTTTTAGTTGATAATACGGTACGTCACATATATTTAGATATATTCTAATTATTATTAATAAGTTGAAGATCAAATATATTATTTATGGGTCAGAAAAATTATATTCAGTTCAAATTATAGGGAGTATATGTAATTACCCCACCCACGGATTGTTTAATAGCTGTATATAGCCTTTAACTATGTAAAAATAATCATACCCTAAACTTTAGCCTTTCCCCTTTTTTTGTGAAATCATTACTGATACTTAATCATTTACGTGTTAGCATAATTTTAGGATAATTCATATATTTTGTACAGTTTCGACTTGTTTAATTATGAGTATACAGATTTGGCATAATTTATTCAAAAATTAATGTTATCGTCTTTTATAATTTGTGATCATATCATAATTTCAACATATTTTATTCAGTGTATATTCATGTATGAAAGACATAAGCTTTACTGAGCGGTAGTCTCATTCGTGCCTCTATTTTGTTAATCTTTATATTATAAGGTTCAGAATATATAATACCTAATTTTCGTCCTATTTAATTTGATATTATCAATTTATTTTGCATTAAATTGGATATATTAAAAATGATTATACAATATAGATTTAAAAAATATTCGAAGTACGGAAGCAAATTTATAACTGAAGTACGCCTGACGCACACTTGAGCGCAGATTCCTGTGTGGGCGCACCAAATGAGCACTTGAGGCAGTGCTCAAATGCGGATTTCAGTATGGGAGTGCTTGATGAGCGCGTGAGGCGGCGCTCGTACATAAGAAGGGTTACATGCGGCGCTTAATGCACGCCTAAGTGACGCTTGTATGCCAATTCGACTATATAAGAATTGATTTCATTATATCTCCACCGTTCGATTTCATTCAATGGTGCATCTCCATCCCCACATCAGTCCTGCCCTGGTGCCATCCCCAAGACCCCAATTAATTATATCTTATTCAAAATCACTGAGGTTATACCAAGCAAATAACAAGCTAAGAGACCATTGAGAGCTGCCAACATGAATCAAAATCATTAACAAACGGATTTTTGAACTCGAATCACAAATATAAGTACGTGTTCTATACATTTCTACTAACTTCATAAATGGTCAAAATTTAACTATCCTCTTCTCATGAAGAACACACAAACAGAAGATTCATGATCATGAGAAAATCCTCCCAAATTCAGAATGCTCTGTTGAAAAAGATCAAAACTGAGCAGTATCAGCCCCGAAATTGGAACAATTAGAAGAGAAATTGGAAAGAAGCCATGGAATTGCAGTTGCCTCACTGAAGAAATCTCGCATATTCAGCCATGGAAGGTGATGCGGAAAAAAAGATCGTCTGAGAAAGTTGAACGCTTCTGTGTCGAATCCATCAATTGGGAGGCAACTTACAGTGATCAAATTCATCGAGCAATTCAGAATCAATAAACCCAGTAACGAATTCAGCGATTCCTTCAAGAAACAAAGCGGCCTGGTAAACATCAATGGCGTCGATGATCTCCATTAGCACACTTCTCCTCAGCCTATTAGCGTCCAAGAAAACAGACGTCAACTCCTCCGTCGCCTCCATCGCCGCCCTCCCTACTTCCTGCGCCTCCTCCCTGCCACCGCACCTGGTCCACTCAACAGCCACCTTACCAACTACCCCAGACTGTGCGGCCCTCGCACGCGCCACCAACGCCGGCGCAATGAGGCGCAGCCCGCATTCGATCTGCTCAATCCTATTCATTAGGGTTTTACTAGGGTTTTTCCAAGCCATCACCATACTCCATGGCCTATCAAAAAAGTCAATTTCCCCATCTTTCTGATCCTCAATTTCATCGTCTCGGTCCCCGAGAAAGGATCTTAGGAGATTGGTGAAGATATAGGGGTGGAAATCGCCGATCCAGAGGAAGGGTTTTTCGAGGGAGTTGCGCCAATCGGGGTATATGACTTGGGAAACGTCTTGAGAGGCAGCGAGATCCAGGGAATTGTAGTAGGATTGGAAGTGTGTGTAGAGCAACTCAACGTTGGTTGAGAGGAGGTGGGGAGAGAAGGCGGCGGAAGACATGGATCGGCGGAGCAGAGGGAGGAGACTGCTCCTTAGGGTATCAAGCCAGTCGGCGTAGTAATCTTTGAACGGCCTTGTGGACTTCTTGCGTCTGAAGAAAGCCGAGAAAAGATTGTTCATCTGATAACGAAATGGTCAGCGATGCAAGAATTGTTATATTAGGAAGAGAAGAGAGAGACAGAGAAGCGACAAATGCAGCAATGGCGGACTTGATTTCGTTCTTGGGTGTCGTTCTTCTTCGGCAAAGAAGACAAGGAGAGGGTAAAGGAGGAGCTGCTGAGTGAGGATGCTCAGTTCTACGAGGGCAGATTCCGATGAGGAGGGGAATGACCATGGCAAAGAGTCCGACCGTTACATTGCTTCATTTATCTACAATATTTAAATTAAATAACCTATATTATTATTTTAAATTTAAATATTTATTATAATTACTACGATATATTAAATTATTTATACGGATGAGTTTAGAGGGATTACACTTTAATCTTGGGGCGCATCACTTCGCCCCGGGTCTATAATCATAAGATATAAATCTACCATTCTATATATTTTTACTTTTTTTAAATAAATAATTTTTTAAAAAATTTAAAAATATATTTTTTAAAGTAATATTCTGATAGTCAATCTTATTAAATAATATTTTTTTAATATTTTTTGATATTTAAAAAATATTTTTTAATTTATTTTAACGTACCCCTCAGTGATCATATATAAAATTATTATGTCGTTTTGAGGGGAATGGCAACGTATAACATTGTGATATTGTTACCAAAATTCTACAATAACAATATGAGGTTAGTTTAGAAATCTAAATCGGTATAACAATATGGTAGAAAAACTTTCAAAAATTCAAATCTAAATTCTAAAAATCATGAAATTTTAGCTCATAGGAACGAAAATTCCAAGAGCTTTAATGGCGTTGAGTTTGAATGGTGGCGGCAAACTCTACTTGATGGACCGAGAAAATAAATACAGTGGTGATGAAAGAAGATAGAGATCTCGTACTAATGACATATTTTAATTAATGAAATGAAATAAAATAAGAATAAAATAATTATTTTTAAATAATAAAATAATATATAAATATAGTTAAGAATTTCTATTCCCATATTTAATTATCGAAATAAAATAAGTTTAGAATTAGTATTTTAATATTTGATATATAGTAATAGTATAAGAAATAATGTGAAAATTTATACTATTGACTTTTTTATCCTATTTAAGGAAAAAGATTCTACGATACTCTAAGCACACGGTGTCAAAGTAGTAGTACTTCTGCAGGTCTCATCGACAGGCCTTTTCCCCCTTGCAGGCAAATGGGTAGTCAATCCAATTGTAGCTATAGTTGCGGGTGCAATAATGAACCCTGGACTCATACATTCGGAACTAATCAGAGAAGTATAGATCACGAATTTGGACGACGTCAAATTGAAAAAGAAAAGAGCGACCAACGGTTGAGAGACGAAATACGATAAAGGAAACAACTAAGGCTTTGAATGAAGACTAAAATAATGAATAGCAAAATGGTAATAATTATGAAAATAGTTATTCCTTAGATAAAATGAATAAATAATACAAAATTGGTATTTTTTATTTATTGAGTTAAAGGAATATTTAATGTAAAAAAAATCAAATATAGGAATAAATATTTTATTGATAATAAGGTAAAAATAAAATTTTTATTCTCCCAACCAAATATACCATAAAAGAATAAAGATTAGAGAAAAAATAAACAAATGGGTTCCTTAACTTTAACATAAATGCCTTTTTATAAATATCTTAACTCCGTTTATTTTCATAGTTATGCCTAAAATTTAGACAATGGATTTTACACATAGACAATCCAATATAATATCCTGGTGTTCTAAAATTAGATCTAAGCACTCCTTTAGATGATCCAATGAGAATAATCTTATATATTATATTTTATTATCTTTTAATATTTGATATCTATTCTTATAATGTAAATAGTTAAGATTAAAATAACCCATTATAATGTTATGTCATTTTCTACTCTGCATCACTTCTAATAAATTTCAACCTTATGAAGGATAAAATAATCTATTATTCTCTTAATAGTTGTGATACTTCCTTATAATATAAAATATTATGATTAAAATAACATATTAAAATATTATCTTAATCTATACCATCAATCATTTTCGATATAAATTTAAAAATCATAAAAGTAATGAGGCTTATTATTTTCTTAATAATTGAGATCTACTCTTACAATATAAAAGTTACTTTTTTTTTTAATTTAAATAGAAAATTTCTGTAATATTAAGATTAATATTATTGAATTCAAATTTAAAATAATAGTGCGTTAAGGTCCCCTCAGTCGAGGGCTTGAGAGGCGATGGTTTACCGTACATTAGATGTCAGCGATTTGAGTCTACTTATCTCTAACTCGTGAATTTAGCTGATGTAAAATTATATGATAGCAATCAACAACAAGTTTAAAGTATTAAGTATGAATCATAGTTCAAATATTTTCTGATCTATTTTCTATATTTTGTTCTGTATTTCAAATACAAGTATGAACATTTGACGTAAATACAACTAAAAGAGCAGGATGGAAGATTTCGTAAAACTCTGCTCAGAAAACATGTCGATTATTTTAGGCGTTTTGTGTTTGTTGTAGGCGCTTTCATTTTCACAACATCAATGTTGATTGCTGAACTTTCCATAGGTATAACTAAAGAGAAGGGACTACTTAGTGAAACGTAAGATTTTCAGCTCTAGCTTCTCAATCTTCATCCAATTGAGTACCTTGGTGTTGAGCTGCTATCGTCGATTGATAAATACTTGATGAAGTCTTCCTGCGATTGCAAGATTAGGTGATCATCGTCCCATTCATCCCGGTAAGTCTCTGGGTGGGACCTCCTTTTGCTCGAAACAGCAGAATACATTTGCTTCCTCCATTCTTCAAAAGGGGGCCACCCGCACTCATGGGCAAGCCAATCGTCGTACTCAAACTGCAACACAAGTCAATATTAAATAAAAATATCAGTATTGGCATTAGCCATGGCCATATTGGTATGGCACATGTCGAATAATATATATCAATATTGAATATATCGGAAGAAAAAATACCTGATAATGTAAACTGGTAGCTTAATATTCAGAATATTGGTCAATATATTTGTTGTAGCTTAATATTCAGGTTTCGCGCGTGAGGAAGAAAGGAGAAAAAGGAAGGAGAAGAGGCGGCATAGGTGAGCAGCATGCACGGAGGAGAGGCAACACGGAGGAAGATCAGCATCCAAGAGAGTACGGGAAGGAAGCGGTGGCGATGGGCATGACAAGAGGCTCATGGCTGAAGGGCGAAGAGAGAAGAGATCGGCGCGGTGGTGGCAAGTCGACGCGGTGGTGGAAAGTCGACGCGGTGGAGAGAGAAGCTACGCGGGGAGAGAGAACACGCCAGCAAGAGAGAGAGTGTGCAATTCGGGTATTTCAGAGCATCTTTTCTTCCAATCTACGAAGTATAAGATTAAGGTAAGTATCCTCTAACCCTACCTTTCGTCTAATTTAATTTCTAATGAATTTTGACTACTATTTGAATATTGTACTAACGTGTATGTATTTTTATACGCACCCAATTTGTTTATTATGTATATGTATGTATGTTTTACTAGTTATTTGATGGTTTATATTGGTATTTATGACTTTAAAGGGTTTTGTTATTTAAAAAAAAACCCGAACGATATATATGTACATTTGGGTATTTGTATATTGTGGAACTATGAACCAAACCTTACGTCAGTCCACATGCATGCTGCCGAGGGCGAAGTCACTACGGGACCATAGCGATTCGAGAATTAAGAGGTCAATATATGTAATCCGAGACATGACGGGACCATAGCGATTCGAGAATTAAGAGGTCAATATATGTAATCCGAGACATGAGATTTGATGGTACCGCTCCCGATGGGGGCGTATATGATATGTGGCCCACTTTCGCCAGCAGGAAAGTTGAGGCGCATTGTAACTCACCTGTCCCACTGTAGATTTAAATAAGAACCATCGTAAGAAGTTGACAGAAATTAATATATCCAGACGTCCTAATATATATAAGTAAACTTGAGGTTGCACTCAAAACCGCGAGTGGTAAAACATAGTGAACAAGTTCGTAATCTTTGGAAGACAAAGTACATAGATGGACTTAAACTGCCAACCTAAAATACAGTAAGGCCTTGAACTACTAACTTAAATCATAACCAATATAGCCATGGTTACTGAACGAGAATAACCATTCCTTAAGTTGGTCTAATAATCATTGGTTCTTTGATTTCATACATACTTTATATTTCTACATGTATTTATATGGACTATAATTTAAGATGTGTGGATTAGCCCATGGATTGGGCGATAAGAATGTCTCGTATGTATGGATATGTGTAAAACCTAAAACACATTTTGATTATATGATTTGGTTCTAGTGTTCCTTTGAGTTCAGTATATGATATTATGATTTTGGATCTAGACAATAGCATGTGTCCCATGCGGATATGATAATGGTTGCAATTATATGATGTGAGCTCGGATCGTATGATATAATATCATCTGTGAGATTTGACAAGATCGTTATTTGTTATGATTATATCCCATAGGAAATTTTTGATAAAGACATGATTTAGTACGAGATATCTTGGTTTTCAAGAATTTCACATATCTTTTATTTTGTTTTTATACGGTTATGATATGTTATCCCTTCCTCTAATTTATATATACTATTTTATATGATAGTGATAGTTGCTAAGCCCTAAGCTCAGATTTTCATGTTTTAATCCTTCAAACTAATGGCATAGATACACTTATAGAAGTTCGATCATGATCACACAGAGTATGTCTCTATTGGTGAGTAGAAATATTTATGTTGATTATGTTTTAGACCTTGGTGGTATATTATGGTTGCTATTTATGACCAGATGAGGGCCTTGATCCATATATGAGATATATTAGAGTTATTATTTTATGTAGATAAATTATAATATTTGGATACCTCCCTTATGATATTTGGTCAGTAGGTCTCATTCTATGATATCTGAATTTATATCCAATGAGATCCTGTGCAGGTTATGGTACATTTGGTCCTGTGTATATATGGTTTTGTCACACCCGGGTTGAGTTTTGCCGTTATTAATGCATTATTAGATTTTATATTATTATGGAATATTACTGACATGTGTTTATTGACCCGGGGTCGTGACAAAGGTAGTATCAGAGAAAAGATCGTACGGAGAGATGTTCTGGGTTATTTTTGGTAAATAATTAGTCGAATATTTGACATGATAAGTTCAGTTTGTGGCAAATAATAAAGATTTGGGTCGTAAATATTTAGGTTCGAATTGGAAGGTCGATTATTTGGCTATGATGAGTCGCACTAGTGACATAATAGATAAAATAATCTCATGATAGGATGCAGAGTTAGCTGCTATGAGAAGGCTGTTTGTTTAGGAGGCAAGATAGAGTACCCTTTGGCTGACTCTGGAGCAAGCATGCTTAGAAATTATGGGAGAGTTTGATCTGGTTGAAGCAGAAAAATTAGCTTCCAAGATAGCAGAAGTGTTTGAAATTTTTGGTTGTTTGGACGAAGCTCCATAAGTTGGAAAGTGATGTATGCCGGTGGTGGACTTCTCAGTGCTGCATTCCACTTGGGATATTTTGTGGAAGCATTTTTTAGAAGAGTTCCTCACTGTTTAGCATTTGGGATAGTATTAAAAGTGAATTTAGTTGGTGGAGGTAAGAAAATAAGTTTGTGGCCCCTGAAATTGTGTTTTTCATATTTCTAGAATAAGCCTGGATGATGTTTACCCCTGATGGGTAAACCTTTGTTTGCTAAGATTGTTAACTACGGTTGTCTGGTTTGGGTCTATAGATATAAATGGTCGATCGATCAGATTTTATTTAACGTGCCAAACATTGATATAATATTAGCAGTGATTTGGTTGGCAAGTCATCATACTAGTGTAGATGATTTCAGTAAGAATATTCTAATTTGTAATATCGGTTATGAATTTTGAATATAAGAGAGAGTCGATTAAGAGATGACGAAATTGATATCGTTTTGCCTGTAAGTTATTTGATAAAGATGTGTGTTGAGTTTCTTTGGCATATGTAACCATATCTGGGAGGTCATTCGTAGTTATTAAGAATTTTTTAATTGTACGGTAATTTGAGACTATTTCTCAAAGGAGAGATTATCTTGGATTATTTTTTGATCGGTAATTAAGATTGTTATTGAAATTATGCCAGGATCGGCGCTAATTTTGAGGACCCTGCATAGAATCGATGAGACTTTGGCTGAGTGTATTCCGTGGGTACTTTAGTGCTTTTGAGTTTTGGATGTGGAAGATGAATCAATGAGATCACATAGATCATTAGAAATCAAATAAGTATTCCCTCTTGATAAATGATGATTTGCTTAATCAATTGTAAGGGCTTGATATTTTTTAAGATCGATTTATGTTTATAGTATTGCCAGATTAAGGATGATCGAGGGTATGTACCTAAGTCAGTCTTTAGGATAAATGTTCATTCGTTATGAATTTCAATGATGCCTTTTTGGGTTAACAAATTCGTTGGCATCTTTTGTGGATTTTATGAATTTGATCCTCCGGTCGTATTTGGGTCAATTTTATGATAGTTTCATTGATAATATTTTGATTTGTTCGAAGAATTATGAGGATAATGATATCCTTTTGAGGACTGTGTCATAATTGTGAAGGATAGTCAGCTATATGCCTATTTGAGGAAATGCAAGTTTGGTTGAATGAAGTGTTATTTTTTGGGCAGTGTTGTTTCTTAATGGCATAACTGTGGATCTACAGAAGATTAAAGCAGTGGCCAATTGAAAAAGGCCGTCATTTGTCGCGAAGGTGTGTGGTTTATTAGGTCCAGCAGAATTTGTTAAACGGTTTATTGAGGATTCCTCAAGAGTTGCAGCATCTGTGGGACATTTGGCTTAGAAGCGATTTGTGTTTGTCAGAATGATAATTGTAAGGTGAGTTTTCAAGAAGTAAAGGTTGGATTGTCGACAATGTTAATTTAGTTGATCCATGATGGATCAAGTAAATTTGTGATAGGTTGTAATGCTCCCGAGGAAGATTTAGGGTTGTATTTTGATGTAGCATGTCCAAGTGGTTGCCTATGGGTTAAGGCAATTGAAAGTCTATGATTACGAGTTACTACATCCATTGTTTGGAGTTAGTAGTAGATGTCTTTACTTTGAGAATTTAGAGATGTTATTTATATGGTTTAAAGAAATTATTTCACAAAAGGAATTAATTATGCGACAGTGTAAGCGAATGGATTTGCTTAAGAGTTGTAATGGTATAGTCAATGATTTTGGAGGAAATGAATTTGGGTGATGAGCCATAGTTGATGAATGTATCATGAAGAAAAATCCAAGGAAAGTTTGGGATATGACGCAATCTGAAAGAATTTTGCATAGAAGTGCTGTGAGAAGGATGCTAGTGGGAAGATTGGACAAGAGGAATTACCTTTCTTTGCTACCAAGGTTGGATTCCGAATCAAGCTCCTATCCGTGGGAGAAGTTCAGCGATGAAGCCTCCTTTTAGACAAGCCATCTTGATGCTGGACGTAATTGAGCTAGTAACCTCGAGCCTACTATACAAAGTGCTTTCCCATCTCACATTCAAGAGGAGGCTAGAAAGGAGGTGTGATTTCAAGGATTTCTCATTAGAGCCTCGGCTAATTTGATAGAAGCTCGAGAGCAAGTGGAATGCTTTGCTTTTGGAAAGGATTTGTAATCCGAATATGGAAGAGCTAGAATAGGAGATTATGAATCGGGACCCATGGATATAGCAGGACATGAGGAACGATTTTCAGGTGGCGGATATTGAAAAGGTGATTGTAGCCTATGTGGCAAAATGTGTTGTATGT
This sequence comes from Nepenthes gracilis, assembly GCA_033239525.1. NCBI lineage: Eukaryota > Viridiplantae > Streptophyta > Magnoliopsida > Caryophyllales > Nepenthaceae > Nepenthes > Nepenthes gracilis. The sequence continues at coordinate 3,065,450 of BSYO01000037.1, forward strand.
CCATAAGAGATAGCGGAGCATGAGAAGCCTCCATAGATTTTGTTTTAGGGTTGCTTAAGAAGGCAAGGATTATGGGTGCTATTTAGGAATTTTTAAATTGGTTGACAAGGTTGGCCCATTTATTGCTAATTCGGATGATGTATTTGGATAAAAAGTAGGCTCGTTGGTATGACAACGAGATGATAAGGTTATAAAGTATTTCAGTTTCGAGGTTTCGATTGTGATATGAGGTTTGTGCTGAATTTTGGGGCAAGTTCGTATAAGAAATTTGGGTACCGGGTTGGAATTTGATATGGCGATTATTTGCAATTAGGTGATCGATCAGAGTGGTGCAGTGGAAGCATATGGGTCCGTAACCCTAGGTTATAAGATTTGATTTTGGATTTAAAGTAGGGAATCTGATTTGAAATCCGATTTGAAGTCATCGGTTCTAGGATGATTAAATTGCCTTTCGTCGAGTTTGCTTGCAACGATAGCTATCAGTTGAGCAACTAGATGACCCTTTTGAAACTTTATATGGACGAAGATGCAGGTCAGCTATTAATTGAGAAGAATCGGTGGTCGCAGATTGTTGGGCCTGATATCATCCAGGACTCGTCAGAGAAGATTAAGATTATTAGAGATTGGCTGGTCAAAATTCAAAGTCGCCAGAAAATTTATACTAATAAGAGGAGATCAGATTTGAGGTTGATGTAACCATATGTCTCTAAGGTGTCTTCGAGGAAAAAAATTTTGAGTTTTGGAGGTGAAGGATAGATCGAAGTCGAATTTCATTGGGTCTATTTGAGGTGGTGCAGCGAATCGGAGAGGTGGCCGATAGACTGGGTTTGCCTTTGAATTTGGCAGATGGACATGATGTGTCTATGTATTATAATGAGAAATGTGTGAATAATCATTCGTATGTGATCGAATATGAACTATTGTTGATATCAATGAGCTATTTTATGTCGAGGTTTTGGCTTAAATTTCGAGGTAGAAGAGATCAAGTGTTGAAAAACAAGACGACCGCTTGGATATGATGTTTTCAAAAAAACTTTCGATTGAGGAGTTGTTACGGGAGCTCAAGGATAAGTTCGGGGAATCTCTCTATCTGCTTGAGGATGGAGGTAAGGATTGAAGTGTATAAATTTTGAAGACAAAATTTTTGTAAGTGGGAAAGAATTGTAAGGCCTGAATCCCTATTTAGATTATTTTAATATTAATTATAATTTTGGGTTAATTGGATGTATTTTGAAAATATTATATATTGTGAAAATTTAAAGAAAATTGAATTTGCAGTGTAGCGCCTGAAGTTCACCCAAGCGCCGATTTAGTGTTATATATATGAAGAAGAAAATGGGGAAAATGGAGTCTAACGGCAAAGCAAAAGCAGGGGAAAAGAAAGTAGAGAAAAGGAAAGCAAGAGAGGGAGAGAGGAGAGAGGAAGAGAAGGTTTCACGTGTGGGGAAGAAGGGAGAAGAAAGACGGAGAAGGAGGCGGTGCCGGTGAGCAACGTGCATGGAGAGGCGACATACAAGAAGGTTGGCGGCCAAGAGAGGAGAAGGAAGCGGCGGCGATGGGCATGACAGGAGGCTCACGGCCGAAGGAGGAGAGAGAAGAGATCAGTGTGGCGGTGTTAGCAGATTGGCACGGCGGTGACGGGTCAATGCGGTGGTGGCTAAGTAGCACAAATAGAAAAGCCGCGCGGGTAGAGAGAGAGAGAACGCGCTAGTAGGAATGAGAAAGTGTAATTTATGTATTTCGGAGCATTCTTTCTTCCGATTTGCGAAGTATAAGGTTAATATAAATATCCTCTAACCCTACCCTTGATCTGATTTAATTTCTGATGAATTTTGACTACTATTTGTATGCATATATTTTTATACGCACCCAATTTATTTATTATATATATGCATATATATTTTATTGGTTGTTTGATAGTTTTATATAGGTATTTGTAATTTTGAAGGGTTTTGTTATTTATGAAAAAATCTGGACAATATATATGTACATTTAAATATTCGTATGTTGTGAAACCATAAACTAAGCCTTGTGTCTGTTCACATGCATGTTGTCGAGGGCGAGGTCACTACGGTACCATGGCGGTCCGAAACCCGAGGGGTCGATATATATGATACGAGGCACAAGATTTGATAGTACCGCTCCCAACGGGGAGGCCTAGTCCCAATGGGAACATATATGATATGTGACCTCCTTTCGCCGGCAAGAATGTTGAGGCATATTGTAGTTAACTTATCCCACTGTACATTTAAATGAGAACCACCGTAAGGAATTGATGGAAATCAATATATTCAGATGTCCTAATATATATAAACAAATTTGATGTTACACCCAAAACCGTGGATTGTAAAATATAGTAAGCAAGTTCTTAATCTATGAAAGACAAAATACATGGATGACCTTAAAGTGTCGGCCTAAAATGCAGTCGGACCTTGAGCTGCTGACTTAAATCATAGTCGATATAGATATGGTTACAGGACAATGGTAACCCTTCCTCAAGTTGGTTTAATAATTTTTTGTTCTCCAATTTCGTGCATGTATATATTTGCATGGACTATACTTTGAGATGCATGGATTAGCTTAGGATTGAACGATAGAAATGTTTTGTACGTATGGATATGTGTAAAAATCAGAACACATTTTGATTATATGATTTAGTTCTAGTGTTCCTTTGATTTCAGCATATGATATTAGGATTTTGGATCCGGACGATGGTATGTATCTCACATGAATGTAGTGACAATCGCAATTGTGTCATGTGACCTCAAATCGTGTAATATGATATCTTCTATAAGATTTGATCGGATCGTTATTTGTCATGATTATGTCCCATAGGGACTGATTAATACAAACAATGATTTAATACGAGACATCTCCTCAATTTCTAGGAATTTCACAGACTTTGTATTTTGTTTTTACAATATTGTGATGTGTTATCTCTTCCCTCTGATTTATATATACTATTTTATATAATGATAACACTTGTTGAGCCCTAAACTCACATTTTTATATTTTATCCTTTCAAACTAGTGGTATCAATACGCTTATAAGAGTTTGGTCATGATCAGATGCGGCATGTCTCTATCGATGAGTGAAAATGTTTATCTTGATTATGTTTTAGATCTCGGTGTTATATTATGATTGTTGTTTATGACCGAATGAGGGCCTTAGTCCATGTATGGAATATATTGGAGTTATTATCTTATATAAAAGAGTTATTATATTTGGATACCTCATTTGTGATGTTTGGTTAATAAGTCTCGTTCTATGATGTCTGGATTTATATTCGATAAAGTCCAATACGGGTTATAATACATTCGGTCCTATGTATGTATGATTTTGTTACACCCAAATTTGGTTTTGTCGTTATTGAAACATTATTAGATTTTATATTATTGTGGAATATTACTAACTTGCATTTATTGTCCCGGGGACGTGACATCGTCCAAGAAGTCCGATACATAGATGACCACAACCAATATCAATGTTTTCATTCATATGGGGTAACTATTATGAGCCCACTCATCAAGAAAGAAAGAATAAAGGAAAAGAGATCATTCAACAAATATCATGTAGATTATAGTAAACTTATAATAAGAATAGCATGTTTCGATCAAATTTACCTGATAGTCGCCTATATTGTGCGTATACCGCTTTGGTATGCCAATGGCATCCAATGATGAGTAGAAGGCTTCAACATCTTCCATCATCTTTTCTTGTGATGGAAGCTTTATCTGACCAGACAAAACACCAGCTATCCACTTGCTTTGGAATTCAATAAGGGGGAAAGGGACAACCTGGAAGCAATATGCAAAGACTTGCTCCAATTACACAAACCCAAAAGAAAGGCTAAATTGCTACAAAAACTATTGCTATATATAAGGTCTAAAAAAAATTCAGAACACTTTTGGATATATTATACACAATATTACCTTATATTATGTAAGAAATTGTTTCCATTACTTGAACTCGTGACCATAAGAACACATGACGATAACTTTATCATTGCGTCAAGACTCTCCTTAGACCGTGGTTGCAAATAATGGCATCGGTATTAATCGTAATCATATCAAAATTTGTTTTATCAAATAATACATATCAGTAGTAAATATATCGAAAAAAATAAATTTCTAAAAAAATGTAAAGTAATAAGATTATATCAGCTAATATATCAACCAAATATCAAATATATTTATATAACTAATACAACCAAGCAACATATCGTAATTTTGTCGTGATATCACGACATATCGGTAAAGGGGGCCAATAAAAATATATATTAGCTAATATTTTCATCTATACTTTCCATTATTTTGATTGATTTGGTGTTTCGTTGGTTGCAAACTAGGTTATCCAAAGGTTCTCAAGAAGCTAGTGAAAAGAGCGAAGGGTCTTCTCCAAACATAGCATCAAAGCATGGATGCAAATATTATATATCGACTTTAGGGCCCCCAAATTGATATTTTTTAATATCACGATATGTTTCATATCAGCTAATACAATCATTATATTAACTAATATTGTTCCAATAGCTTATATTTTTTAGAAAATTTTTTTATCTGATATTAATATATATTGTCCAATACCAATATACCCGTGCTCAATACCGATATTAATATTTTTATTCATGCATCAAAATCCTTTCCAAAAATTGGGACCTAATAATAATTCCTAACATCTCATATTTTTTGACTTTTTCCCATGTATTATACTTTTTCAAAGCTCAAAAGTAAGATTTATACGAGAAGTTGAATGCTTTAGGGAGACATAAACCTTCCATGGGAGGCCAACAAATGAAAGCGACGGGGCTAAGGCAGGTGGAAAGATGTGCTGATATAATGGCCCCACACGGTTATCATCAATGGTCACAACCCCGTTGGTTTGGAGGAAAGGAAAATGATACTTATACCTAGAAATTAACAAGAACTACATTAGCATCTTATCCATATTAATGGAAATTACGGCAAGCTTCAATGAATTAAAAAAGAATTGGTAGAAATTTTCGTAAGTAACACGGATTAAACCAATAATTCAGAAAAAAAAGACAGAAAAAACAAAACAAAACAATAAATGGGAAGATAAGTGGATAATGAGCAGTCGGTAATATAAATATCGGCCGATAAGAATCGATATTGGGCCATCAATACCAATATTTTTTGATACTATATTAATATTATAATATGTTGTCGTATCAATAATATATTGCGATATATCGACCAATATAATCGATATATTTGATACGGTTTTGTCCACATAATTTTTGAAAAATGATTTCCTAATACTTTTTATCCAATATAGCCTCGACCGATACTAATACTGATATTTTTATCTATGAAAGTGATGTATATTCATGAGAAAGGATTTATGTTCATTCACCCAGTGAGCTGTTACCATATGTTAGTATTAATTTAACAAATTACATACTAAATTTACTTGCATAGAGAAGGTTTTAGCCAGTTTAATATGAACATACCCGGTGCAGTGTAATATGACATCTGCAAGAACCACAGTTCCATCTTGGAATGCAATTGTGCCATCTTCATGGGCACCTGCAATCTGCAATAAAATGTATCCATTCATGTTAGAATCCTCCTATCTTTCATCTTTCCCCAAGCTTATAATGACAAATTTTATCATAAGTAATTTGAACAGCTATGATTATAAAAACATAGTAAAATGTGTCAAATCCGTCTAATAATTCTTGCCATCCAAATTATTAGGATGAGATTCTCACCATTTAAAGCTTGAATTGACTTTACAATAGGATTCTAACAACTTCAAAATTCATTGGACTAGTATCATAGATATAAATATTAGTTGATATGTATCAATATCAAGCCTCCTAATACTGCGACAATATTGCATGTGTTACTATATCGATAATATATCACGATATATCAATCGATATATTAGTTGATACATTCCTATTAGTTTACAATTTTAAAAAAATATATTTTTTTCCTATATACTCGACACTGATATAATGTTTGATATGTTTGATACCTATACAATCACAATCAATATCAATCAATACCAATCAATACCATGTGTTACCATAGCTGATGCTGATATTTTTTACCGACTTCATCCAAGAAAATCGGGGCCAAATAATCTCACATATAGATTTAATATGATCAGCACTCGTTTCTTACTCCGGGTGAATGATTTTACCATTGGATGAAGCCACATATTATCATAGCCAGGCTGTCTGCTGAATGCCCCCTCAGGCATTGATCTCGATGCAATATGGACTTCTTTTGCGACAGCTGCAATGTCCCGGGAGATATCAACAGCGCTAGCTGAACTACCAACTAAAACCACAACCTGTATATTGAAGGAGGAGATACGGAAGACAGTCATTAGCTTCCCAAAGTTAACCAGGGGATTGAGATTTTTAAGAAAAATTTAAGACAGCCAACTAGTCCTTGGCCCAAGTCAAAAAGTCACGAAAATACAGTCTAGGTAAATGAGAGTAACTAATGTTCAATCACAGTTAAATTAGCAAACATTATAGCTTGCCAAAAATATTTTTGCATTTCCCATAGTATGGCATGAATAGGAACAATCTTTTTGATATTTTCCAATATTTAGCACGTAGGAAAATAAGCCATCAGAAAACATTTTTCCAATAGCGGAAAACTTAAACTCAAAAAAAAATGATTTCCCATTACCATTGACTACCAATACTCATTATTGAAAGTTTTTACCCAAAGGTGATACAATCACCGGTCTAAGACGCCAGACTCTACCACCTATTAATGCTGGCAACTACTCGAACTACCACAGTCGGCTGCCGATGCCCCTGACCTTATCGGACAAATGCCGATGCCCATGACAGTTGCCAACGCCAGCTACGGCGGGGCGACGATGTTTCTGATCCCACCACCAATCAGAGAATAGCCACATCAAAAGTTGAACCGATGGTGAATAAAATATTTTCTTGACCAACACCTTCCAAAAATATCATGAAAGGAAATATTACTACCCTCAATGACTATAAACATCCACAAACATGGATTGATTTGGGTGATAATTTAAATTTCATTGTACACAGATAAATATTGTCAATTATTATAAGGAAAAGTTATTTTTACAGAAAATATTTTTTAGGAAGATTTTTACCATGAATATATTTTCTATTTGGTAGATATTTTCCATAAACAAACGGCGTTTTAACTAAATTTGTCTTCTAAAATATTCTTCAAAGGATATAGTAACAACTTTACCACAAAAGCAACAAAAGAAGCAAGAGCCTAGTTGTAAGCCATTCTCTACAGGGTTACTACCCTAATGAGACCTCAGCCTCCCTTGTATTAAACCTCAGAAAGGATATCTAAATATTCCTGCACTGCTTCTAATACATATTGCCCACTGATGTATATATTGGCCTATACGATATATACATTAGCCGATAAGTATAGGTATCAAGGCACCCCAATGCCAATATTTCCCCATATTGCGATAATATCACGATAAATTTTCATATAGACCGATACAATTAATATATTGGCCAATACAGACTTATAAGATTATAATTTTTAAAATTTTTTTTTCATTCAACATATCCAATACCGATACATATGTCCAATATGTCCAATACCAATATGACAATATTTGATATTGATATTAATATTTTCATCCATGATATCGCCTAATAACAATATAACCTTGACCAATACAAATATTTTTATTCATAGAATATAGACAATTAATTAGAGATGTTGGCCATAATTGATGAATGCTCCACAGGTGGACACGTCACTATGCTGCCAACAAAGATAATATGACTATATATTGATGTTTACATAAAAAAAAAAAACTATATGTGATGTTAGTGGAAGAAAGCTGGGATCATACCTGGTCTCGATAGGGCTCAGGAATCCGATAATTGTGGCTATGAATTTGCCTCCCAGGCCATTTCTTTACGCCTGCAAGGAAAGCATTGAGTCATGAAAAGTAATAAGGTAAACAAGTTTTTTGAAGACCCGAGAGAGGTAAACTTTTGCTAATGACGATGCTTGCTGCAGCATCCTAGGAATTCAGAAACGTCATGATGGATCTTTTAATTAGAAAATTTTTGCATCTGAGTGTGAAATAATTGGTCCTTGGGGCATTGCGACTGATAGGTCATTGGTATGTATCATGAAAACTGCTTCTATCTACAATGCAGAATTGCATACATCTTATTTCCCCCCAATATGGGTGCTTCCTAGATTGAGCCACCCTTTATCAGGAATTACATTGGGCGTATTGATACAAATCTTGACAAATATATATCGATATCAAAGCCCCTCCAATACAATGATAATATTATGATATATTTCCTTATTGGTAATATGTTGTAATATATAATAGATATGGTCCTATCAGCTTATAATTTTTAGAAAATTTTTTTCTTCCAATATATTCAATTCTAATACATATTATCCAATATATCTTATACCAATACGACCGTAAACAATACAAATACTAATATTTTTATCTATAATTTGTGCACCAATTAACATGAGACATAATAATGATATGAACAAATTACCAGGAATTTCAGCAATTCTAGGCTCGGTGAAATGCCCATTACAGATGACCACAGCATCATATGTCTCGTCCAAATCATTCCCACTGTCAGTGTCAGTACACCTAGAAGTCACCTTCCACTTCTTCCCATCCTCCTCGAATCCAACATGGAAAACCTCGGTCTTGAAACGAACCAACTCATTTAGTCTAAACGCAGAAGCAAAATCTTCCAAGTACCTTAAGACCTCCTGGTGACCCGGAAACCTCCGTGAATCCCTTTGGGCCCCACCTGCTACAAAAGAGTCATAGATTAAGTTATTGATATAAGTTGCAACCGTATTAAGCGATAAGTATCAGTATCGCTAGTGCCTAATGCAAAATTTGTTTTTCCACGGCCATAGTAAAATTGAGTTATATATTATAATTTAATATTGTTTAATCGCATTTTATATCTTTGAAGAGTTTTAGTCAAATTTATTCAATGAATTGAAGACCCTTATAGCAAATATTATACTAGCAAATAACAAAACAATAAAAGTAAATAAAATTAATTCTAGTAATAACTCCACAATAAGCAAAAATATCACTGAAGAAATATAGTCATACAATATAAGTTGAAGTTAGAAAATAATTATGCAATACAATTATAAAGAGAGAAAAAAAAACATTTGAGTCACAATGGGTTTTCCGAGCATTTGGGATGCTGAACTTAGAAGGAATGGAGAAGGAAAGCACAAGGCTTGAGAGGGAACATTGATTGATATTTCGAATATCACGATATTAGAAAGACCAAAAATTGGTATTAGAGACCCAATACCGATATGTATGAACAGATATTTTATTATATGAAAAGAATGGAAGGGAACCATGCAACTAATTTGTAAATAATCTACCAATCGCTCAGAGTAGTATTCTATCTAGCATTTCCTGTCAGAATGATTGGTTGTCAATCACATAGTGCAGTGCTTTTTTGGGGTGTCGAAAAATATGACTTTCATATGTTGCTCCCTCGAGCAGTAGAGCGCAAAGGACTCTGCGCAAGTTCAGTAGTGTACAGAAATGAAAAAGCAGCGAGCCTTCTACAAATTTTTACATGAAACACATATCCACTTGTAATCTGAATTTACTTAAAGCGGAGTATTGAATAATGAACTATAGAAACATGAAGACATCACAGAATAACAACAATATTGTGTTGGATACTTTGTTCAACCCGTTCCCCAGACCACCTTTAAAAGCCTAACTGCAAACGCCAATGTGAGAAGAAGCACAAAGCACACTCCGGAAGATGAAAACACAGCAGCATCCCTCGAGATTTGGGAGCCAAAGCCCAAATTGTAAGCTAATGGGTAGAAGGATTGAGATCTTGGGGATTTTTGTTCCAGGAAATAGCTGAGTTGTGATGCATGAGATTCAGCAAATCATTGGCTACCCATTTTTCAAGAAGCTTGGAACCCACACTTAGCTACAAATAATGGAAGCGATGGAATCGGCACTGAAAATGGCAGTGTGACGCACAGAGTTCCAGCTATGTGTAGGGTCAGGTATACAGTTGAACCACATTGAGTTTAGATTCAATGGTCTTACCCTACATTATAAAAAATGTTTCCATGACTCCAACACAATCACCATATCACATGGTGACATGCAGGATATCATTCCTTGTCTTTTAGATACAATCTTGGAGGATTTAAAAGCTAAAAAATGATTTATAATTGTTTCTATTCTTTAATAAATTATACTAAATCAAGTAGAATAATTAAAGCGAGCTTATATAGCCAATCCCAATTAGTAGGACTCGATATTTTGTTGTTGCAGTTGTCTTTCATATGCAATCTAACACAAGTTTTTTGTCCATGCCTATGCAAGTCTCTGTAAAGGGCTGCCCGACCATATCTAACCAACATCTTAAGGCAATAAAGCACCTTCTGCTTCCAAAATTGTTTACGAAATCCCACCATTGTAGGACACAGGGTTGACGCAAAAAAAAAGAGCAGGGCAATATAGTAGCCTTTAAACCTACATGGGTTAGTACAATTGGTAGGGCAACTTGAAGTACCGTGGTTGAATCCATGATCACGAGTTTGATTCCTGTTACTACATACGTAGATTGATTTGGTGCATGGCCTTTACCGGTGAAGTCAAAAGCCCAGAGTTTTCCTTCCCACAAAAATGAGAAGGAAATTCTTCATTTATAAAAGATGAACTAGATTTTTGGTAATTTATGATGGGTAGATCGGGGTAGGGGTCATTTCATTTTTAGATCTGGTACAAATGGGTCTAATAGATGAAAGAATTAAGAATACCCCCCAGAATGATTAATCCAATCCATAACTTCGTACTGAAAAATATAATATTTTTGAAACTGCCATGAAATGTGGACATTGTTCCAAAAAGCCAATGGTGAAACAGGATCCCTGCTTGAAAACATCTTGTGCAGATAGGGACATCTGCCATGCACCTGAAGTCCACTTGACTTTGCAATGTAGGTTTATAAAGAGCACCACATGAGTTATTTAAATTGTATTGCTCTTATAGTTATAGGCTGCTTGGTATTGGTTGAAACAGCAATGGAAAAAAATCTATAAATTAGATCTTTTCTGAAAAAACTCCAAAAAAGCTAATGGATGTCCTCTCTGAGTTGCCATGGGCTGTACAGGTTACATTCATATTTTTTGTTCCAAAAATGCAAAAATGATTTTGGCAGAAGCTACAAATTATAATTTTTTTTTTCAAAAGAACTTTTCAGAAAAAAAAAAATACCCTGCAGGTCTCCCCCAAAAAAAAAAAAAAAAAAAGAAAAGGGTAGTTTTCCTATCTATAAACCAATATTTCACTTTAGAAATTAAAAGGATATTGAATGTGCATAAGGCTTCCAAGACCTATTGCACAATAGATCTTCATGGAAAAGATAGGATTCTCACTTTCCAATGCCTAGGCATCTGTCAAACTTAATCCACAAAAGCGTGGAAGATCTTTGCTCTGTAATTGTTACAACACCAACCAGAGCAAATAATTAAATAAACAATTAAATATCTCGAATTAAATTGTTCTCTTCATTTTCTATAATTGAACAAAATCCAAATTAACAAAATAAAATTTTCAACATTGATTCAAACCTAATCAAGTCGGACCTAACGAACAAACAAACCCAAAACAGATATAACATCCAAGACCGACAACAGATACAGAACTTGACCAAACTAACTTTATCCAATCACCAAATAAACAATATATATCAACCTGCTCATACCAAATCAATCCGTGAGGAAAATATCAACCAAAACATCTAAGACAGACAACATAGAGCTTGTACAAACATCTATGCTAATAAATATAATTTCCAACAATATAAACCATAAGTAAAGCAGCTATAAACTTTCCAACATAGACTCAAACGAATCCAGATACATATTTAATGACAAAAAAGATAATAAACAAGTTCGATCTTTACAATCCAAGCTCCTGCAAATAATCCCTATACCCTCCATTTTGAAATGTTAGAAAATTGGCCATTATGTAAGGAGCCCTCGAAACAAGTTTTGATCCAAGCATCACATCAATTGCAAACTCGATTTCTCGATTTGGTGGTATACCAAGCAACTCTTTTAAGAAATACATCCTCAAATTCACAAACTACTAGGATTTCCTTAATGGACATACTATGACTTCCAAAAGTCATAACATAAGCCAAATAAGCATGGTATTCACCTCGAATCAAATGGCTCGCATGGAGAGTTAATATCAAACCTACTAATTCATTACTAACACTTCTCTAAAATTCAAAAGATTCATACCACGGAATGAAAAATTAGACCGTCTCATTAAAATAATCTATATTCGTATGATAACATGCAAATTAGTCTATTCCCAAAATTAACGTCAAAATAAAGCATGTCTAACAAAATTAAATCCACCGATAATTCAAACCCACTGAAACAAACCAAGCACTAGAGAGTGCATAATATCCGCCACCAAATATTTACCCACCAAAGTGAATACAATCAAGGCATAATCCAAGATTTGAGGGGGTGAATGCAAATTACGAACAAATTTGGGAGTCACAAACAAATACGTAGACCAAATATCAATCAATACATATGCCACAGAACCAAACAATAACCGACAGGTTGGCATGAGCATCCTTGGCCATCGCCATATAACCTCCTCCCAGGACAGTATGCTTTCTCTCTAATTGCTTTGGCGGAAATGGGCAATCATTCATTACATGGCCAATTTAGCCATAATTGAAACAAGCTCTAGTTTGGCATTAGCACTGTCTCCCTGGATGATACTTGCCACAATGAGTGCATACTAGTCTAAAGTGTTGCAACTTTGTCAGCAAAGATTTAATTTCAATCACCTTGCCTTTATCTAGCACCTTGAGCTTAGAGTGGAATCCTCCCAACCTCGAGCTTTGACCTTTATTTGCCGACCTCATCTCAAAGAATTTTGCTTTTTCCTCTTCTCGCTTAATAAATAGAGCTCAATCAAACACTTAACGACCTCAAATTGCTTCCGGATTGAATCTTGGAGCCCTTGTAAAAATTTTCTGGCCTTCTTGGCCTCATCTGTCACAATTTGCAAGGAGAACGGGATAACTTTGTAAATTTTGTATCATATTCTGCCACCGTTTGGTTCCTCCACCTTAGGCGGTTGAAGTCATCCTCCTTATACTCACGGACGCTCACTGGAAAATACTTCTCCAGAAAGACTTCCAAAAAGACTCTCCAAGGGATCTCCTCGTTCTTCATGCCCAACACCCTTCTCTATGTTGCCCACCATCTATCAACTTCTCCATCCAGCTTATAGGCCGCAAACCTTACTTTCTCTTCCTCGGGACAATTTATCACCTCAAAAACCTTCTCTATTATATGAATTTAAGTTTCAGCCTTTATAGGTTTCGACTCTCTTAGGAACTCTAGAACTCACTTGTTCATAAAGTGGTCATACCTTGTCCTTGATCAGCCACTACTCACCTCTCTGCCAACTTCGCATCTTAGCACTGCATCATTTGATCCATGATATTGGTCACCCGACCCATCATAGCCAAATAGTCATCCTCCCAGCTAAATCTTGATCCTCGATTTCCTGACATTTTCAATACATATCATGCAGCAAAATTTAAACATGTAGTTCTTCAAAGTCATATAAAACATTTCTCCTACAACCTCTTTGATACCATTTTCTATCACAACCATGGCTCGAGCAAGTAACAAAATAAATAATTTAATTAAATATTCAAAATTAAAATTTTCTCTTTCTTTTCTATAATTGAACAAATTTCAAATTAATCAAGTAAAATTTTCAACACTAATTTGACTACAAATAACCCAAATATTGAGTCAGACCCGCCAAACCAACAAACCCAAAATAGAAACAACATCCAAGACCGACAGTGAACACGAAACCTAACCAAAGTGACTCAATCCAATTACCAAATAAAGAATATGTATAACCTACTCATACCAAATCAATCCGTAAAGAAAATATCACCCAAACATCTAATGTAGAATATCCGGCGTCTAAGGTATACCTATTGCAGTGCTCATGCACAGATTGGATAGAATGTTAGCACCTAAGTCGCATCTAATACAATATTGGTGCACAAATGAGATTTTGGAGTGGCATCTAATGCACACCTATCTGATACTCATGCACTGATTGTATTATTTAAGGCATTGTGTTAACTATTTTTGTCATTTTGTGGGAAAAAGGAGAGAGGAGAGAGAGAGAATGGAGAGGAGGAGAAAGAAGAAGAAAGAGAAGGAATAAGCTTTTGGAGCTTTTTGAAATCAGATATATTAGATCAAACATTTAAGGGATGTATTTCTAAACTCATTCCTTAGTCTTATTTATAAATAATTCAATTTTGTTTACAATAATTGTTTTATTGTATATGCATGCTATTTTTACATCCCAACTTTAAATATTATTGTTTGCATGTAATTTTCACCGAAGATTTTAAAGTTTTGTTTGGTCAAAGATTTGAGGGTTTTATTCGTTTTTATGAAATAAGTCAATATTTTAAAGTATTATACTCATATATATAAATATTAGTGAAGAAAAGTCATGAAATTTGTATATTTGGCCTTATATGTTGAAATTTTATGTAAATATTTCAGACCAAACTCTATTTTAATATTTGATATGATTTATACTTTTCCACTAGGGTGAAAAGTTTTAGATATTTACACTTTTATTAGAATAGAAAGTTTTAGACATTTATATTTTTTCTACAGAGCGAAAAAGTTTTTGATATTTGTTATAGAGTCCCACGATTGTATTTTTTTGAGAGCCATTGTAAGAAATTGAATAAAAATAATATGTTCATATGTCATAATATATTAAAAATACTTAAAAACTATACCTATTATCCACAAGTAGCAAAATAATGTGACCTTTAATCCCATTTATAGGGAATAATTTGTAGATAGCTGCCTACAAATCCAAATAGAAGTGTTTTGACCTATGGTTATCGAAGTACGTGTAACCCTTCCTCAAAGTTGATCTTTTAATCTTTAATTCATAAATTTTAGCATAATTTGGATTTTGAGATTTTGGCTTGTATCATATTTAAGACTTTTGAATGTTTAGATTAGAGATTTGCAGGTTTTGATACAATATTCGAAATTATTGGACTTTGGACATTTGAGCCTTTGGAAAACATATGAGTTAGACTTTCAAAGATTTTATACAATTTAGATTATAGCACAACCCAGGAACACAATATACGCAGATCAAAAATAAAATCAATCATATATTCTATAAACCATAGAAACCCAACCCGAGCGTGACAATCGTACACATACAGAACCTGATATAATAAAATCCGCACAAGATCTCATCGTATATAAGTCCAGACAAACATAATATACAACCTGCTATCCAAATATCGCAATAGAGGTATTTTACATTATAACAACTCATCAATATAACACAATAACTCCAATATATCCCATACATGGATCAAGGTCCTCATCCAGCCAAAAACAATAACCATAAAACATTCTCGATATCAAAAATATACCCAACATAACATCTCCACTCACCGAAAAAGATATCCAAGCCAAATTACATCCAAACTCCTACAAATGTATCCATGACACTTGTTTGAAGGAATAAAATATAAAAACGTGAGCCTAAGGCTCAACAAGTATCATATATATGAAAACAGTGCATATAAATCAAAGGGAATGGATAACAATTACACCCATGTCAAAACAAACCACATGGTCCGTGAAATCCCTGAAATCGAGATGTCTCATACTAAATCGTCATCTGTATCAAACAGTCCCACCAGGACATAATCGTAATAAATAACAATCCGGTCAAATATCATAAACGATATCATATCATATCATTCGAGGTCACATAGGCCGCAACCGTCACCACATCCGTGTGGGACACATACCATCGTCCGGATCTAAATCTCATAATGCAGGAATCGAGAAAAGACTACCGGAACTAAAATATAAATCAAAATACATTCCAGGTTTATCACATATTTATACGTACAAGACATTCCTATCACCCATCTGTGGGCTAAACCACATATCTCAAATCGTAGTCCGCGCAATACATGAAGAAATACAAAGTATGCACGAAATCGAAGAACCAAAAATTAATAATACCAAATTGAGGAAGGGTTACCCTCGTCCGGTAACCACGGCTATATCGGTTGCGATTTAAGCCAGCAGCTCAAGGCTCGACAACGATTTAGGCTAATAGTTTAAGGCCATCCATGTACTCTATCTCCCATGGATTAGAAACTTACTTATTATGTCTTACCACCCGCGGTTTTGGGTGCAATCTCAAAATTTAGTTATATTATAGGACGTCCGAATATATTAGTTTCTATCAATTCCTTACGATAGTTTTTATTTAAATACACAGTATGATAGGTAAGCTACTAAATACCTCAACCTTCCTACCGGCGGAAGGCAGCCACATATATACGTCTCTGTCCGGACTAAACCTCCCCATCGGGAGCAGTACCAATATCTCATACCTAGGATCACATATAACGACTCTTCAGGTCTCGAACCGCCATGGTCTGTTAGTGACCCCGCCCATGGCAGCATGCATGATTAATACAAGGTCTGGTTCATGGTTCCACAACATACGGATACACAAATATACATATATACCATCTGGGTGTCCAAAAACCCTCCAAATTATAAATACCCATATAAAACCACCGCACAACCAATAAAATATACATGCATGTACATAATTAATAAACTGTGGGTATATAAAAATACATACATGTTAATAAAATATCCAACAATAGTCAAAATATATCAAAAATTAAATCAGACCAAGAATAAGGTTAGAGGATACTTGCCTTAATATTGTACTCTACAGATTTGAAGAAAAGATGTCCCAAAGTACCCGATTGGGCCTTTCTCTCTCCTCTACCTCACGCATGCCCGCGTGCTGCCCTCTCCTTCCCCTGAGCACAATCTCCCGCGTGCTACCGCCGCCTGCCACCTCGAACGGCCGTCATCGACCTTCCCGACAACCATCGCAGATGCTTCTGCCTCCCGTCCGACCACTGTCCTCTCTCGCACATGGCTTCTTTGTCCATGCTGCGCGCACCGCTCGCGCTGCCCCATCACTTCGCTCTCCTCGCACCGCCGCCGCCTCAGCCCACAGCCACCGTGGCCTCACCCACGAGCCACCGTCACCGTCGCTGCCGCTGTTGTCGCCTCATCCTTCCTATCCCTTCTCCTCCTCCTTCCTCTGCAAATGCTAACCCCCACCCTCTCTCTCCTCTTCTCTCTCTCTCTCCCCGATCCCCTTCTCTTCTCCTTTTTCTTTTTCCTTCTTTTTTTTTTCTTTTTTTTATTTGCTTATATATATTTTTTTCTTATATATATATTTTTTATTTCTTTTTCTTTTAATCCCAAACCCAAATCGGTATTTGGACAGCAACATGAGCGCACTCCGGGCGCCACTCCGAAATTTCGATCATTCCTGAAAATTTGTAATATTCTAATTTATTTTCACCACGTCCAAAATACCTAAAATTGTAATTAATATTAAAATACTCAAAACGGGGATCCAAGATATTACACTCTTCCCTCCTTACAAAAATTTAATCCTCAAAATTTACGCATATCAATCCTTGAACAGATAAGAATAATTCTTCCGAATTTAACCTCAATCAAAAGATTCCTCCAAGAATCTAACCCTCTATACCTGATCTTTCTATCCCAATATCGGAACCAAAACCCCAACATATGATAAATTCTCGCCAAATTCCAACAACTCAAACTCAATCACATAAGACAGATCATATACAAATTTCTCAACCGAAAGATTTTCTCAATACGTTATAACCAAAATGATCGTTTTATTTCTCAGCATTTGATCCGTTCTGCCTCAAAAATATGAGCTGAACCCCAATCATAAATAGCTCATCGAAATCAGCAATAATTCATATTCGATCACATACCAATGATCAACTCATATTTCTCTCAACATATATACACAAAACACATCATAATGATTCTACCAAACTCGAGACAACGCTAAACTGTTAGCCACCTCTCCAATTTGTTGCAAACCTCAAAAGGCCTATCGAACTTTAACCTCAATCTATCATTTGCCCCTGAAACTCAAAATGCTTTTCTTCAAGATGCTTTCTGAAATATCTGACCACTCTTCTCGAACATTCAATCAAGTAGCAAATCTGATCTCTTGCTTCAATCTCCAATCAAATCTTGTAACCAATAGCTGTGAATCCACACACTTTCACTGCGCAACTCTGATTGATCATCTGCTTCCAACCTTAATCAAGGGTCTCAAAATTATAATACCTTGCAACCTTCTCATCTCGAAAATGTGTCGACGACCAAACTCGAGAATGACCTTCTAATCAGCAAGCAATGATCCGATTTCATCAGCTTATCCATCGTCATCTGAAATTGCCACCAGATTCATCGCTATCCAACGCAGACCAAAAATAAAATTTTAAAGGCTTCTTCTCAGCTTCTTCCTTTAGGCATAAGACACATGAACAACTCGCCACTCCATTAGGAGGAGAATCTTCGATATTCCTTATGAACTCAGACCACTCTAATTTCACAAAAGCTGCTAACAACCTCAATCGCCCCCCGAACTTTCATCTATCAATTGAGGCTCTACTTGATCATAATCAACTTCGTGACGGCTAAACCAAAATAACTTCATCTCTAATCTTTGCCAGAGATTCTTCTACAGAAAAGAGCTTAGTTTGGAGCCCAATCCTGGCAAGGACTATTCACCGATAATTCTACAGTTTTTCGGCTCAAAACGAAAACAGAAGACATTGCAGTGCAAACTCCTAGTGCAACTCTAATCCTGAACAGTATACGCATAGGCTGAGAATGGATCCACCTACCTACCACTTCGTCAGCAAAAATCTCCTTCTACCCCTTGAGATTTCAGACCGATCCAATCGAAGCAGCCATTTCTCCAAAATTGCAGGGCTCAACAAAACCTCCACCAAAATAATGTCCTCAAACCAGATTTCAAATCAAATTCTCTATCTAAGAATCCAAATCGAATCTTACAATCGAGAGCTACGGACTCACATGCTTCTACTACACTACTCTGATCACCTAATTGCAAATTATCGCCATATCAAATTTCAACCCGGAGCTCAAATTCTTATACGAGCTTGCGTCGAAATTCAGCACAACATCAGATCATAATCGAAACCTCGAAACTGGAATATCCTGCAACCTAATTATCACGTAAGCATACCAACGAGCCAACTTTCCATCCAAATACATCATCCAAATTGGTAATAAATGGGCAAACCTCGACAGCCAATCCACAAATATCCAAACTACATCCACATTTGTAACTGTCCTTGGTAATCCCGAAGTAAAAATCATGGAGGCTGCTCATACTCCACTTTCTCTTATAAACATATGGCACATCAAATCCGAAGGCTTCCGACCCAGAATATCACCAACAATATTCTCCTTGGCTGACACTGAAACTCACCATCAAAGCTCTTAAGCGATTCACCCACTTACAGTGCCACATGATTAACTCCTTTTTCGAAATAATTTCTTCAAACCTTTATAATCAAATTGAACCATAACTATCTCCATACAAATAACATTTCTAAATCCTCAGAAAAAAGATCTCAACTGCTAACTCTAAATCATAAGTGAAGTAATTCTGATAGAAGACATTCAACCGTCGTAACCCATAGACAACCACCCAAATACACTGCATCTAAGCACAACCTCAAATGTTCCTCGGAGCATCACAACCCACCACAGATTAACTTAATCCATCAGGGATCGACCAAATCGACATTGTCGATAATCCGCCCTTCATTTCTTAAAAGCTCCCATCACAATTCCAACGAACACCAACCACTTCTAAGCCAAATGGCCCACGGAAGCCACAATTCTCGAGGAATCCTCAACAAATCGCTCAACAGATTCAACCAGACCCAATAAATCGCGTATCCTTGCAACAAACGATGGTCTTTCCCAACCGGTCACCGCTTCACCTTCTACAAAAACTATAAATATGCCATCGAAGAAACATGTTCAAAATAACACTACTTCCAACCAAAATCATATCTCCTCAAATACGCAAATAACTAACTACCCTTCATAGTTATGACACAATCCTTAGACAAACCTCATGCCCCATATATATCTCTTGAACAAATTAAAACACCATTAATGAAATCATTACAAATAGACCCAAATACGACCGAAAGATTCGATTCATAATATCCATGAAAGACGCCATTAAAATCGCTATCCCAAAAGGCATCGCTGAAACTCACAACGGCCATACCTTTATCCTAAAGGCTATCTCCGGGACAATCTCCGATCATCCTAATTGACAATACTCCGAATGCAGATCGATTTCCAACATTCATGTATCGAATGAATCATTTCCCAAATGAATTAAATTTTTCAATAATTCATAGATAACATCATCGATTCATCTAGCTCATCTAAAGGCACTGAAGCACCCTACGGTAAAACAATTAACCGATACCTCCACGACACTATGCGGGGTCCCAAAAATCGGTGCCAATTTTGGCACAACCTCAGCAACAACCTCAATTACTAATCAGAAGACAATCCAGGCTAATCCTCTAAAAAATAGCCTTGAATTACTATATGACCAGAAAATCCTTAATGACCACATAATAACTTCCAGATAAATATACCAACTAAACTCGGCACACATTCTTATCAATTAACTTGTAGGTACGATGATACCAATTTCATCATCTCTCGATCAGCTCTTCCTCATATTCAAAATTCACAACCCAAATTGCAAATCGAAATATTCTTACGGAAATCATTTACACTAATGTGAAGACTTGCCAACCAAATCACTCCTAATATCATATCAAAAACTGGCTCATCAAATAAAATCAGATCAGTCAAACATTCATATCTGCACACCCAAACTGGACACCAGAGTCTATAATCTTAATAGATCAAAGGTATACCCATCAGGGATAAACTTTATCAGGCTCATTCTAGAAACTAGAAAAATATACAATATTTACATACAATCTCAAAGGCCACAAATTTATTTACGTGTCTTTACCAACTAAATTCACCGTCCTTACCATCCCGAATGCCAAACGAAGAGTGACTCTTTCAAAAATTGCCTCCACAAAACATCACAAGAAGTGGAATACGGCACTGAGAAGCCCACCACCGACTTACCTCACTCTCCAACTTAAGGACAGTAGATCAACCTTCATCTGAACAATTAAAAATCTCAAACACGTCCTCCAGTTTCTAAAATCCAATTTAAGCCTTAATTGGATCAAAAATCCAAAAAATCTTCCAAACTGGCTCACTCTTATATATAAAAACGTGAGTTTAGAACTCAACAAGTATCATATATATGAAAATAGTGCACATAAATTAGAGGGAAGGGATAACAATCATAACCACGTCAAAACAAAACACAAAATTCGTAAAATCCCTGAAACTGAGGAGATGTCTCGTACTAAATCGTCATCCATATCAAACAGTCCCTCTAAGACATAATCGTAATAAATAACGATCCGATCAAATATAATAGACAATATCATATCATATGATCCGATGTCAAATGAGCCGCAACGTTCACCACATCCGTGTGGGACACATACCATCGTCCAAATTTAAATCTCATAATGTAGAAATCGAAAGAAGATCGCCGAAACTAAAACATAAATCAAAACACATTTCAAATTTATCACATATTTATACGTACGAGACATTCCTATCCCACATCCGTGGGCCAAAATACGTATATCAAATCGTAGTCCACACAATACATGCAGAAATACAAAGCATGCACGAAATCAGAGAACCAAAGATTAATAATACCAACTCGAGAAAGGGCTACCCTCATCCGGTAACCACGGGTATATCGGCCACGATTTAAGCTAGTAGCTCAAAGCTCAGCTACGATTTAGACCAGTAGCGCAAGGCCATCTCCCATGGATTAGGAACTTGTTCACTATATTTTACCACCCGCAACTTTGAATGTAACCTCAAATTTTAATTATATATTAGAACATCTGAATATATTAGTTTTTCATCAATTTCTTACGATGGTTCTCATTTAAATACACAGTGAGGTGGGTCAACTACTAAATGCCTCAACCTTCCTACCAGCGGAAGGGGGCCACATCATATACGTCCCCATCGAGACTAAGCCTCCCCGTCAGAAACAGTACCAATATCTCATACCTCGGAACACATATAACGACCACTCGGGTCACAGACCACTATAGCCCCGTAGTGACCCTGCCCCCAGTAGCATGCATGATGAATGCAAGGCCTGATTCATGGTTCCACAACATACGGATACATAAATATACACATATACCATCTGGGTGTCCAAAAACCCTCCAAATCATAAATACCTATATAAAACCACCGCACGACCAATAAAACATACATGCATTGACATAATTAATAAACTAGGGGTGTATAAAAATACATACATATTAGTAAAATCTTCAACAGTAGTCAAAATATATCAGAAATTAAATCAAACAAAGAATAGGGCTAGATGATACTTACCTTAATATTATACTCAACAGATCTGAAGAAATAATATCTCGAAGCACCCGATTAGGCCTTTCTCTCTCCTCTGCCTCACGCCTGCGTGCTACTCTCCTTCACGAGCACGCAGTCTCCCGCGCTGCTGCCACCACCTGCCGCCTCGAACGGCCGTCGCCGGCCTTCCCGACGACCATCGCCGCTGCTTCCGCCTCATGTCCAGCAACCGTCCTCTCTCATGCGCGACTTCTCTCTCAGCGCCATGCGCGCCGCTCATGTTGCTGCATTGCTTCGCTCTCCTCGCACTACGCCATCGTCGCCTCAGCCCACGACCGTCGTGGCCTCACCAACAAGTCACCGTCGCCACCGCAGCCTCATCCTTCCTCTCCCTTCTCCTCCTTCTTCCTCTGCAAACCCTAACCCCCCACCTTCTCTCTCCTCTTCTCCCTCTCTCTCCCCAATCCCCTTCTCTTCTCCTTTTTCTTTTTCCTTCTTTTCTTTTCTTATATATATATTTTTTTTTCTTTTTTTTCTTTTAATCCCAAACCCAAATCGATATTCGGATAATAGCACATGCGCACTTTGGGCGCTACTCCGAAATTTCGATCATTCTCAAAAATTTCATAATATTCTAATTTATTTTCACCACATCCAAAATACCCAAGATTATAATTAATATTAAAATACTCCAAATAGAGATTCGAGATATTACAAATTATTTAGTGTTCACATATGTGTTACGAATTTTGGCATATGAAATCATGATTTGGACTTTATATTTGAACATTCGATATATTGAAGCATTTGATATAGATATTGAATTTCACATGCATTTTACAATTTTCTATTCCTCTATTTATTTTATGGATATTCATTTATTATTATATATATACTTATTAAGCTTTGGGCACACGTTTTCCATATGTTTTCAAACCTTTAAGATTAGAGAACCTGTGAAATTCAAATGAAAGCTTAAATATTTAGTTCAATTTTATTCGTATTCGGAGTTGTATTTGATTTATTTTGGGACTTATGTTTGGGATTATTATGTATTTTGATATATTTCAATTTGTATAATTTAAAAAACTTGGTAATGAACGAATTTTGATACAGTTAATATTATGATTGTTTGGATATTTTTTTAGATGGTTTTCCCTGCAAATGACGTTTAGATTTGAATAGGTTTATTTATTATTATAATCTGAGGCCAACTAGAGTTTGGTTCGGCCAGATCTGTGCCCGTTGTGTTTGTGATTTTTATACTTTTTAGTCTTTGGATATGGTTTTTCCGAGTCAGTGTTAGGTTATCTAGATTTTAATTATTCATAGGTTATTATCATTATTTTGGTTTATTAATTACTAATTAATATTGCTTGTGCTGGGGACGTAACATGGATTGTGACAAATATCAACCGACATGTGTTAGTATCGGGTCTCCTGATACAGATATTTTCGATACCTCAACAATATCGTAATATATTTCATATTGACAATATATCAAAATATATCGACCAATATTCACAATTAATATATTTGTCGATATGGCTTTATTACCTTATAATTTTCAAAAAAAAAATTCTTCCATTATATCCGATACAAATACATATTATTTGATACCGACATGACCACGACCAATACTAATACCGATATTTTCATCCATGGTTTCTACTCAATGCAACCTCATAATTCACTACACCCTATATCTTTTGGCATATCAAATTTTGGCAGCTATAATATTATGTAACACAGCCCTCTTATCTTTTCATTTTTATTGACAAATGTTTGTAACTTCCTTGCCAATAAACTATTACAATAGACACATTTTCGTTGCAAAAAAGCAGGATGGAAATGAGATATGACTAGTGCCAACAAAGGTTCATTCGATTGTCACGAGAAATTTTGTGCCAAATATAATGATACGAATTGCTTCAATAGAAATTCATGCCTGGAAAAAATATTCATCCCAGAGAGCTTGGTAGAATAAGAAGTGAGCAGTCGTCTTGACGTTGAAGCCTTGCAGGGAGGCAAGTTGAAACCTACTTACTGTTCTGAACATCACTTAACCCGGTTTTGCATTTCTTCGTGCATATCCGATCAAGTACACCCTCACTGCTGCAGAATGATAGGCGTTGGAAGCACGAAGGAGCTCCAGAAACAAGGAGACGAATGGTTGGCCCAAGTTATGCTGGGATGTGCCCCACCCTTATGGCAATCTCGGAGCTCAGGAAGTTCACAGTTGAAGAGGTTCGGTCATCTGGGAGTTCGGCGGGGCTAATGTTTTTCTGAAGTATCAGGAGTTCAGTACTCCCTACAACTACTAGTAGAGAAGGAGCCTAGGACCTCGGCCTTTTGTGGAAGCTCAGTAGTCCAAATCCGAAGCTCGGTCTTTTCTGAAGAGTGGATGGCAGCTGGTACAAGAGTGTTACGCACGTTTCCTAACAAGCTATAGAAGAAAATGCAGAAACCAGGTCAAATATAGAACAGATCAGCAAAAAATTTCCGAGAGCGGTCTGCAAGAGAAGGAGAGGAGAATGCAAAGAGTTGGTACTTGGTTCCGACGATGATTTGGTTCCAATTTCGGGCATTAGTTTGTTCGTTCTTGACCAGGGTCCTCTTCGTACTAATCTATAGTTGATGCGGGTTGTTGTTGTTGCTGTTGCCGAGCGGTGTTCCAAAAGTTTGAGTAATTTAGGATCAGTGTAACCTCACTCATATTACCAATCAAATTTCGCTCAACACTTCTATTTAGTATCTCCAAACGTTTCGAATCTTTTACCCATTATTCATACTATGTTCTGTGTAGCAGAAATAGCTACGATGCCTGAACTTCGTTGAATATAGAATTCACAGCGAAAGCGCAATCAGGGAGGCATTAGTACTCGAAGCAACTTAATCTGTAGGTCAATTTTTTTAGAAATAATTCATATAATCTAAAATTGTGAGCAAATCAACACGATTCTCAACAAAGTTTAAAAAATCATCTACGAAACTTCAAATTTCCAAAATTCAAAACTGAAATTTCTCATTCATACCAGTGCGAACGAAGGGAAAGTCACGAAAACCCATGACTTCTCTCGGGAGATTGGTGCGGAGAGATTTATAGAGGCTAGAGTGGACAGTTGTCCGAGATGGATCGAGCCCAAGAGGATCAGATTCTACCTGGGAGGTGTAGATCCAGGTCCCACCAATTTGAGTTCCCCTCTCGAAGACTACCACCTTGTGGCCTTCCCGACGTAACTCCCGAGCCGACACTAACCCGGCCGCGCCACCACCTATGACGGCTACTCTCTGGTATGCCACTTGGACCGGCGGCATCTAAGTGGCGGCGGTGCGCAGAGAGAGAGAAAGAGAGGGAAATTGATTTAGCTTGCGTAAAATGATAGTGTTTTTTAAATGTAATTAATACATATAAATAATATATATATATATAAGCCATTCAAAAGGCTACGTATACGCAATTTGACCTAATCAAGGCCTGCGTAATCTAAATACAATGGTCGAGCCTTGCAAAATGCCAAAAAAACAAGATACAAACTACATATTTTAATATATAAATGCATAATCCATCAAGAATAAGTGTTTAAACTCTATAAACTTGATAAGTTTAAGCTTCATTTTTTTATAATAGATATTTACTAAGTACTAATAAAAAGCACTCACGTATAGATCTTATCTCAAATGCACAGTAAGTTTATTTTAGCCACATGATTAAAATTATTGATCAACTTGATGGGTTTGGCACCTATATACCGATCTGGATGTTGGAATCCATAGTAAAAATGTCGTTCGAAAGTCGTAACTCGGGAGAAGGTACCCACAACCCAAGGTATGAGATCGCACAACTTAGAATATTTTGCCGAGATATGGGCCGGCCTTAGCAGCTCGTTATGAATAACCCCATCTGAACAACTCACAATTATTTTCCCACACATTGAGGAAACTTATCATAACTGAATAGCACAAGTCTGACAGATATTTTAGAAATATTTGTCTACAATTTGCACGATCTTTTCCAAAGTAATAATTATCATTTCGGACGTCTTTCATAATCACATCAAAGAAAGAAGAAAATTATTAACCAATCGAGATTTTCTTATCCATCCAGACAGCTCAACGAATGGTTGTCACCAGCCAATAAAGGTTGAACTGCCTACCAACATTATAAATATTCCTTCACTACAATAGAGAAAGAGGGAGGATTCTGAATCCAAGAAGGTGAGCTTTAAGCATGCATAACGAAAATGAAGGAGATTAGAAGAGGGGAAAGAGAGACCTAACCTCTAATAAAGGAGAGCGACAAAGGAGTTCTTCTCCTTCATCTCTTAAAACCGTTAGCTAATGAGCGCAACATTGATCCACCGCTAGCCACACTCCCAAAGTGCAGGCCCTCCTCCCAAGAGGCTATCCCTCCTTCCATGGAGCCAACCCTCTCTCCAGGAGGACCTCCATCCAAATGCCAAACCCTTCACCCAAGTGTATCCTAGTGATACTCTAACAATCACACAACCAATAATGGCGGTCACTCTTCAACCCATCTCTATCTCTAAGTCATCCCTCAACCAAGCAAACATTTGAGACATCCCTCACTGAACACACCTCTAAACTATCCCTCAATCAAGTGCACCCAAATACTCAATTCCTACTACATACACCCACACATTTGTTTACATCATTCCATTTTTCTATTCTATTGGAAAGATATCTGGTTTGAGTGTCAGAAAATATATCAAAGAACGAGTCTCGTCAATCATTTAACTTCTTATTTTTAGTTGTGTTACGTAAGGTCAAAATTTGAAAAGATAGAGATAGGATCGGCTCCAATTCGACCGGACGCGAAAAATCAAGTAGTTCCTTAACCTATATAATAATTCAAATCTATGAACGCATCACAAGTTATGTTTAAAAGTAAATTCATTACATGAATCAAATAAAATAAACCAAAATTATCATGATGAGTTTACACATACTAGTTGATTGGTTCCCCCCTTCCACTTATGGCTAGCCCATTATAGTAGGGTCCCAATTAAGTGCAACCACTACTACGACGGACTGCGATGCAAATATCCTTAAAGAAGTTGCATAGGAAGAATAGATGATGATGAGTTTTTACCTAAACATCTACATAGAGGGGAAGATATGCAGCAATTTAGAAACCTACGAATCCTATCCGCTGTAAAAAGTTTTTTGTTTTTTTCATCCATTTACTTAATATATTAGTATATTTGCTTATAACCCATTATTTTATAAATCTCAAACATAGAGATCTTTTATTATCAGTAAAATATTTTTTCAACAAGGAAATAATTCGAGTATAGGCAATCTGCTCAACTATCAATTGATCTTATTTAAAGATTACTTGACAAGAACAGTTGAGAATCATCTACCAATTTAGAGGATCGATCGCTCTCAATGTACATTGACTTCAAAAAAAGGCTAACCCTTCTCCACCCTGAACTGTCAAGGCTGTCTATGTTTATAGGGCGGCCGGCAGGATGGTGAAAGGTGAAGGCTTGAGGGGGTACCAGTTGAAATTATCTTCTTCTTCTTTATTCATGGTGTCACACAGTCTCTAACATGGGTAGGGGCCATCAGCTTGGTCATCAGCGGCTGTGGAGTTGTTATTGATCAATAGAGTAGGAGGCAGCTTGGGTAATGGCTTCTTCGGCCGGCGTAGGCAGCGTACCTGATCAAAATTTAGATGTTTGACTGGCTCAATTCGATAAATTTAAAATTTTATAAGGTTCACTCAAGATATAAATATATCATAGATAGACATGATTACGAAATTAGAACTGAATAATTTTTGTGCTAGTCACGGTCACAGATAAAAATGTTAGGTTTGATCCGACTATGTTCAGATTATTATTTTTTTATAAATATTTTTTTATATTTTGATATTAAATTTAAAAAATTATTTTAATAGATACGGCTTTTGGCCTAGATAACTAGGTCTTATTGCACTCAACTCAATTTATCAATAATAATTTTTTATCTAAACTCAACTTATATGTAACCTTAATCCAATTTTAATTTGATTTTATAGGTTACAATTCAGATTGTAGGTTATTCAACCAAGAATAAGATATTTCATGAAAGGCTTATTTAATGATATGGTAGGTTGTCCATTTACATCACAAAATAAATCACATATACATTAAGATTTAGTGGAATATGATTTAGAAATGGAACAACCAAGAATCAAATGCTTTTTGTAAGATTAACATCTATTAAATATTAAATTTGATATTTTAAAAAAGTTGATAAAAATAACTATTTAGAAGATATTATTTAATATCTAAATTTTAGTCGTTGAATTTTTTTAATCCAACGACCTATGTTAGAGGAGCAAGACCAGCAAATCTAACTTTAGGATACCAAGCATTTAATCCACCATATGAATAAACGAAAACATTAAGAATAAGAAGCAACTCCAGCAAAATCCATGTTTAGTTGTATAATGTGACACACAGTGTGTTTCGTTGTGATCAATCTAAATAATAAGACGGTCTGACAAATTAGAGTAATAATATTTGTATATTTATTTGTATCAAAATTATTAAAAATAAGTACGGATCTCAGTTTATTTCAAAATTTTCTTTTTCCAATCTCTCTTTCTCTCTGCATCAATTTCGATAATTGCGAAAAAAATAAGTGTATATGTAATATCTTGAATTTTTATTTGATTTATGTTGGATAAAATTGTTATTTTGGGTCAATTGGGTGTCTTAGATTATAAAGAAAAAAGAGAATAATAATAATAATAATAATAATAATAATAAAATAATAATAAATAAGGGAGCAATGCAGCAAAGCGTAGGAAAAGAAAAGAAATAAATGAGAGAAAGAAAAGAAAAAGAAAAGAAGGAGAGTAAGGAAAGGCAGCGCGGGGTTGCAGCGGCTGCCGGTCGAAAGAGTCGACGTCAGGAACGGAAGTCGATGAAACCCTCTGTGTGATTTACCCTCTAATATATGCGCAGGTGTTAATAGGAGGAAGAGGCGAGCCGAGCAAAGTGGCCATCGCCATCATCGTGGAAATAAATATATGAAATTGAGGTAATAAAATCATTCATTTCTCTTTATGTGAGGTTTTAATTTTCAAAACATTATAATTAGAAATAATTAAATTAATATAATTAAAATTAGGCTTAAACTATGTGAAAAATTAAATATCAAAAGTAAAAATGGATGTGAGAGGCTCAGCGCTTGATGCGCGCCAAGGGCGCATTTGGCAGAATGATCGCACCCAAGGTATGCCCGAGGCGCGCCCAAGGTGCCTTTTCAAGAATGGCCGCTCTCAAGCACGATTTCCTAAACACCCATGCCCAAGCGGCATTCGAGCACCAGAGTGGTTAAAATGCACCACCTGCTCATTTTTTCTCATTTTGCACAATTTTGAGAGGAGGAGAGAGAGAGGCGAAGGGGAAGGGAAGAGTAGAGAAAGAAGGTGAAGGAGATGTCTCGAGAACGTAAATTTGGACAATCCAAATAAGAAAACTAGTAGATCGGACTAAGGCAAGTACACTATAAGCTTTCTTTTTTGTTATTGTTATTTATTCTCATTCATTTTGGGTATTATTGTTCTAATACTCACCTAGTTGAGATTTTGAAGTAAGAACATAAAAAATGTACATATTTGTTATTTTTTCATATTTTTATAGCAAGATTGGTCAAAAACCACCGTTTATTTACTTATATCTTAAATATGCATGTTATGAAAATTTTCTCTCCATGTTTAGATGCTAAATATCCTATTTCTACATAGTTGTGCTACAAGTTTATGGGTTTAAAATTTGTTCTATATTATTTATGCGTGATTAAAATATATTGTATATTTAATTTTTATATAGCATGTTTTATTTTACTATTTGGATATTTTATTTTATCTGTATTATTGATGAACTCTCATGATAAAGAAATGACCATGGTAAAAATGTGCAAGCTTTGGGAAAAAGTGAAAAGATATTCTATAATTAATTTAATAACTTATAAACTATTCTCCAGAATGGTAAGAACTAAAGATGTATAGAACTAAGAGCGGAATTTCTTTAAAAATAAGAACTTAAGAAATCGGACCAAAAAATATTCATCAGATAGTATATTTCGACATGCCTTAGTATATTATTATAGAAGATTGTTGTCTACTAAAATCTATTTTGTGGCTAAGGCCCCGTCTATAGGGTTATATACAGATGGCCCGCCTTTGGGTCTTGAATAGGAGGAGAAGGTTTTTGATTGTATAGAAGCAAATACAATCTAGGATTTGATCAACCGCTCCTTTAATCAATAAAGCCTATTGGCCTTAATCCCTAATAAAAATAAGTTTTCAGCGCGATTTGATAAATAAGAAAAATGAAAGGAAATGAAGGAATTTGAAATGTATCATAAAAGCATTTCTTTTCTATTCATGTTTTATAATTATTCATTCATCTCTATTCTTTTCGATTTGTGCTGTTATGATTCAAATATAAATTATGCATATTCCTTAATATATATGTATCTTGTTGAGTATTTGGCTCATTGCCTTACTATTTTTACTAACCCTTCAAATGATTAGCATGAGTTTATACCCGACAAGTAGGAATGAAGAATCAATACCTAATTTTACGGCTTGAGGATGTTGTATGATAAATTTTAGACATTATCTTTTATATTTTTGTTATAGTAATGATTCTTTTGGATTGGAGGATTATACATACTTATTATTTTATAATTAAGGAAGTAAACGTAAGTTTAGTTGAAATCTAAAATTCATATATATTGGATTGTGAAATGTTTTCACAGGTTTGATGGCATTTGCGGTATCTTTCCCGAATTAGGTCCAACAAGATAACATGTTTCGGTTCATTGTTGGAGCGACAAGATGGTGGCATGTTGTGGATCCTATGTATGTGGATGTTTATTCAATGGATTATTTTTATATATTATGATTTATATTTAATTTGACAGATGATAAGACAGGTGATATTCTGTATTCGGATTTGTCATACTTTGTTAATACCAATTATTTGTTTGCATGTACAGATTTTAAAAAAAATTAGCCTAATCATGAAAAAATGGGTAATCGGTGAAGCAGAGTTACGACTTTGGTGAGGAAGAAAGAAGAGGAAGAGGAGGAGAAAGGGAGAAAGAGGAAGATAAAAAGAGAGAGAGAGAAGAGAGCCGCACAGTGGCAGAAGCGGGAGAAGCAAAGGAAGAAGAATGTTTTAGGAGTACTTGCAAGCATTGTCTAGTCCATTGCCATCACCAGAGACATCCATCGCAGAGCTGCTACCATCCTGACTAGCGCCGTTGTCCATGTTGGACTACCGAAAAGCAAAGGAAACTAGAAGCGCGGGCATAAAGGAAGCGTGACAAGGGAGAGAAAAGCCCGATTCAGGTACCTTATAATATCATTTTGGCAAATCTATTTAGTATAAGATCGAGACAAGTATCCTCTCGTCTTATCTTTGATTTATTTTAGTATTGAGTATGTTTTATATGTGTGTTTTGTATAAACATGTTTGTATGGAAATGGGTGGAATCCGAGACCCGGTGGGTCAATGTATGTGTAGGATCATTGTGGTATGAGACCCTAGTGGGTCGATATATGCATAGGGACAGGGAAGTCCAAGACCTTAGTGGGTCGACATATGTGTGGACGATGGCGGTCTGAGACTTTAATGAGTCGATATATGATCCGATAAAAATAAAAAGATATCCGATAATTACAGGCCTAAAATATAGCTGATATTGGATATTGGATGGCCGAGAGTTGTAGACCGAAACTGTAGCCGATATTAGATAGCTGAAAATTACAGGCCTAAAATAAGTAGGACTAATGTAGCTAATGATATGTGGTGGACAAAAGTTACAGGCATAAAATATAGCCAATATCCAATAATAATAAAAAGATGGCTGAGAGTTGCAAGGTAAAATTATAACCGATAATGATATCTGATGGCCTAGAGCTATTGGTCTAAAATATAACCTTTATGATGTGCAGATTGGATTTTTAATTTGTTTTAGCTGTGGGTGTGCAGTGGTTTCGGTATATGTGGTAGAATTTAGTGGATTTTAATTTACATCTGCTATAGGTGTGCAATGGTTTCGGTATATGTGACGGTGTTTGTTGGATTTTAAATGAGATCTCTCTTTGATTTTACCTGTGATGTTTTATACATATTTACGACGACACTTGTTGAGTATTCGACTCACATTTTTTCATTTTCTCTCCTTCAAAGTAGAAGGCTTGGATCTACTGTAGGAGATGGGCCGGATTCAGCGTGGCACCGTATTTTTGGTGAACATTTCATCCATACAATTTAGATGGAGCTAGTCATGTTTGATTTCCTAGTTTGGAGCTTGATTTGCTTGCTTCCCTTACGGTTGTTCGTGGGAAAGGTCATATGTATTTTGTCTGGATGATTGTTCAATAAGGTTTTATACGGATGAGATTGTCAGGTCCTGTATTTGAGTTGATTACACCCAGATTTTTAGAAGTTAGTGTTTATTATTATAATTATTTAGAATTTTAAATTTTATAAGTAATAATTATTTAGACCTTCTTAATTCCGGGGAAGGTATCATCATGTAGGTTTCTTGGGTCATTTTAAGTAAATAATTGATTGAATGATTGGGTAGATTGATATAGCGGTAGAAGGAGGATTTTGTTTGATTTTTGTCGATATGTGGAGGTTTCGTTGGGCCGATTTGAAATCTCACAAGGTAAAAGGAGGTTTTGGCCGGTAGAAAAGTAGACGGTGAAGCAGAGGTGATGAAGAAGCTCATACCATGTCAACTTATTTTGCTTCACAAGATAATGCAAACTCCTTTTTTGATCAAAGATAATGAGTCATCATAAAACTAGACGCAATCGAGTAGGCAACCTTGAGCCTATTGCACAAAGTGTTTTTTCCATTGCACGTTCTAGAAGAGGCATGATTTTAATAATTTTTTTATTAGAGTCTCAACTGTTTGGATAAAAGTTTGGGGGTAATTGAAGTTATCAATAATTATAGTTGAATTAAAGCAATCCAAGTTCGATGGGAATGTCAAAGATTCCTCACCTAGTGGAGTGAAGAGAGAGTTTAATGGCAATTTGGTCATGTGTCAGGGTAGGCAGGCAGAATATGAGGCATGAACTTGTGGCTTATGTGGTAATGTGTATCTCGTGCCTAAAGGAGGAAGCTGAGAAAAAGGAGAAGCCTTCAAGATTTTATTTCGAGTCTTTCTCGAACAATGAGAAATTTTGTGATAATTTAGATGATTATGGATAAGCTAATAAGTCAACTCATTGCTTGCCAATCAGGATGTCATTCTCAAGATTGGCCGTCGGCATATTATCGAAATGAGAATATTGCAATGTATTCCAATTTTGAAGATTTTGACTATGATTTAAAGTCAATGATCGATTAGAGTTACACAATAGAATCATGTGAGTACATAACCGACAGTCACAAAATTTGATTTGAGATTTGAAGTAGAATATCAAATTTGCAATCTGATTTGAAGTTTGATGTGGATGGTCAGATATTTCTGAATGCATCTTAAAGAAATGATTTGGAAGTATGAAAATGAAATTCGAGAGAATATCACCTATTTGTTCGAGGATTGAGATGTGTAAATCTCGAGGATGAAATTTTATGAGGGAAGGATGTAGTCTTTCAAATTTCTATTTGATTTATTTTGAATAAAATTATTATTTTTGGTCAATTGGGTGTATTGGATTATAAAGAAAAATAAAAATTATAACAACAACAACAATAATAATAATAATAATAATAATAATAAATAGGAGAGTAGCACAATAGAGAACAGGAAAAGAAAAAAAAAAGAACGAAAGGAGAGAAAAAAAGAAAGAAAGAGAGAAGGAGAGGAAGGAAGAGTGGCAGTGGATTGCAGTGATCGCCGGTCAAAGGAGTCGATGCCAGGAACGGAAGCCGCGAAGCCCTCTCTACGATTTACCGTCTAATATATGCATTGGTGTGAATAGAAGGAGGAAGATGCGAGTTGAGCAGAATGGTCAGCGCTACTGTCGAAAAAAATATATGAAATTGAGGCAATTAAATAGTTTATTTCTCTTTGTTGATGTTGATTCTTTGTTTGGATGTACTAATTTCGGAAAAATCGGCCAAATCGTGAAAAAATTGATAATAGGGAGAAGCAGAGCTACGGCTTTGGCGAGGAAGAAGGAAGAAAAAGAGAATGAGGAGAAAGGGTTAGAGAGGAAGAAGTAGAAAGAGAGAGAGAAGAGAGCCACACAGCGACCGAAGAAGAAGTATGGGAAGAAGAAGATATCGGCGGTACTTGCATGCATCACCGGTCCATTGCCATCGCCGAAGACATCCATTACAAAGTTACTACCACCGTAACCGGTGTCATCGTCCGTGATGGACTATCGTCGGGTGAAAGAAACAAGAAGCACGCACAGAAAGTGGGTGCGGTAGGAGAGAGAAAAGCCCGATTTGGGTACCTCAAAATATTCTTTTGGTAAATTTGCTTGGTATAAGGTCAAGACAAGTATCCTCTTGCCATATCTCTAGTTTATTTCAGCATTTCTAGTATGTTTTTTGTATAAGCATGTTTGTATGGAATTGGACAAAATCTAAGACCCGATGGGTCGATGAATGTGTGGGACTATGGTGGTTCAAGACCCGGTGGGTGGATATGTGTGTGGGGACAGATGTAAGGATCTCTAGATTATATTAATAATGATTAATTAAATTAATATAATCAAAATTGAGATCAAAGAAGATGGATATTGGGTTAAAAGAGTCACATTTTTTGATTGAGCAATTTGGGTTTGATGTTAGCCGAAGCCTACCTTTGGCCCAAAAATAGAAGCTGATGGCACTGTAGATTGCTTGACGCATGCCTCAGCGCTCCCTTGGTGCAAAAATGTGCATGTATTTTACAGGGAGTGCACTCGATTCTCGATCAAGCGCCCAAGAGGCACAAAACTCAAAAGAGCCATATTTTAGACCTGCACTTGATGCTCACCTTGGCGCTACCTTAGTGCAAAATCACGAATCTATATGCGCTGGAGTGTGCTAGAAGCTCGCCCCGGTTCACCCTTAGTGCAAATTCCAAAATCGAGAAATGCTAAGGTGGTTCTTGACCTCCGCTCGAGCGCCACTCAAGCACGGGTTGAGTATAAATAACGCCAAGAGTTCTTTTACCGCTATTTTGAAGCGGTGTAAGTGATATTTGATCCCAATTGGATTATTTTAATATTAATTGTGATTTTTGGGTATTTCGACGAAATTATAATATCGAAAGAAAATGATCGGAGGTGAAGGGGGCTTCCAAAGTGTGCAAATGTTGTCCGGAGGCGATTGGATTTAATAATAAAGGAAAGTTATATAATAATAATAATAATAATAATAAAATATAATATTTTATATATATATATATATTTATTTTCATAAGGATTGAAAACAAAAAGAGAAAATAAAACTCATCTAAGAGATAAGGGAGAAGGAAATTAAAGAGAGAAAAGGAATGAGAGAGGAGGTTAGGGTTTTCATGAGAAGAAGAAGAGAGAGAGAGGAGGGAGGCGTTAAGAACTCGTGTGGCGAGGAGGCGTTGATGCCGGTGGTTTTCGGTCATGTAATGATGGTGGTGGTTTTAGAGAAAACCGTGAGGAGGTCGACCATGTTTAGAAACATAATAAGTGCTCCTTGAGGTGATTTGTACTTCGATGCTATTGAATTTAAATTAGCGAAATGTTTAATTAGAGAGAACCGAGCGATTGAATTTGTATTAAATTTCTAAATTTTCTATTGCATAAAGGCCGGTGGTGGCTTAAATTCCATACTTTAAGAATTGTCATGATTAAAAGAAAATATAAGAGAGAAGCTATAAAAAGAGAAAATTATGCAAGTATGATGTTAAGGCAAGTATCCTCTCCTATTCTTGGTCCGATTTAATTTTCGAATAATTTGACTATAAAGTGGAGATTTTACTAACATGTATGTATTTTTAAATACCCTCAATTTATCAATTGTATACATGCATGTATGTTTTATTATCGACATGTCTGGTTTTGTCTTATTTATGATTGGGAGGGATTTTGGACACCCGGACGATATATATGTGTACATTTGTGTATCCGTATATTGTGGAACCATGAACCAGGCCTTGCACTAACCATGCATGTCACCTTTGGATCACTACGGACCATGGTGGTCCGAGACCCTTTAATTTGTGATCCGAAACACTTCCATCTAAGGAAGATTTTTTATTGGCTACTTTTAATTGGTAAGGAAGATTGAGGTTGAGGCTTAATCCCTAAAAAAGGTAAGTTTTAAATATATCGTATTTAATTGAGAACCATTAAGAAGAAATAAGATAAACTAATGTATCTGAAAATATATAACTAAAACTTTTTGCACCCAAAGCCGCATATGGTAAAACATTGAGCAAGTTCCTAATCTATGAGACAGAGTTAATGGATGGCCTTGAACTACTGATATTTAGATTATAGCCGTGGTTATAAAATAAGGTAACCCTTCCTCAAGTTGGTATCATTGATCTTTGGTTCTCCGATTTCGTGCATGCTTTGTATTTTTGCACGTATTTTGGTGTACGATGATTTGAGATACGTGATTTGGCCCACGGATGGGCGATAGGAATGTCTCGTACGTACTGATGTGATAAACCAGGAACGTGTTTTGATTTATGTTTTAGTTCCGGCGGTTTTCTCTTGATTTCTGCATTATGAGTTTTAGATCCGGACGACGGTATGTGTCCCCACGTGGATGTGGTGACGGTTGCGACGTATGTGACCTCGGATCATATGATACGATATCGTCTACGAGATTTTACCGGATCGTGATTTATATGATTTTGTCCCGGAGGGACGAGTTATTACAGACGACAATTTAGTACGAGACATCTCCTCGATTTTCAGGGATTTCACGGACATTGTGTTTTGTTTTACGTGATTGCTATGCGATATCCCTGCTTCTGATTTATGTGTACCGTTTTATACGATTCTTGATACTTGCTGAGCTCTAGGCTCACGTTTTCATGTTTTATCCCTTCAGACTAGTGGCATGGATACGCTTGCAGGAGCTCGGACGTGATCGGGCTCGGATATTCCTTTTGGCGAGTAGAGATATTACATTTGGTATATTTTTTATCTCGAGGATATGTTATGGTTATTATTTATGGCCGGATGGTGCCTTGATCATTGTAATGAGAAATATTGAAGTTATAGTATTGTGGATGAGTTGTAAATTTGGATACCTCCCTTGCGATTATGGTCATCAGGTCATGTATTATTTATCCGGATTCATATCCGATGAGATCTTGTGCGGGTTTTATTTATACTGGGTCCTGCATGTGTTTGATTGTCACACCCGGGTTGGGTTATTATGTTTGATGGAAATATTATTATTGATTTTATTTTGACCTGCGAATATTGTGTTCCCGGTCGTGACAGTAAGAGAGAGAGAAAACCGAGGAGAAGAGAGATGAGAAGAGAAAGAAGAGATAGAAGGCTTCCAATAGTTCAAATTAGGACGATTGGAGTAAAGATTAGGATAAATCAAGCCAAGATAAATGCAACCTAAACTCTTTCTTTTATTTATTATTATTTATTTTCATTCTCTTCAAATATTTTTATTTTAATACTCATCTAAACTAAGATTTTGAAATTAAAATATATAACTCATGCATGCATGTTGATTTTTTCATCATTTATGATGAAATTTGTTAAGAACTCATATTTACATATCTAAATCATATAATGTGTTATATTTTAGAATCTGAATTTTTTCCATGTTTAGAAACATAATAAGTGCTCCCTCTTGTTTGTACTTCGATGCTATTGAATTTAAATTATTATATGTTTAATTATATATTGTATATTTATTGAATTTGTATTAAATTTCTAAATTTTCTATTGCATAAATTGTGTTAAATTTCATGCTTTAAGAATTGTCATGATTAAAAAGAAAATATAAAATATTATAAAAAAGAGAAAATTATGCAATTATATTAAGAAATGATAAACCATTCTCCAAAAGGGTGAGAATTAATAATTAAGAAATAAAGTGTAAAAATTTTCCTAAATTAAAGATTAGATCAAGGTTATACTTTAGTAGGTAGTATATTATGACATATCTTAGTATCTTATAATAAAAAATCGATATTTGAACCTATGTAACTATAGGTTAAGAAGCGGTGTCTGATTCCGACTATATGGTTATATGTAAACAACCCACCTTTGGATCTTGAATAGGAGTGTATGGCCTTTAATTATATGAAAACAAAACAATCTAATTTTTTTATTGACTACTCTTTTAATTGGTAATACCTACTAACCTTAATCCCTAAAAAAAATAAGTTTTAAATATATCGTGATGGCTAAGATTAAGAAAAATAAGATAAAAAATCTGAAATTGTATCATATAAGTTTTATGTACAAGTTCATATCATTGCATCTACTCATGATAGATTTAAAGTACACTTTGATATTTAGATTAAGAAAAATAAAATAAGAAATTCAAGAATGAATCACATAAGTTTTCTTACTTATAATCCCTATTCCCTCTTATATGTTTTTAAATATAAAGTATGCATATTCATTAATATATATTGTACTTTACCAAGTATTTACCTCTCTCTTTACTATTTTACTAACCTCCTCAGATTAGTCATATAGATCCTTGCCAGGCATTTGAGATTGAGGGATCAAGCTAATAAAAGGTGTTTAAATTAATATATTGATGATGATTCTTACTATTTAATGATTCTGGATAACGGTTGTTGCATTATGTTATGGTTAGACCATTTCGAATGATATTAGCTTACATTTCAATTATTCATACAGTTTTAGAACGTGTTGAATGATATAATTTGATATATTTTATAGATGTTTAAGTCTGGACAAAAGATTGTATTGGTTTGAAATCCGCTAGGGCCTTATGTTACAATTGGGTATCGTATTTCCTTGATTAAGAGTTGTTGATAATTTTAGTTTTATTTCGATCAAGTTTGTGGTGTTTTCTTATTTCTACATATCATTATATATTAATTATTATATTATATAGGTATCATTTTTTACGTAAGGTTCAACGTGATAATTGAATCAGTGTCAGTGCCACATAAAGGCGTGACACATATTTGGGTCATGTGTATAATGGTATGTTATTCTATTTGTTGTTGGTCATGATATTGACATGGAGTTCACATCCAAGGTTTATTAATCAATTAATTAGTTAATTAATATTGATTTAGTATTAATTTTATGATTAGAATTTGGGATGTGACAATAGGGGAGTTTGAGACCCTAGTGGGTCGATATATGTGTAAACCATGACGGTTCGAGACCTTAGTGAGTTGATATATTATTCAATAAAAATGAAAAGATGGCCGAGAGTTACAAGCCTAAAATATAGCCGATATTGGATAGCCGAGAATTATAAGCCTAAAAATTAGTCGATGTTAGATATTGGATGGCGGAGAGTTATAAGTCAAAATTGTAGTTGATAATAATAAAAAGATGGCCGAGAGCTACAAGTCTAAAATTAAATCGGGCTAATGGAGCCAATGATATATAGTGGCCGAGAGCTACTTGTCTAAAATGTAATCG
The DNA here is from genome assembly GCA_033239525.1 of Nepenthes gracilis. Taxonomy (NCBI): domain Eukaryota; kingdom Viridiplantae; phylum Streptophyta; class Magnoliopsida; order Caryophyllales; family Nepenthaceae; genus Nepenthes; species Nepenthes gracilis. The sequence continues at coordinate 3,105,584 of BSYO01000037.1, forward strand.
GAATCCAATAATGATAAAAAAATAGTCGAGAGTTATAGGCTGAAATTATAACCGATAATGATATTTTATGGCCTAAAGTTGCCGCCCTAAAATATAGCTGTTATGATGTGCAGATTAAATTTTGATTTGCATCAATTGTGGGTATGTGATACTTTTGGTATATGTGTCGGAGTTTATAGGATTTTGATTTGCATATGCTGTAGGTGTGTGGTGGTTTTGGTATATGTGGAGATGTTTATTGGATTTTGTATGAGATCTCCCTTTGATTTTATATACACTGTTTTATACATGTTTACAACAATATTTGTTGAGTTTTTGACTCACATTTTTTTGTTTTCTTTCCTTTAGAGTAGAATGCTTGGATCTATTGTAGGAGTTGGATAGGATTCAGCGCGACACCGCACTTTTTGTGAGCATTTCATCCATACGATTTAGATGGAGTTGGCAGTGTTTGATTTCCTAGTTCAAGGCTTAATTTGGTTGCTTCCCTTATGACTATTTGTAGGGCAAGTCGCATGTATTTTATATATATGGTTGTCTGATGAGGTTTTGTACTTGTAAAATTGCCGAGTCCTGTATTTGAGTTGGTTATATCCGGATTTTTGGAAGTTAGTTTTATTATTATAATTATTTTAATTTTCAAATTTTAGGAATAATAATTATCCTAACCTCATTAATTTCAGACCGTAACAGCACAAAGATATATAAACATTATTTCTCTATAAATTAATAGCTCTTTTCTCGTGATAGAAGATACCAACTATTTACAATTTGAAAATGTTGCAATATTTTGTTATATTGTAAAAAATATGGCTTTCAAAGTATTTTTACAAAACATAAATAAATTAAACTATAGGATTTCATTGACCAGTAGCGTTTGGTTATTCCATGCTAAAGTCTCATATAATTGAGCCACGGCTCATCGGCAATACATATAACTTAGCAAAATATTATTCATTATTATATATCTTTTTTCCATTTTGAAGTTCATAAAGGAATTTAGAATTAGGGTAAAATAGTTTCATTTTAGATATTATGGTTATGTCATATTGTTTTTTCTTTATTTTTATTTTTGTCTTTTTACGTTTTATTTTTAAAATTTTTGAGGCTTTTTTGCCGGAATCGAGCAGCCTACACTCGACGCACGACATGGTCCATGAAGTACAAGGGTCGTGCTTGCATCGGGATGCCACACCAAAAATATAGCATGGTGACTAACCTTAAACAGTCTAACCTTACAAGTACTTAAAGGCGTGATATATTTTAACCTAAAACGTCATGGCCTTGTCTACCGAGAGTTATAGTTCTATGTACCAAAGTTATATGATTAATTAACTCAGGGTTTAGGTCGGGTATCCATTGAGCACAGGCATACTAGAATCAGATGCACGCCCACTCTATTAAATGCACATAGGCGTGTCTTGGGTATACCTTAGACGTCAAAACTGCTTTCTTACTCTGAATATCCTTCAATTTCCTATTACACAATTATTTTAATATATTCAAAATAAATCCCAAAATAATTGATAATATCAATTAAATCGGATGGGAACCGGGCATTACAACTCTTAGTACATTATAGCAAAAATTAATATTCGAATATATCATCTGTGAGTAAAAAGTAGCATTCGGCTTCATCTATATGATTATATGTATGACAACCTATCTACGAGTCTTAAATAGTAGTATATAACTTTTAATTATATAAAAACATATATAATCTGAACTTTGATTATTTACACTTTTATTAATGAGGCTATTACTAATCCTTATTCTACAAGTTTTGCACGTTTAAAATATAATTAAATAATGCACAGTTTAAAGAAAAAGAATTTAAATACTATACTCAAATCATGTATAATATGTTAGTAAATTTATATGTCATTACATCTAATTTGATGATATTTTTATTCTAATGCGTTTTAATGTATATATTTATTTAATTATAGAAGCTATATATCTTATTGAGAAATTAGTTCACTAATATTTTAATTTTTGCTAACATTATTCAGATTAGCTAGTTTGGATTACTTATAGGGGTTGGATCACGAGTTTTGGCTATTAAGGAAAGTTAAATTTATGATTTTTTTAGAACAATTTTTTTACTGTTATTCAGTTAGAACAATAGTTTATATTGTTAGTTTTGAATATTTGAAAATTCTTATTGTAATTTAGTTATTGTAATGTATTTTGTCAACATCTGAATTGAAATTGGTTTTCTTTTCAGATTAGCTAGTTAAGATTACTTATAGGGGTTGGATCATGAGTTTTGGCTATTAAGGAGACTTAAATTTATGATTTTTTAGAACAATTTTTGTACAGTTATTCAGCTAGAATTATAGTTTATATTGTTAGTTTTGAATATTTGAAAATTCTTATTGTAATTTAGTTATTGACAATGTATTTTGTTAGCATCCGAGTTGAATTCGATTTTCTTTTCAATAGTTTGGATAAATTGTGACACTCAAGTACTCATATTTTGTATGTATATTGTATTACCCGAATTTCTATTCAAAATTATTTTAATATTATGTATTATTTTGGATAATTTGCAAGTATTAAAATTAATTTTGTACTTAGAAATTTTAGAAGAAATCGGATTGACTGGTTGCCCCCCGAGGCACATTAGTGTTGGTACTTGAATGCCGGTTGAATAATACAATAAAAGAAAATAATAATAATAATAATAATAATAATAATAATAATAATAATAATAATAGACAAAGGCATGCGGGAGAAGTAGAGAAAGGAAAAGAAATAAAAAGAGAGAGAGGAGGCGATCCGATGGCAAAGTAGGAGAAAGAGGGGAAGAAAAGAGAAAGAGCATGGGGGAAGAGAAGAAGACGAGAAGTAGAAGTGCACATGCGGTGTGACAGCAAAGTAGAGAGAGGGAGGAGGAAGAAGAATTGCGTGCAAGAGGAAGGAGGAGTAGAAATGTGAGAGGGCGCACGAGGAAGAGGAGAAAGAAGGAATAGCTTGGGTAGTTTGTAGTATATTTTTATCAAATATGGTGATATAAGATCGAGATAAAAATTTATAACCCCTATTTTTTGTCTGTTTTAATATTAATATGTTTGACTACTATTAAGAAATATTACTTACATGTATATTATTTTATATACCCTATTTTCGGAGTAGAAATGTGAGAGGGTGCACACTGAAGAGGAGAGAGAAGGCGGAGTTCAAGTAGTTTGGAGTATCTTTTTATCAAATATGTTTGATATAAGATCGAGATAAATATTTATAAGTCATATTTTTTGTATGTTTTAATATCTGATGTGTTTTGATTACTAATAGGAGATTTTACTTACATGTATGTTATTTTTATATACCCTATTTGTTAATATATAGATGCATGTATAATTTATTGGTCGATTTGGGGGTTTTGCTTTGATTTCGTAATTTTTGGAGGGTTTTACTATTTTAAAAAAGTTTAAAAAATTTCTAATATTGTATATTTTTATATTAGTATATCTATATAGAAATAAGTATGAAACTTACATTTAGCCATTATTTTCATAGGCAACACTGGGAATTGTGGTTACTATCTCTATTATCTGTTATCTGCTATCTAGTCAACTCCTTATGGAGAGATATCTATTATCTAAAATTTCTTTCCGCCAATAGGAAATGTTCTATTTGTAGTTGAACTGTGCTATTTGTCTGGTATTTAAAATATATCTGATAAATTTAAGAATTACATCTAAAATTGTGAGTAACAAAATATAGTGAGTAACCTTATCAACAGGAGACAGAGTATATAGATGGCATTACCTGTTGACCTAAAATGTAAATAAATTGGTTTAACATTATCAATAGTATGTATAATCATTTCTCAAATTAGTCTTTAAAACCTTTGGTACTCAGATCTAGTACATAATTTATATTTTAGTATAGATTTGTATGTAGATTCTAATTTAGACGTCTATTTAAGATTCACCAATTTTGCCCTCAGATGGGATTTGATATGTTTTATATATCTGATATGTGATTTTCGCTCTAAAACTTATTTGATTCTATTTATATAGTTTCATTCTAGACTATGATTCTGATTATTTGATTTTGATTAGAATTCTTTTATATGTTATCTAATTCTAATACTATTTTAATATGATTTTTATTATCTGATTCTAGTTATTTGATTATACTCCAAATCATATCTATTCTATATAAGTCTCGAGGGGATTATGTTTTGATCTAATATCTATTTTAATATGATATACAATTTGAGTTCAAGACCATCATCGGTAAACTGATATTAGATTTTATTTCAAATTTGATTATTTGACTTCTGATATTGATGATTCGGATGTGTATATGTTATTTGCTTTTGAAAATCTATTTTACGGACAATTTCTCTGATTTATAGGACACATTTATTTATTATATATATATATTATACTTGTTGGGTTCTAGACTCATATTTTCTATTTTATTCCTTTAGTATAGAGAGTTTGGATACTTTATAAGAGTTAGATGAGATCTGACACAGTATTATATTTCTTCTGGTAAGTATTATATCTGTCGAGAATGATGGTGTCTATTGTATTTTGTTGCTTTTGGATTTGGTTTATTAAGGGTTATATATTTGAATACTAGAATTAGTTGAGAGTAGGCCTTTAGTTGATGTATTAAGAATTGTTGAATTTATTGCATATTGTAAATGAGTTATTGCTATTATTTAGTTATTTCCCTACGACTGTTTAGAGTAGGTTACGTTTGTATTGTTTGAACAGTTGTCCAATGTAGTCTTGTGATAGATTTTTGGATTTGATTGATATTATTATTTTATTTATCAAAAATTATGGCTTGTCAGTTATATTATCCCCAATTTAGGATTTATTTATATGTTATTTGAATTCAATTAAACATTGATTTGGCTTGCATGGTCCAGGTTTGTGAATATATACTTCTTACATATATTTTTGAGATATTATATAATTGATATTCGGAGCCACTTTTGGATATAATAATATGGGTCATGTGATTTGACTTATTATTTTATTAGAATCATCTGTCAGTAATGGTCTTATGGCAAATCTAGATGTAAGTAGGTGAGCATAATTATGATTTTTTGAATTTCAAAATAATTATTTTAATTGAGGTTTCGGTTTAAAAATTAAGTTTTAAATCAGATTAAATTAAATATTGTAGTATTTGACTTGCACCTATTCCACGTACATTCAGTTATTGGACAAATATGCCTAATGGATACCTCTGAGATACATATATTTTAGATAGAATGTCTATACCTAATTTGTACTCAATTGACACACATGTATTTAGGAAAAAATATTTGTGCATGAATCATACCTAATAGGTACTTGTGCGTGGTGCAATTTATGCCTTAACACCTATCCAGCATATAAATAGGCTCTTTTGCCATTTTTAATTCATTTTAGCCAAAGTTTTTTGAGAAAAAATAGAAAAAAAAAGAAAAGAAAAATATAGAGAAAAACAAAGAGAAAGAAGTAGAGTGAGGATTTAAGGTGAAATTAAGAATTTTTTACTAGAAATCAAGTAAATGCATATGCATCCAAATTCTTTCCTTCTTTATTATTGTTCATTTCTAATCTCATTGAGTATTTTTAATTCTAATTTTTTATGCTTATTTTAATTTCATATTTACACTCTTTTAGACATTATATGTATGAAATCTTACTCTAATTTTATGAATTTTTATAAAATACATGACTTAAATCCAAGTAAATCATGTTTAATTAGTGAACTTCTATAATAATAGTCTTGCATGTCTTTAATTCTCTATTAAGTGTCCCTACATGTCTTCAAGTTTCAATTATATATTTTTGCATGACTTAAGTAGCCACATAATAATTTATGTGTGTTCATAATTAAGAGAAATCACTTGAATTGTAATGAATTTCTACATTTTCAACACAATAGTTTTTATAATTTTATAAATTATACATTTATATTCTTACATATATTCAATATCTATTTTATTATTTTTGTATGTACATACAAGAAGCAAGCAGAATATATAAATAAGCATCTGCTTATTTCTTCTCTACGACAACTATAGAATAATAAATACAGAAGATAACTTCTGCAGAAGATATTGTATGCCATCCGGTGTGAGACATCTCAAATATGAGACTGAGTACCCTCGACGATACATTCTTCCATCGATGATTATATGCCATTCGGCTATCTTTTTATGTGCTTAACTTTGTCTTGGTTTTCTGGCAAAATTTCATCGGCAATATATCGCCAGTAAGGAGACATCCAACTTTTGTTGCTAGCAACCTGTAAGGTTTCTTGTTCAGACTCATCAATATTTGGAGCAGCCAGGATTTCTCACATACTCTGGGAATATTCTCTGGATTTTCCATCACCACGGCCTTCGCCAGCTGATTGGCCTTTCCATTATTTGCTCTCGGGATGTGTATTATCTCTATTTTATCGAACCTCCGTGTTGTGTTCCTTACTTTAGCAAGGTATCTTGCGAGCAAGGGGCTTGATACCTCGAAATTTCTTTGGACTTGGTTTACGATTAGCTCGGAGTCACTATAGATTACCAAATGCCTCGGCAAACATTCTTTGCCCAACTGTAATCCGGCCAATAGAGCTTCATATTCGGCAACATTATTGGTTGTAGGGAATAAAAGTTTCAATGAGTAACTTATTTCCATTCCATCTGAAGTTTTTAGTACCATTCCAACTTCATTGCCGAATTGTTGCCAAAAGGATTAAATCCATCATAAGCTAAGCCAAGCCTCACATTTCGGAAATCTAGTGCAAAGTTCGGGTACATTTCGTCAAAAGATTTCCAAGCTTTTGAGTCAGTTGGATGTCTCAAGACTCCATCATCAGGGCGTTTCTCCTTATGCCATCGCATATGAGATGCTATTTTTGAAGACATGTAAAACCTTTGAAGTCTAGGTATTAGTGGAAAATGACGAAGAATTTTATGCGGGACTTTTTTTCCTTCATCATTATCAATTTTCCACCTCGAGCACCCACAAATCGGACAGTTTTGATATTTTTCATATACATTTCGATAAAGGAAACAATCATTCTTGCAAACATCAATATTAACATAATCCAATACTAAATCTCGTATACTTCTTTGCTTCATAAGAGTTACTTGAAAAATTACTATCATGGAAGAACACTGATTTAAATAAATTTAGTAGCATTGAGAAAGATTTATCACTCCAACCATTAATGCACTTCAAATGGAGAAAATGTAAAATAAATTTCAATTTAATGAAACGATCACAACCCGAAAATAATTTTTGTTCAGCATCTTTCATAAGTCGATAAAAATTTTCGGGCACTGCATCATTTTAATCAGTTTCATCACCTAAATGGTCGACATCCTCACTGAAATCTACATTTCTAACATTTGTGGCATCATGGATCAAAGAAATAGTATCATCATATTCGAAATCATTATCTCCGCTTTCTTTCCCATCATCATCATGTTCTTCATCACTAGTAGAGTCATTTTCTTCTTCTCCATGAAAAATCCATTGTTTGTAATCCCTTAATATTCCATATATGATTAAATGGTCGAAGATTAGTTCCCTATCTTGAAAAAAAAGATTGTTACAATTATTGCATGGACAACGTATCTTATCCCCATGTCCAACTTTTGAAAATGCAAAATCAAGAAATTCAATAACTCCTTTTCTATACTTTGGCTTTCGTCTGTCACTAACAGTCTTATAATTTATCCAACTCTTATCCATCCTAAAATGTAAACAAGGAAAAAGTTAGTATTAATGAATCAATTATAAATTAACTACGTTATAAATAGATAAGTAAATAAATATATAATAAAAATTATATTTGGGTCATATTGCCTAACAGCTTTGGTGTGCCATATGGAAACTTGAAAGTAATGCGTTGATGTGTGTATCATACCCAGCAATTTTGGCAACGCCAGGATCAGAATACAATGGGTTATAATCACCAAAGAGTTGTATAGCTGTGCCTACATAACAACAATGAAGATTTATTAGTATCCTTGGTAAACATAGAAGATTTATTAGTATTAATGTTTATCATATTATCACATAGAATAGGAAGGAAAAATTTATAGAAACCTGAACCAGCCCCTATAGCAGCTGCAGCATGAAATTAAATCTAAGGACAAAGTTTTGAAAAAACAATTTAAATTAAAAAAAAATTCTCTTAAGCACTCAAGGTATCTGCCTTGAGCCTAAAAAATGTAGGCAACTTAAAGTCTAGGCACGCGTCTTTTGGTATGTGCACTGCCAGGCCATGTAGAGGCTCCAAACTTTGAGGCCCGAGGCTGAAACAGCTTTCCAAAGGAAATATTTAGTACTGAAATGAGTGGCCAACTTCCAAGCAACACTATGAGTGATCTATGGAGATGCACACAGGAGAACAGAAAAGATAAAATGTTTGTTCATGAGCCTCGACCGATTAAACTATCAAAATGAGTGATTGATATACAACTTTCACAAGTAAAATGATGAGACATTAATTTGATAATGCAATACCAAAATGAATGTTCACTTGCAGAATGATTTTCATCATCAATCCATGCATTAAATTGTATAGCATCACTTCAGCTAAGCATAAAATTAATCACAGCAAAATATATTCTGCATGCTTTGGTACACAGCTGATGTAGCATAAACATAGAATGCGTGATGACAATTTAAATTAGAAGCTAATCAAAGAACCTGTCCGAACACCCTTTCAGGGTACAAATGTAAACCTGGACAAAGATGGCATCAACATATCAAAAGAAAAAGCTTATTCATCATAAAAAAAATCATATTGCACAAACAGATCACCACCAAATCAAGCCATGTCAATTACACCAGGAAAACTAGTTAGACAGTGCACTAAATATCTAGAGGACAAAACTAGCACATCAAAATGAATTAGATCCAACTGCATCTCTTGAGCAACAAAACCACTGAAAAGACACCAAAGACAGTACAGAAAATAAGGAGCTTAAATACCAACTAGCATATAACCATCAACAAAACACCCAGAATCTGTTTCCAAACTGAAAAATGGTCACAGCCAAAAGAAAGATGAATGTCATCAAACTACCAAGTTTGGATTTCTGCTAATGAAAGGAAAAATAAAATATATTTCATCAATTGAAGTTAGAATCTTCACAGATATTGCACAGATGTGGAAAAAAAACCAAAAGTGACTTCATACTTAGGGACAACATGTTGAAGCTCTGGATACTTTGGCTAAGCCAGCGGCCAAATAATTATTTTTATCATTATGATACTATTTGATCTACTGATTCAAAGAGGGTGAGCTGAATCAGTATAACGGCATTGGTCAAATATTGTTATCAGCTGTTGCAGCAATAATATAGCCTCAGATTTTCATTTTAGACAGTTCAGACCTAATGCAAGTATTTTCGGTTCAGTTTCATGGATGGTCACAGTTCTGTCTTTTATCATAACGACAGAGACGAAGAGAGCGAGAGTGCCGATGAGGCGTTCGATGAAATGATTGTTTGAACTTGCAGGATGGTTAGCTTTTGATGGAGAGTGCCGGTGGTAATTGGACACTTCACACTACAAAAAAAATCGTGAAAGTATAGACGAAGGGGCCAAGCTGTTAAAAAAAACTAGATCAGAAGATAAGCAATCAAAAGCTTTTTCATTTAGGTTTGTCGTTGATGGAGAATCGGTGTATAGCTTGGAAATGAAGCTAGAAAACTCCAAATCTGAGAAAGTGGCTCGGTTTAAGTTTACCAATCAAGAACAACTAATTTAATCCAGATTTCATAATCGATTTTCACAGAAATTCCAGAGGGAAGGAGCAGATTTATTTCAAAATAAAGCAGAATTATTTGCAGAGAAAATAATTCACTTGCAAAATAGGCTAACGTGCCTATTTGCGAATAAGAAGGTAAAATAGGAGAATCATTTGCCTGTTTTCAATTTCGGTAACCGAAATCAAAGCAACGACTCAGAAATGGAGACAATGTCAACGAAACCTCATCGCAACGTCCATCTATAACTCTCCCAAACACCACATCTGGCAACGATAGAAGTAGTCGTCAGCAAGGATAGTAGCTTCGGCGCCTCCTGCTTCGATTCCTCTCTGCTTTCACTGAGAACGGAGGAAGAGAGCACTTGGGAGGGAAGGTAACATGCGTTGGTGAGGAAGCCGAGGGTTTGGGAAATGGTTGATGGAAGAAACGAATTTCTCAGGAAGTTTCGTGAGAAATGAGAGGGTTTAAGATATGGCTGACAGTCGTTTGGGCAAGGGTGTGAAGAAGGATATGGAAGAACGAGGGTTATGAGAGAGTGAGTTTTATTATTATTATTATTATTATGCTTTTATTTTAAGATGTAAATATAAAAATATTTATTTGATAATTAGTGACATATACTTAAATTTGTCACTAAAGTATATATATATATATAATTAATAGTGATAATTTAATTTTTGTCACTAATTTTTTCTCACTAAAGATAAAATGTTTTGTAGTGTGTCTATAATTTTACTACATGTAACATATTTGAAGAAATATAAAGAAAAATCCTACATAAGTTTTAATAAAAAAATATTTTTCTCTCATATGAAAAAATTAAGAAATGTTCATATTTGAATAGAGTTTTCTATTTAAATATTTATCGATGATTGTAGAGAATTGATATGTTATATTTGAATACATTCTAATATATTAATAATAAATTAAATGTCAAGCATTTCATCAGCAAGTCAAAAAAGTAGTATATGGTCTCGCCTATAGGGATTATATGTAGATGACCCACCTACAGATTATGAATAGTAGCGTATGACCTTTTACTATGTGAAAGTAATTATTACTTAAATTTTAATATTTGTCATTTGTTGGTAACATCATCACCGGTTATTAGTCTTTTTGTAAATTAATAGGATTTTAGTATTATTTTATATATTTGCATAGATTGTCATATTTGGTTATAAATAAACGAATTTTTGGCATAATTTATATTATTGTACAAATTTTGACACAATTTGACAGCATAATTTATTGAAAAATAATATTATCATTATTTTAAACTTTTATTCATGATATGATTCTAGCATGTTTTATGAAAATATATTTATATAAGAAAACATGTATGCATTGCTGAACATTAAGCTTATTTTTGCCTTTATTTTTACCAACATTTTAAATTATAGGATTTAAAAAATCTCTCAGGGAGATCGAAATTAGATAGAGGCTATCCGTTTGAATGAGTTTTAGAACGTTAGAATGTTTTAATGTATTCATGATAATGTAAATAGAAGGAACACCATTTTAACAATAGATGGTGCTTAGGTTTATTTGATATTCAGCTTACATTTTCATTTTATTTCGGTTGATGTCTATTATTTGGCTATTAGTCAACGATTAAACTATAATGTTATATTTATACTTAATTTAGAAATTTTAGAAGTTTAAATTTTGATCATTTAATTTTTAACTGAGATAATTTTTTTTAGCAAATCTTTTGAGATCTTTTAGTTGTTGAGGGTTGGCCACTTTTGAGTGTAACCTTCAAATCTATGATGTGATTATTAAATGTTATATGGGTCATTTAATGGTTTTTTACGTAAGTTTATGTTAAGGTATTTGTTTTTATACTTCAAAGTCGGTGGAATGAATAATTGAGTTTTTGAGTCATAAAGATAAAATTTTGATTTATCATAATTACAAATTAAGGATTTAATAAATTCGATTTCAAAATCAAAACCTTGACAGTATTTATTGATTGTATTTTATGAATGAAAAATATTTATAAAAGAAATCCTAAATTTTGGGAGTATGAGAATTATGAAATAACTTATTAAGGTAAGGAAAACCATAATTTTGATGAAGTGGCTAGCCATATAGATAGTTTAGCAACTTAGAATTCTTTAATATGGTAAATGATGATGATTAGATTATATTAATATGTGAAAGTTACCGAATGGAACGCTATGGCCGGCTAGGGGTTTGTGGTGATGGCTAAAGTCAATTAGATTCTTTATTAAGTCATAGTGAGACTAACTGGGTGTGACTTGGGATGAATCATGAAGGGTGATCATGAAAGCTTTGGGGTGTTAATTAGATGTGCCATATATGGTATAGGTGGCCAATTTGTACAAAGGAAGAGAAGCATTAGATGCTTATGAATTAAGAGTGTAATTTAAGTGAATTTAATTGAGAGTTGGTGAGTTGAATTATAATGAGAACGTTTACTTTTGTACAGGTGGCCGATTTTCACAAAGGAAGAGAAGCATAGTATGCTTGTGAATTAAAAGAGTAATTTAAGTGAGTTTGATTCAGGGTTGATGAGGTGAATTATGATGGGAATGGTTTCTTTTGCGAGGGTGGCCTAGTAGGTGGAAAGGTAGACAAAAGTGACTTACTTTTGTGCCCAAGTTTAACCTAGTTGGGCTATTAATACTTACGAGAGTTAGGGTTAGAAAACTTATCACTTTTCATTGTTTGAAGAAATCGAAAGAGATGAGGACAAATTTCCTAGAGGCCAAAGTGAAGAAGACTGGTTCATTGTCTGAAGAGTTATGTGAAATTGTTCTTCCTTCACATTAGTACTATGTTTAGAGGGAAAAAATATATAAGAAAGAATGGATTATAAAAATACCCCTATAGAATATAGAGATGAGGGGTAAAATAATCAATTTAGCAAAAATCCTAAAAATATAGAGATTACTTAGTTGATCAATTTTATCATGAACATATTGTGTTTGATTCATACTTTCTGTTTTATTGTTGGTATTATTGAGTTTATATTTGTATAAAGTACACTTATATTTATAGAATAAAGAGAGTCTAACCGGTCTTAGGGTTGGCCACATAGTCTTTATAAGACATAAGGGAATTAAAGGAAATTTATGTAAATTAAATGCTAGAATTTTACTTTGCAAGTAAATAATGATAAATGATCATAAATGTAATAATCTACACTATTTATGGCCGATTATCATTATTATAGGGCTATTGGCCGTGTGAATCTTTAGGGTTCCTTGTGATTTATAGTGATAATTTGTATATTAAATGCTAAAGAGTTATGTAGGGGTTTAAGTAGATATTAATGACATTAAAAATATTGTGTTTTAAGCTCCCTAAAGCTAACCAAGTTTGATCTAGGGGCTGTCGTTTGGTTCATTTGAGACTTAAGGGGTTAATGATGTCATTTTCATAATAAATGTAAGGAGAAGACTTAATTAATTTATGGGTAGTTATATAGTATAAAATATTAATCTTGTATCTTATAAATTGAGGAGGATCATGGCAAACCTACATGAAAGATTTAAGTGGTATTCAGAATATTAAATAATATATGAGTTTAAGTGGCTAAGTAATTATCAGGAGGGCAAAATCATAACTTTTTCATTAAATGTGGAAATGGCCAGGTAGTTTGGGACTTAATTCCTGATTATACTTGTCCTTTTATGATCTATTACTTTTTAATCCACACTTGATTCAATTATCATTATTGTTCAAATTTTATAGATAAGTTAATGAGATCATATAAAAATATTACGATTTCAGAGAATAAGAAAGCTAAGAAACTTTAATGTAATTTATGATTTTTCAATGCCAATTTCATATTCAATAGTTAAGGTCAATTGATATTATGAAGAGATTATTATAACCATATGACCATTATAAATGATATTAGGGATATTGCTAAAGGATATTACTCTTGAACATGTGTTATGCTACGAGTGTTAGAGATTTTCTAGGCCACTAAATTATAGAGAGAAGATACCTAAGAGCTAAAATGGTTGCATGTCAAGTGATGAATGTTGAGTATCATGTGTTACTCACCCAGCTAAAGGGACGTAAATACATTAGTTTTTTGATACACGGTGGTAGAATAATATCCAAGAAGAGTTTATTGGTATCTCGATGTCATGATTAATTACAATGAGATATCTATTGTATCGAAATTCTAATGAATCTATGTTGTTAATGATATCAAATTCAAGGAAATTCAATTGATAGATGACTGGAACCATATTACTCACATTTCATATTAAAATTTAAGTTTAAGCTGTATATATTAAAAATTGATGTTATGATTTCTATTATCATATTTCTTTATCATGGTAGCTTGAAGTTTTTGAATTTGTTAAGTACATTGTTTATTGTATGGTTGTAATTTACTTGCTGGACATTTAACCCATTTCTCGTGCTTTCTTTTATTCCAAATAGTGCAGAATGGACTTGCCTAGGAGACTGTTAGCAAAGTAGAGAGGAGGTCAAGGACTTCGGAAAAATTTATTATGCTTAGTTGTTATTTTAAGTGTCTATTATGGAAAAAAGATATTGTTTATTTTCAAAGCCTATAATGATGTAATAAACACTTATGATTAATTTTATTATATTTGAGAAATTTATAATTAATAGAATGATGTAATTATGATGTTAATATGTTAAATTGGAAGTCAGTGTCACGAACTAACCAAGTCAGGTCATGACATTGGGCATTTTATCAAACAACATCCCAAAAGAAGACTCCATTTTAATTTGGGATAAGTAACACCTTGCTAATGGTATAAGCAGCACATTCCATTCTATTAGTATTACGTCCCAAATTTTGATCTCATAATTAATATTAAACAAATTATTATTAGATTAATTCATCAATTAATTAATCTTTAGATGTAAATTATACGTCAATACCTCAATCAACCACAAATAAATAGATTTAAAATATACACATGACCCAAAATATTCCATATCCTATGTGGCTCTGATACCAACCTGAAACCGTGACATCGACCTTAAATAAAAAATGATACCTGCACAATATAATATTTTATTATATAATAATAATTTGTGGAAGCAAATGAGATTCATGACACAACCGATCAAAAATCATGGTTACCAACACCAAAATCATAAGACTACAACAATCTTCAAGGTGAATTTCAACCTGTTGTCTGGATTCAATAGCATCAAGCAAATACATCACATAACAAGTCATAAGCTGTCCAAGTCTAAACTGATACATTAATCGATACTGCACATCATAAAATATCAATTTAGACATCTAAATGTTACCCGAGACCAAATAGATCATGAGCCAATGACCAAAATTTAAATTAAACTAAAATACAGCATATAAATACATTAAATGTTATACAAAATACTAGACAACATGAATCATCCATAAACATAACAATCTAAACTCATCTCATCCTCTTAATTCTTTAATCCTAATCGCCTAGTAAGGACCTATACATCTCATTTGAAAAGATTAGTAAAATAATAAGTAGTGAGTCAAAAGTTCAACAATATATTATATAATAATGATTATATACATATAATTGCATTAAAAACATAAATACATGTCCATTAAAAACATAAATACATGCTCAGCAATTGATCAATGCATCAAAATTCAATAATATGCCATAAAATTTTGCATAAATACATGTCCGGATTATACAGTATTTTCTAGATTATCTTATCATATTTCTTCTTTATATTGCCCATCAAATTATGCTCAAACTCTTATTTTCTTTAGAGAACAGGGCCGATAGGCCTTACCTGCTAAACGTGCGGGCAATTAAATACCAGGTTTTGTATATTTTCACATAACCAAAGGTCATAAGCTCCTATTCAAAACTCAGAGGTGTGTCATCTATACATAATCCTATAAATGTGGTCAAATACTACTTCTTTCCCGTAGATGATAGGGTTAAAAATCAGTATACCACTATAATATATTAAAATATACCAAAATATATTATCTACTGAATGATCTTTAATCTAATTTCTTATTCTTGTGAAAATTCTACACTTTATTCTTGGTTCTTTTAAATTTTCTCTCTCCTAGAGAAAATATTCGTAATTCATGACATATGGTAGAGTTTTCAACCATATTTCATAATTTTACACTTATAATTTTATAGAAATGTAAGCATGTTACAATTGAAGGCATGACAAATCCTAGAAAATTTCTAATTCAGCAATATGCAGAATTCCAGTAGGAAAAATGCAGTAGCAATTTATATCTTAAATTACAGACCATACATGCCTATATATATACATTTTTTCAGCTTTCATAAAACATATATTTGATAAATTAGAACATATATAAGCTACAATACAAAATTAAAGTATGGACTTTGGCAAAATTCAGTAAAAATGTAGCAAAAATAGCAATATGAACAAATTCAGCAATTTCAGCTTTTACACTTTACATGTAGGGCTTATTTTATCAATTTCTAAAACATGTAACTTATTTTTGTAAGTCCAAAATCTAATATAGCATGAAGTATGAAATTCATTACATGCAAACTCATTAAATCATGAATTAAAGACATACATGTATGTAATATTCTAAAAAAGTAATATTCAGGATATGCGTATGAATATGTAAATATTGACAAAAACTTTACACAATCTTATTGCAAAATCATAGAAACTTT
The DNA here is from genome assembly GCA_033239525.1 of Nepenthes gracilis. Classification (NCBI taxonomy): domain Eukaryota; kingdom Viridiplantae; phylum Streptophyta; class Magnoliopsida; order Caryophyllales; family Nepenthaceae; genus Nepenthes; species Nepenthes gracilis. The sequence continues at coordinate 3,121,979 of BSYO01000037.1, forward strand.
ACATGCATGCTTAATGTATATATGCTAACTTTGAAATATTAACATAATTGAATAATAGAATAAGAATTGCACATAGGAGGTGGAAAAGAAGAGTAACAAAAGAATGAGAATATAGAGTGCACTTGCATTTTCTCCAAATTTATCAAATTCTAGCCTCAAATTACTTGAATTGGACCTCCTCAAGCCTTCTCTCTCTAACTCTCTCTTCTCCTGGGCTCTCTCTCTCTCTCTTCTTTAGAAAATCGCAATAGAAATGGTAGAAAATGAGTTTGAGGTCGTATTTATAGTAGACTAGCGCTCGAGTGCTAAATAAATTTATAATCAACGCTAGAGCGCTCATCAAACGTGCATTGGACACTAGCCCACGGGAATTAGAGCTCAAGCACAACTTGGGCGTGCTTTAGGCGCAGTGCTACTGTTTTTTGGTTTGAGCGCCTGTCAGGCCTTCTCGGGCTCAAGCCTAGATTCAAGGATGCATCAGGGTCAAATTTAACCAGTTTAATTTTGACTCTTTTAATCTAATTTTTCATATCTTTTGATCTTAATTTTAATTATATTAGTTTAATTAATCATGATTATCATAATCTAAAGACTTGGGCCTTACAATTAGCCCATAAGGATCTAGGTAGGTTTTTAGCATGTAGTCAACTTTTATAGGATTTAGTAAGATGCCTGTTCTTCATTTCAGTCACACCATTTTGCTAAGGTATCCCGGCACAAGAGTGTTCATTTATAATTCCATATCTGTGGCAGATGATATTGAAGGCATCAGAAATAAACTCTCTTCCATAAACAGCTCGTAGTTTCTTTAGTTTTTTATCCAAAAACAGATTCATCCATCTCCTTGAATTCTCGGAATTTAGGAAACACACCAGATTTTTCCTTCACAAAGTAAACCCAAGTAAATCTGGTAAAAAATCGTCAACCAAAGAAAAAGACTTGAGTTGTAGTTGGTCTAAACGAGTCACTATGAATGCATTGTAAGGGTACTTTGCTTCTAGTGACAGATTTGTCAAATGGAAGACGATGAGCCTTGCCAAATCTTGACAACCTTCACAAATTTCATTTCCACTGAAAATAGTAAAATGAGGCAAGACATCAGACAGATTCTTATGCACCGTAACTTTCAATTTGTGCATGATAAGATGTCCAATACAGGCATGACAAATAGAAGCTTTATCATTGCAGCTAATTGTGCATCACATCAGCTTTGAGTTCTTTGATGTTAGGTGATGGCCGCAACCAGAATACACAAACCCATCCTTTTGAAAATCATTTGAGCATACAGCAGCAGTTTGATTTATGTTTGCCATAGAGCAATTCGTCCAGTTTTCTTCCTCTTCTGAACTTTTGCAGACTAACCTTCATGAAGCTTTGCATGTCCATTCATCTTCATGTGGCCAAGTTCGCCACACCGGAGACAATTGATTGACTTCTTATAATATCGTTGGGAAAGCTTTGAAAGGCTTTCCTCCTCTTTCCCAAAGAATTTTGCCTCTTTCCATCCTCATTGCAACCTTTCATGCCTGGCTAAAGCTTCTCGTGAAGATAGAGGATTTTCAGATTCCTCCAGAGATGGTTGTTTCTCCCATCCTGTTTCTCCCATCCGTGAATAGAACGTGCTCCGGTTTCAGTAGTCGAATAATGTGGCACTTCATTCATGCTTCTGAAACAGGTCCATTAGGATCCAGCAAGGAGATTTCTGAGCACATGCTCTTAATCTTCATGAAAAATTAGGAGACGGAAAGACTGCTTTGAAGGGTGTTGGCTACCTCATTCTACGATAATTGAAGCCGAGTGACCTCCTTCTTGTTGAAAAGTATGCAGAAGGGACTCCAAATCTGACTGGCACATTTGCAACCGAAAACGTGCTCATCCAAACTAGTTGAAATAGATCTTTTTGAAACATACTGAGACAACAAATCCAATATTTCACTAAAATTTCAGATCGCTGTCACAAATCCAAGTTGTTTGGTGGGCTAAGAATGCACGACTTATCAATTTATCAGAGCTTATGTAATATGTTTGGAATTAAGAAAATTTAGAGGAAAATAAAATTTTGAAAGAAAATACTTGTGGGTGTTTGGGTTTGATGAAAAATGTTAGCATTTTATGAAAAATTATTTTCCATTCAAAAAACAGGAGGAAAACAAAATGTGTGTAGATCGCTTTAGCTATCTGTGAAATATGAGGCAAGTTTTTTAGATGATTAGTTGATATAGGCATTTTAAATTGGAGGTTGGCAGCTACTAGTCTCATCTTTTACATAATGCCATTTGAACTAATAATTATTCTTCTAATGATTGAAAATTATAATGGATCACTTAAGAATATGTGAAAAATTAAATTGTTAGTTCATCTTTAGTGTTGACAAAACCGCAATATTGAGATATTTCCTTTTAATTGTTGATTCGATTTTAAATTTTCCCTATTATCACTCACGTTTAAGAGTCAAAACGCCAGTTTCTCATCAATGACTCAAATTATTCATTGCCATTTTTCACCAATGACTTTGCACACACAAGCAATTAGCAATTAAGGTTCTGATACCTTGTTGAAATGATTAAAAATAAATAAATAGTAGTCCGAAATATTCAAGTATGAAAAAAAGCAAAATAGATATTGAACTCATTTAGACAATTTGAAATTTTCCTTGTACATTGATCAAGAACAAAAGCACTCTTGAATTAGACATACATAAGTAGGTGAGCAATAACTATGGCATTTTGGATTCCCAAAAAAACATGGTTAAATAATTTTACAACCTCACGATGAAAATAAAAGGTAAAAAATAGGAAATGAAATATTTAGATCCCCATTAGATATATTTTGAATGTATTTAATATTTTGAGTTTATTGGATGTATTGGATTAAGTGTATTTTGTGAAAATTTTGAAAGATGTTATGGTTTCGTATTTTTGCTCTCGAAGCACGCTAGAGGTGCATTTTTTAGAACTGGGCATTTGGGTATGTGCTCGAGGCATACTTAAGGCACATTTTTCAAAACTAGGCATTTGGGTCGGTGCTCAAGACATGCAAAAGGCAAGTGAAGGGGCGAATTTGCACATGTATGCACTCAAGGTGCCACTTGAGTGTGAAACTTTGATTGGGCAGTGTTTAGAGCCACGCTCAACCACCACTCGAACACGACTTGGGTATATAAAAGGCACATGGGCAAAGGTTTTGTTTATTTCATGCAGTTCTGTAGTATAGGAGAGAGAGAATGAAGAGGAGGAGAGAGAAAGTAGCGATCGAACATCTTGAAGTATCATTTCATCAGATTTGTGGAGTACAATGTTGAAATAAGTATCTATAAGCCAAATCCTTGGTCGATTTTCATGTCCATCCATATTTGTTTATGTTTTGGAGATTTTGTTACATGCATGTGATTTTCGTGCATCCCCTCTTATTTATTATTTACATGCATATATATTTTATTGGTTATTCGGTGGATTTTCCTTGATATTTGTGATTTTGGAGGATTTTTATGATTTGTGAAAATTTGAAACAATATATATGTATATTGTGTATCAATATATTATGGAACTATGAATCAAACATTACATTAATTCATATGCTTGCTACCGAGGGCAGGGTTATTATGGGACCACGATAGTCCAAAACCTGAGGGATCGATATATATGATCTAAGATATGTGGCATTTTGTACCACTCCACACGGAAATACTTAATCCCGATGGGGACATCTATGATATGTTATTTCACTTCCGTCGACAAAAAGGGTGAGACATGTTGTAATTGACCTGTCCTACTATGTATTTTAATGAAAATTATCGTAAGAAATTAACAAAAATTTAATATATTCAAATATCCTAATATATAACAAAATTTGACATTGCACTCAAAATCACAAGTGATAAAATATAATGAGTAAGTTTCTAGCTTATAGGAGACAATATGCATAGATGGCCTTGGGTTGCCAGCCTAAAACGCAATTGGACTTTGAGTTACCGACTTAAAACGCAGCCGATATAGCTAAGGTTATCGGACAGATGTAACCATTCCTCAAATTGATCTAATAATCTTTAGTTCTCCGATTTCGTACATGATTTATATTTCTACATGAATTTGCATTGGATTGCGATTGAGATGTGTGGTTTGGTCCATAGATTGGGTAATAGGAATGTCTCGTACGTATGGATACGTGTTAAACCCAAAACACGTTTTGATTATATATTTTGGTTCCGGTTTCCTTTATTTTCTGCATATGAAACTGAGATTTGGACCTAAACAATGGTATGTGTCCCACGGGGGTGTGGTGACGATAACGGCTTATACATTGTGAGCCAGGATCACAATATGTTATGATATGATATAATATTATTTATGATATTTGATCGGATCGTGATTTATTATGATTATATCCTGGATGGACGATTTGATATTGACAATGATTTAGTATAAGACTATTCCTCAATTTTTCAGAGATTTCACAGATCATGTGTTCTATTTTATACGGTTGTGATGTGTTTTTCCTTTGATTTATATGCACTACTTTATATGTAATGATACTTGTTGAATTTTACACTCATATTTTTATATTTTATCCCTTCGAACTAACAGCTTAGATATAATTACAGGAGTTCAGACTCGATCTGATGTGGCATTGCTTCTCTTGGTGAGTATGGTTGTTATGCTTATTAAGCTTTTTGATCTTAAAGGTACATTTGGTTTTATGATTGGCTGGTTGTGGGCCATAGATTCTGCATTTGATAAATATGAGATATTTATATTATGTATATGAGTTGTTATTTTGTTGGGTATCTGCTTTTTGATTTATGGATAGCAGGTCATATTTTATATTGTCTAGATTGATAACCAATGAGTTCCTGTACGAGTTATTTTAAGTTAATTTTTGTGTATGTATGGAATGTCACGCTTGGGTTTGATTTAGTTGTTTGATATATTTATTAAATATTTATACCATAAATTTTAATTATTAATCTGCATATTTTGTATCAAGGATGTATCAAGGAACTTAGTGATAAAATATAATAAAGGATCTTGCTTGATTGAAGACGCAAGCTTTAACATGTAACATCTCATTGAACTTTAACTAAAAATCAAATTCAAATAATTCCAAACTTATTTTAATCTAGAATTATAAGACTAATAAGTACTAATAAACACTTAATCAAAATTTATCATAACTGTTACCAACATATATAACCTAATTTACCAACTAAAATTAACTTAAAGCTCACCCCTACCACACGACCATAAGAAAGAGAAAGAAATAAAGGTCAGCCAAATATAAATATGTCACGCCCCAAATCCCAGATTTATCATTAACAATTATTTAATTATTAATCAATTAACTAATTAACTATCTAATTAATATTGGATATGAATTTCACATCAATATCTCGACTGACTAAAATAAAATAATATAAATTATACATAGGATCTAAATTATGCCACACAATTATATGACTCTGACACTGATCCATATTGACACGTTGTACCTTACGTAATGAGTTCTGCTTATTCAAAATGAAATCAGAGTTTGTAATCTACTAGAATAAAAATTCATAAACCATCCCTAACAGCAAATAATCCAACAGTTGATGACTGACATTTTTATGACATCACAATTCACATTAAATGTAGTCAAGACATATCGTTTGAACCACAATAACATTAAAACTGAAATTAAATCTCCATGCGGTCTACTACTGGAGAGCCATGTTCCCATGGCTAGAAACCATAAATAAAACACCGAAACAACAGACAGTCGAATTATCAATTACAAACTGCTGTCTTAATAACATAAATATGTTAACTATTGTCCAAAAACTGAAATACAATATTTTAAATATTTCATATTTTAATCTAAACTCCTCATAAATAGCTTATCACTCAATCCTAATCGTTCAACAAGTATTCATGTGACGGAACCGTTCCTTAATTACAAATTATTACTTGTCCTAATGTTCGTCAAAACTAAATACAAATTATAATACATATAATCCATCAAAATAAATATCCATACATACACAGGATCCACATCATGCCATAATCTTGTGGCTCCGACAATGAATCGAAATATTTTACCTTGTCCTACCTAAATTGAGAAGATGCCTACAAATACTATCGACCTGCGAAAGTATTTCATAAATCTAATATAAACTGTGTTTCAACTAAAATATACGTCTACTTTCTTAATTTCAAAATAAGGCATACATCCAACCCTTCAACCCAAAAGAATAACTATTGTACCAAAAATACAAAAGATAATGTCCAAATACATTACAAGACATCCGCAAGCCCTAAAACTAAGCATTGATCCTTTATTCCTAGTTATCGAGTTTAAACTCGTGCTGATTATTTGAAAAGTTAGTAAAAATAGTAAATAAGTGAGTCAAATATTTAATAAGGCACACATATATATATATCAAGGAACATGCATACTTTATATTTAAAACGTAACGGTACATATCAGAAGGAATAATGATGAATTTGTGATTATGAAACATGATTATAAAATGCTTTCATGGTACATTTCAAATTCATTCAATTCACTTTCATTTTCTTACTCATCAAATTGTACTAAAAACTTATTTTCTTTGGAAACTAGGGCCAATAGGTCTTACTAGCTAAAAGAGTGATCGATTAAAACTTGAATTGTGTTTGCTTCTACATAATCAAGAGCCTTCTTCCTCTATTCAAGACCCAGATGCGGGTTGTCCACATATAACCCTATAGACGGGGCCTTAGCTGCAAAGCGGTCCTTAACAAGCAGCGATCTTCCACTATAATATATTAAAACATGCTGAAATATACTATCTGATGAACGTTTTTTAGTCCAGATTCTTAATTTTTTAATTCCATAGGAAATTTTGCACTTAAGTTTATACATCTTTCCTTGGTTCTCACCCTTTAAAGAACAATTCATAAGTCTTTAATATAATTATAAAATATCCCTCAATTCTTTTTTCATAGAGCTTACACATTTTTACCATGGCCATTTTTTAATCATAAGAGTTTATCAATAATATAGATATAATAAAATATCCAAATAATAAAAATAAGCATGCTATATAAAAATTAAATATACAACATATTTTGAGCACGCATAAATAATATAGAATAAATTTGAAACTTATAAGCTCGAAGGACAACTATGTAGAAATAAGAGTTTTAGCCTCTAAACATGGAGAAAATATTCCCATAACATGCATATTTAAGATATAAGTAAATAAACGGTGATTTTTGATAAATTTTGCTATAAAAATATGGTAAAGTAACAAATATACACATTTTTATATTCTTACTTCAAAATCCCAATTAATATGAGTATTAGAACAATAATATTGAAAATGAAACGAAAATAAACAATAACAATCGAAAAAGAAAACTCAGAGTACACTTGTTTGAACCCGATCTACTACTTTTCTTACTTAGATCGTCCAGCCCTAGAGCCTCTCCTTCACCTTCTCTCTCTTCTATTTCCTTCCCTTTCGCCTCTCTCTCTCTCCTCTCTACAAGGGTCGCACAAAAATGGTGGAAAAGAAGCAGTGGGGGCTTTTAACAATTTCGGCACTCGAGCACCGATCGAGTAGCCCAAGCACAAATACACTAAAACCACGCTTGAGCACTCATCGGATTCGATAGTTTTAGAAAACGTGCTTTGGGCGTGGATTGGACACTACTCTAGTACGACGGTTCTAGAATTTGCACCTACCCTGTGCCTCGGCTACGCCTTGGGCGTGCCACTAGCCAACTTTGGGACCAGTTGCCCGGGTCAATTTTTGAACCTTACGATCCAAATCTCATATTTGATATCCTTAATATCAATTATATGAACTTAATAAATCATAATTTTACGAAGTCCGAAAACTCAAATCTTACAATTCGAGTCTCTCATCTGAAATGGTCAGTTAAATAAAAGTAAGAAGTAAGTTAAAAACTCAACAAAATATACAATTTGTAATTATGCATACATAATTTGCATTAAAACACATCAGAAGGATTATAATCAGATTAAGGATTCATGGTCCAAATTTTATATGCAATGTACTTTAACAAATTCTTACTAGGTTTCCGGATTATCTTTTCAATGCATAATCAAATGTGCCATGTAAATTGATATTCAAATATGACTTTTTTAGGGAACAAGGGCCAATAATGCCTCACTTACTAAAGAAGCGGATAATCAAAATCCGAATTATATTTGTTTCCACACAATTAAAAGATGTATACTACTATTCAAGATTTACAGGTAAGTTGTCATATACATAACCCTATAGATGGGGTTAAACGGCACTTTCACCAGCAGATGATAGATTCAAATTTTGATTTACTATTATAATATATTAAGGCATGCCATAATATCTTACTTTGTTAAAATATAACCATGGTCCAATGCATATACTTATTAAAAGTCTACACTTTTTTCATATTCTTAATTTTCTCATTCTAGAAAAAATACTCATAATTCTTAACATATTTGTAGAGCTTTTTCTTCAAATTTTGTAAATTTTTAACATATGATACTTATATTTTCTACATAAATTTACTTATGTTGAATTTTAAAATATGGAACGCTCAATTAGTATGGTAGTGTGGCAAAATTCAGCAAAAGTGTAATAAAGTGTAGAAATCAGCAACTCAACAAAATTTTAATTTAGCTAGCATACATCGGGACCAATTATATTGAAATTCAAAGTATGCAAACCTATATTTGATGGTCCAAAACATACTATAGCAAGAGATATGAAATTTATCATATATAAAGTTATTAAATTATAAATTTTACACATACATCTAGAGTAATTCCAGAAATCAACTAAGTAATACTATGAACATGAATTTAGATATGAATTTCATACATTTTTGTAACAAAATAAATAGAAATTCACATACATTTAAATAATATCTTAACTCTAAAATCATATCATGTATGAATATTTAAAATAAAAACTATACAAAAAATGTATAACGCCATACTAGGCAAACCATGCTTGACAGCGTTCGGGGCGGTCACCTCGATTCCATACCTCAAAATAAAGTTTCCCACACCCCACGGTATCGGGGAGGTGCTAGGCGACTAAGTTACCGGACGAACTTGTTACATGTCACAGATTGCCCAATGCGGCAGCACTAGAACAATTGGGGAACTCGACCATCGGGACGAGACAACCCTTCAGCAAGCGCAATCCGTGAAACCACGAATCTAATCTCACTGGACCCGAAAGAGCCGAATAAGTGTGTACGGATCGGTGGCTCACTCACCGGACCACTACGCGATGAACTGATTGCGTTCCTGCGAAGGAACGCCAACCTTTTGCAAGGACTCTAGCAGACATGCTTGGAATCCTAACAGAGATAATGGTCCATAAGTTGGGGCTTGACTTCGGCCGAAAACCCGTTAGGCAAAAGCGGATGAACCACTCAGTTGAAAAGCTAATCGCCATCCGAGAAAATGTGAAAAAGCTACTGGACGCAGGCTTCATTAGAGAGTCCATTACCCGGACTGGATCTCTAATATCGTCTTAGTAAAGAAAAGCAGAAAATGATGATGTGTGTCGATTTTACCAATGTTAACAAGGCCTATTCGAAGGACAGCCTTCCCTTGCCCAAGATCGACCTGCTGGTTGACTCAATAGCCGGACATGAGCCGCTAAGTTTCATGAATGCCTATTCGGGTTACAACCAGATCTGGATGAGTCCGGAGGACAAAGAGCACACCTCGTTCATGACCGATTAGGGCACCTACTGCTATAAAGTAATGCCTTTCGAACTTAAAATGCTGGAGCAACCTACCAACACTTGGTCAACAAAATATTCGAAAAACAAATCGGTCGCAACATGGAGGTCTAAGTTGATGACATGCTCGTCAAGAGCACGGTCATCGGCGACCACATCCGCGACCTGGAAGAGTCATTCAAGGTGCTTCATAAGCATCACATGAAGTGAATCCAGGCTAAATGTATTTTTGGAGTAGCCTCTGGTAAATTCTTGGGTTTCATCATCTCCGCACGGGGGATCGAGGCAAACCCAGAGAAGATCAAGACGCTTGCCGACATGGCTCCTCCACGAAACATAAAGGACGTCCAGCTGACTGATTGAATGGCTAGCAGCACTGTCCCGTTTCCTTGCAAAATCCGGTGACAAGTACCAGCCATTCTTCAAAGCCCTTAGAGGAACAAAATCCAACGGGTTTCAATGGACAGCGGAATGCAAAATCACTTTTGATGAACTGAAATGATATTTGGCCACCCCACCATTATTGGTGTCACCCAAGGGCGGAGAGGAATTATATCTTTACTTGGCAATGTCGGAGGCGTCTCTCAGTTCTGTCCTAGTGCGCCAGGACTCGACACTCAGTGGTCGGTCTACTACGTGAGTAAAACGTTGACCGGCCCAGAAACCCGTTACTCACGTGCAGAAAAATTAGCCTTGGCGCTAATATTCTCCGCACAGAAGTTAAGGCCCTATTTTTAGGCCCACCGGATAGTGGTCCTCACGAACCAACTGCTAAAAATATACTCCAGAAACTCGATATTTCTGGACGGTTGGTAAAATGGGCTATCGAGTTGGGTAAGTTCGACATCGAATTCCATCCCAGGCATGCTGTAAAGGCGTAGGCGCTGGCTGATTTCATCGTGGAGATTACAACCCCAGTCCTCGAGGAACAGCTCAAAGAAAGGCGTTTCGACAAACTAACCCTAGTTCACGTTCTCCGAACTAAAAATTGAAAGGCGGACTAGGCTTACGACCCACCAAAGCCGTTGAGGTGAAAAAAACCTCGAACTCAATTTCCCAAAGGACATGCGAATCCTAGACGCTCCCGGCAGATTGAGAAGTGAGAGGCAAGGAGATTTCTCACCATGAAATCGATGACGTCTTTCCTAAATTATTTCATTAACGGATCATTTCCGGAGGATGTCGAGAAGGCCAAACGGGTCAAGAAGACAGCCGCTCACGGGTATCTTCAGGACATGACGTGAGATCCTATACACTCCCGTTGCTAAGTGACTCCAATGCCTCCGCCGTCTAACTCTGGAAGAGGCTAACTTATTCTTTAAGTGAAGTCCACCTCGATATGTGGGTCAAGGCCAAACGGGTGGCGAAGAAAACTTGGCCTTCGGGGTCATGCGCTGGACGGCTATACCGCCGTGTCGATGAAAAAAGACGTGCTAGAGTTCCCAGAAATGAGGCGACTACGCTTCACAAAGAACCTTCACCGCTAGCCATCACGCAGATTAGAAGGCCCTTGGCCCTTCGCGGTGGGGGCTCGATCTTCTCGACCGAAAAAAGACGTCCCAGTGCCACATGAAGAAAAAGAAAATTCATTATTATGGGCATTGACTACTTTACCAAGTGGGTCAAAGCCGTCCCGCTGGCTAAGATTACAAAGCATAACGCCCTGGAGTTCCTCTGCCAGAGCATTGTCTGTAGATTCGGCATCCCCAAGGTCGTTGTGACCGACAACGGGACCTAGTTCTTAGGAAAATATTTTATCAAGTATTGCACCAGCTTTGGCATCAAGCTGGTCCACATTTCGATGGCATACCCCCAAGCAAACGAACAGGTGGAGGTGACAAACCGAACGCTTCTCCATGGGTTAAAAACTAAGATGGAGGACGCTGGGGGCTCCTAGGCGAACGAGCTCCCTTCCGTTCTTTGGTCTTATCGAACAACCCCGAAGGAATCAACATGTGAAACGCCCTTTAGCCTCTATTATGGGACTGAGGCGGTAATCCTGGTCAAAATCGGGCTTCCAAGTCTCAGGGTGGAGTCCTTCGACCCACTGACTAACTCTCAAAAAATCAGAGAACACTTAGACTTTTTAGAGGAAGCCCGCGACGCTGCCAGAGTACAGACAGCAGCCTACCAACATCGAATCGGCCAATACTATAACAAAAAGGCTAAGGCACAACGATTCAATGCAGGAGACCTAGTCCTACGAGGCGTCGAGGCCACACGCAAACTGGCCGGCCGCAATTAGCTCTCCCCTAATTGGGAAGGGCCTTTCCTCATCTCCATCATTCTGCGAAATGGAGCCTACAAACTCCGGCACTAGGACGGAAAACTAGTTCCGCGAACGTGGAATGCCATCCACCTCAAACGATACTTCCAATAGCAGACATAGGTATGCATTTGCATTATTGTTTGCACTCGCTTTCTTGTTTTGATTTCGCGAAAAATAAGTGTTTACTTAGCATACTCCCTATGTGCATGTGCATGCATTTTCTTTGCATGTTATCCGACCTAGACTGCCCCTAAGTCGGGAGGGTCCTCACCTCTCGTTAAACCCTGGTCATCCTGGCGACTCATAAGCAATTGAACTTGAACCTCGGTCATCCGAGCGGCCCATTAGTGGTCGTATCGAAACCCTGGTCATCTAGGTGGCCCATGAGATGTCTATTATAAACCCTGGTCATCCAAGTGGCCCATAAGCGGCCTAATATGAACATCAGTCATCCGAGCGACCCATTAGCGGTCGTACTAAACCTTGGTCATCCAAGTGGCCCGATAGCGATCAAAACTTTAGGGGGCTTACGTAGTATACACAACGACCTCCTCTACGATGAGATAGCGTGATCAGTCAGCGAACGGGGTCGAAGGGAGAAGCATCCTTCTCCAACATTAGCCGTCTAAGTCATCACTTGGATAGCACCACCAGGCTGGTTAACACAACCGCCTACCAAGCCTAAGAACCTCGCTTCTTAGGTAGCCCAACAACGACAGCCGGCCAACCCAGTTGGCCTCCCAATGCAACAAAGCATGCTAACACTAGATGCAAAAAAAGTAAATGGACACAAAAATGAAAAGAACTTCAATTTTATTACTTTGAATGTATTACAAATCACATTTTACAAGGGAGGTCACAAAAAATGTACAAAAGGCTACGGGTGCGGCGGAGGCCCTTGAATATCACGGGGCTCCCTCACGAGGTCATCTTTATGTTGCGCCATTCTGTTGGACAAATTGATAAACTCAACTGGGAAATCAGGATCAATCAACCATGCAACGCACCGACTGACATTGATCCCCTCCAACAGCCGCGCATGCATCATGCCCTCGACCTCGTGGGGACGGATCCGGAGACTCAGATCGTTCTCTAAGGTTGCAACTCGCTCAGCAAGCCGTTTGAGGCGCGCTTTGTCTCGTTCATCTTCCTCTTTTAAGCGAGCAACCTCAACCTTCAGCTTAGCGTTCTCCATTTCCACTCTAGCCAAGACAGCCTCAAGGGCTGCAGCCTCCTCGTGGTGCTCGCTCCCCGAAGCCGCCATCCTGCCATCCAGCCAGGCGATCTCCTCCTCCATATCGGTGATCACCTGATCTCGCTGCTCCACCACTTTGATAACGGCAGATGCAAGCTTCCTCGACTACACAAGAGGCAAACAAATAACAAGTTAAAAATCTGGGAAAGGAAAAAATACACGGAAGCTATCGCCAAAAATCATACCTCCTATAATCTCCTCGTAGGCCTCACGGGCCTGGCCTCCAGACTTGGCCCAGGTGGCGCTGAACCAGGAGCATCCTCTTGAGCCGAGCAAGTGGTAGCCTCCTCCAAAATGCTCTCCAGCAGCTCTTCTATCTCATCCATGGCTACCGCGGGCTCCTTAACTGCAGCCTCCGGAACAGCTGCTGGAGGGTCATGCTCCACCATTCAATCCACAGCAAGAATCTGCGCGATCGGAGAGCTAACAAATGGCTCCCGTGGATCCACCACTGGCTCACAAGCAGGCTCCGTAAAAGATTCTATCAACACCGCACAAGGAGTCGCTTGCGGCGCGGGCTACACTAGGATGGCTCCTTCTCCTGATTCCACCGGCCAAGTCTCGTAGGTCACCTCCAGGCCCGCAGTACTACCAGGTCCGCTGCAGATTGCGGCAGCCACATAATTGATGCGGGATGACAAAGAGGAAGGCGTCTCCAGCACCTTCTCGAGCAACGGGCCAATAAACCCTTCGTCAGTGTGCCGCATGCGGATGATCACGCCCTTGGAGTCCTCCGGCCTCATTATCCTTACTGGCGGCGTGGGTTTTAAATCGGGGATGGCGGTCCCCAGTTCACCTTCTTGGTCTCCGCCCGGAAAACCAGGAAATCTCGCTTGAACTCATCAGGGTTCTCCTTGATTAACTTCGTCAACCATTCCAGGGCCGCCATCTCCGCCACAAACGGCGTCCCCGTATACTCCTCTGGAACCTGGCCCCAGTCCTTCGGAAGGGGCCAGGTTGCCCCCACGCTCACAAAAAAGAATCGGTTCTTCCAGTTCTTGAGTGAGTCGTAGATGGTCGTATTTATTTTCAGGCCAGGACGATGGACGAGTGATATCCACTCTCCTCCTCGGTTTATTTTAAACAGGCCTCTCACCATCGACATTCTTAGTTTCTTAGCACGCTTTCGAAGAAAATACACAGAGTACAGAGATACCGGATAGCATTGGCGTGGAGTTGGGCGATTGGGACTCGTAGGGCTTGCAGAACGGACTGCGAATCGTCCAGCAACCGGAGACGGAGGCCGCTCCTCAGGTGGGCATCATAAACTGTGATATGCCCCGCCGGTGGAGCAAAGGCTCTGTTGTTCCTTCCCGGGACTCTCCATACGATCTCCTTCGGGACGTTGAACTTAACGCACAATGCTTTAACGTCACACTCTCTAAGAACGGAGGCGATGTTTGCAACGGATGCCATGGTTTGCAGGAGGGATTAGGGTTTCTGAGAATGAAAGTTGGAGACGAAGAAGATGAAGGCAAGGAAGCGTAAAAGGTTTTCGAAATGTAGAGGGAAACTTAAACGGCAAGCACACTTTAAAACCCCTCATTAAAGACGTAGTCAAACCTGCCACTTGTCGCCTCCCAACTTGGCTCTTCAAAAGGCGGATCTCTGACACATTAATGGCTAGAATATCCGCCCAACCAAAAGAAGATGCGTGTCTTCTTCTTGCCTGCAAACCGACTGATGGCCACGCGTCCATCAAGGTCAAGGCGAAGTCTTTTTTGAATGACGAAAGATGGTCACGATTCCGTCAATATTCTTCTTGAATCGTCAAAGATGGTCAATAGTTTGGTCAACATTCTTCTCAAATTGGCCAAAGACGGTCAATTCGGCCAGTTATTTGTCAACATTCTTCTCCGAAATCGAAAGATAGTCAATAGTTCTGGCCAACATTCTTCTCCTGAGTGGCGGGCGGTCAGCAGCTACGGTCAAACTTTCCTCTCGCGCCTTCAGAGTCCTCCTCGGGATCCTCAAATGACAAAAACGTGTGGGCATCCCATCATGAACATACCGGAGCCCAAAACTCGGCCACCGCATAGGGGCTAGTAATATGTACACGGAATATAAGGGTCGCCCATGGTCAATGGAGGCCCAAAATGAAGATACCGGATTTGGCAATGTAAAAGCGGCCAACAAGGTGCGAAGGCCCAAAACTTAAAAGGCCCAAGACGGTCAACGTCAACATTGCCTGTCTAGACTCCAGCAGGCGGCTAACGCACGTATAGACAATCAACTTGAGCGTTGACCGAAATCACTGTAGCAACAGGCCAAAAATAAAAGGCTTTTTACTGGCTTGGCCCACTTGAGCCCATGATCCATCGGACGGCCAGCAACGACTCTCTCAGCATCTTCCACGATCCCAACTAACTCCCAAAATGGACATTGATAAAATCGGCGCCTTTCTCATAAGGAAGGCGCCAAATTTTTCCAATCTCCTGTCAATTGGGGCACTCCAACGGTAAAAAACACAGAAGGAATGTAAGTAATTTGAAAAGTCGCTGACCGCCATGGAAGGAAACTATCTTGGTCCATTTGGAAACTAGCATCAGCTTTGAAAGGTAAGCCAACCAAGAATCACGCAGGGGATTACTCCTTCCAAAGGAGGAAGATCACCCTCTCAACCATAAATAAGCCCTGGAATTTCCATTCCAGGCACGCTATCTGTTGCGCGAACTTTTACTAAGGCTACCTACTACTTACGCAAACCTTTCTCACGCAAGCTTTACTCACATAACGCCCACAACGACAACAGATTTACAATTCTCTACTCTCTGCTGTCATACAAAAGACCCGAGGCATACAAACGCTCTTCTGACGGCCGTTTATTGCCTCCCCACCATCCAGATTCAAGAAAATAACATTATCTCTCTTTCATCTGGAGATACACACACTCTTGCTCTCTCTCTTTCTCAATTCTCAGTTTCAGTGACCTTCTCATATTTCGAAAGTTGTTAACTGACTTGAGCGTCGGAATGTTTTCGGTTGGACAACTTTTCACCGACACACTGACCTCCTATTCTTTTTAGTGGTATGCAGGATCCAAACTCAATGAACGGAGTCGGAACCAGAGCAAGCGGATCAGCTCGAATCTGTTCGAAGTTCGGATCCAAGGACGCATCAAAAATATCTTTATTTTTATTTTTAATAATTTTAATATAAATAAATATATAAATATATATACAAATAATATTATTTATAAAAAATAGTCACTCAATACATATTATTTATAAAATAATAATAATAAATTAAAAATAAATATCACTAATTATATGAATTTTCAACTCCTTCGTCCGGACCAAACGTGACCCTGCCATCGTTAATTTCAGTGCCACTAAAAATCAAAGGTTAAATATTAATTTCATTATTTATTTATAATCTGTACATAATTCTAATTTTTATTCTTCACATAAAAGCTTAAATTTATCAGTCACGAAATTTATGATAATATTTACAAATGGAAAAGTTTAGAAAAAAAACATATTTTCTTATTGTGTAAATTTTATATTATATTTAACTTTTTATTTATAATGTAAATGATAATAATAACTTACCTCATATAAATATAATTCAAAATTCCATATTAGTAATAAATACAAGTTTTTAAATAAAAAAACTCAATTATAAAAAAAATTGATGTATGTGATAATGCTATATTATACATATAATTAAATACGTGTATATTATATACATTAGATATCGAATGAATGGCTATACGTATAAAATTTAGGGTTATTGTTATTGGTTTAAAAAATTGGTTTTAAGAAAAATTGTAAATTATATCATCATTTAATTTATACTACCAATTAATTATTAAAAATATGTATAATTATCACATATTTTAATAACTAATCATCTTTAGTATTTATTTGAAAAAAAATATTATAGTGTACCTATTAAATTATAATTCAATAATCTTATGCTAAAAACTGTAAAAAAAAATTACAATTAAAATTTAATATTAGGTAATGTCAAATAATAAAATTGAAATTATAACTAAATATTTTTATTTCTACTTTCAATTTTTAGAGCTCAATTATTTAACCCAAACATCAAAAGGTTTATCACTTTTATTGTGAGATGTTCTCCATATGTCAAATACTTCTTCCTACTCAATTCCAACATAAGAAGGGAAAGCCTCAACATTACATAGATAATATTATTATATAATCTGATTGTTATAAGTTTAACTCATAAAAATTAATTTTTTTGTAATATAAGATAAAATCATAAATAATAAATCTAATATAAATTGGTTATTTTCTATGCCCATACATAACAAAAATTTCATGTAGCCAATTACTCATTCCTGCTTAATTATTGTCCCATCAAAAGAAAGCTTTGGTAATATGCTTCAAACTCTTTCATTAATTACTCTATATTTAAAGGGGTGGCCTATGATCCAAAGCTTCCACGACTGAGTAGGTCATGTGAAAGTATTGAGGTTATATATTATATATATATATATATATATATATATAAGATAGAAAATATATATGTTTTTCATAAGAAGATCCATGGAAGTAAGTCAAGATTACTCTCTTTGGTACCTATTTTGCATTGGTTGTGTTTGGCTCTATAAGTCTTAAGAGTCAAATATATGTAACCATATTCATACATTCTGTAGATGTTAGAAGATAAGAATATTATATGATTATAATAAAATTTCAGATGAGTACCTAGAAAATAGTTTGCTCTAAAAAGCTATGGAGTAGGCTTTGGACTAGTGAATCATAAGTCGTATACATCATTATATTTGTCGGAGATTTTTCGTTCAATTTATCAGTCAAATTTTTTGCCACATTCATAGCTATAAAGGCATCTTTTTTATGAATAATGTTGGCTTGGGTATGCATGAATAGGATGTCATAGGGTTGGAATATCTACCGAAGTTCTCCCTAACACTCAAATTAGTAATACGAGAAACAAACTAGTATGCATTTGTTGAAAGAATGATACTATTCTTTTTTTATATAGTCGACTATGATGAATGCGTGAGATACTTATTCAAATTGGGTTCTAGGAAGACTAGCTTCGCGACTAAGATGGTCCCGTTATAATATGGGGTGTACCTTGATGACATAGATAATATTTAACCTCGTAAATGAAGATTGAGTGATTCTAAAAGCCTTTTCTTGAGAGGTTTAATAATGATCTCTCAATTAAAATTATTTAGCATTCTAAAGTCCTCTCTAAATATTTGTGCTACTTTTGAATTTGAAAGTCCACAATCCTTTTAGAATTGAATCTTTCTAATTCATTCTCAATGTAACAATTCTTAGTTTTTATGAAGGCAATGTGGCCTTATCTTTGCGTGTTGATATGGTATCAATAAGAGTATTTGTGAGTCTCATGAGTTTGGGTTATTATTATTATTATTATTCTAGAAATAAGGGGTGGGGGTGTTGAAAGTATTTACTTACTAGTTTAGGTATAGCACCTAAAAGTTGTTCGTGTGCTCAAGTGATCAATTTTAGGAGGTATTCGATTAGTTGAATTTATTTATGTACACTTTCTTAAGATTTAATGGCTGCATGTGTAAAGAATAATTTATTGTAAGTTTTATATATGTAAGGATAGAGATAATCCTTTTTGGTCCCTACTCTTTCTCAAAATTTAATGGCTACATGTGCAAAGAGCAATTTGCTGTGAGTGTTATATATGTAGAGACAGAGAGAAAAAGTGACTTGGGAAAAAATAATTCGTTTTGGTCCCTACTCTTGTTTACTTTGTATAACCCAGTGGTAGTGGTGGTGGTGGTGGTTTTCTTGGCAAAAGGTTAGCTGGCACATTTGGTGGTCCTCTCAGGGTGTGTTGCAGCCCTTTTTGGAAGTAGTTTTGGATACTCTTCCCACAGCTTTGAAAGCCATTAAGACATTTTTATTAAGCTATCAATCTAAAATGTTTAGAATAGATTGTATATATTATTATTTTAAATTTAAACATTTACTATAGCAACATGTGACACTTTGGACTGTGTAAATTGACCGTTTATACTGATTAAATAAAATTTTTAAATAATTTTTTTTAAATACAGTTTCTTTTAAAAATATTTTCAATATATTTTTTAACTTATTTATTATTGATCGTATACCAAAAATGTAAATTTCCTTTAAAAAAGATAACTCATAACAACAATGCATTATTACTAAAAAAATCTACTGATAATAATTAGAGGTTCAGTTTAGAAATCAAAATCAGCATAACAGTATTACAGAAAAAAGGGATAGTTGGTGGTGGTAGCGGCAATAAACCATAGAAGAAGAAGGAAGAGAAGAGAAGCAGTAATTATAAGAAAAACATAAGCTCTTGTGCAAGAATGCATTTTTACAAGTGTCTAAATTGAGTACTTTTTTTTTATCTATATTTAAAATTTTAAAATTCAATTGTAAATACAAATTGTCAAATGTAGTAATTTTTTGTCTGAGATTTTATATTTAAATTTAAATTCTTCAATAAACAGTCTATTAAAAATATTCTTAATATTTAGCTGGAAATTGAGTTATCCTAAATGGGGAAAGGTTTTGCTTTGGAGTAAGTTGCCCATGTGATGTGCTATGGGCCTATAATTTTTGGGCAAGCCAATATGAAGGGGTGGTTGGTATGAAGTTGAAGGTTGCCCATTAGAGCTATCTTCACTCTTTAGGTACCACTACCCTTAATATTAATCCAATGAATTGTCACCTCCATTTTCAAAGTCATTTCTAGGGGTTTTAAGTCTATTTTTGGGTAAGGTAGATCTTTTTAATAGTTGCTTCTCATAAATTACATAATATATATGACTATGGGGTGGCGGTGGTGGGAGGTAGCGGCTTGCAGTAGTGGCATTCCAACATCAAATACCTACATAGTTTTTATAAAAGCTAAATTAAATCCGTCTCTAATGGGAATTTATAAGACCTAAGAAAATTTATATTAAATGATTTTATAATTTAAAAAGAGTTATATTTTTGAACTTTATAATAATTTATCTAATAGTAAAAATTTAAATGATATCGACGCTGTACGCAATGATCTAAAAATATTTTCAAATCTGTCCAATCAATTGGATCATATGCTCTGTTTGAAAAAAATTAGAGAAAATAAAATCGGGTTTGGTTATTCCAAAAATTCCTTGAAAGCCCATATTAATCTTAACACTGTCTTTGTCCGAGCTACTTCGGTTTCAAGACAAAGCAGCGTAACATCTTCTTGTAGTGATCAGCCGTCAAGAGTTCCCCCTCAGATTCGTGTCAATTTTTAAAATGATCATAATTTAAAAAGTGGGAAAAACTTTGATGTTAATCACTCTAGAAAGTAAAGGTACAAATCTAATATCAATACTACTTTTGTCCCAATGTGTTATGGGTGCGGCACTACTGGTCATATTCACCCCTATTACCCTGTGATGACTTTTCGAAATCATTTTCGGCAAAAGGCAAAGATAGAAAATCTAGTCAATCATATCAACTTTCTAAATGATAAAGTGACGAACTAAACCAACATTATAAAATGTGGTAAAACGTTATAAGAAAATATAAATCAAGAAGAGTAAGTTCTATTACCATTTGGTCATTCGTAAGAAAAAAAGGAAGTAGATTCATTCCTTAGGGGAGATTGTTTCTGTTAGGGGGAGTTAGGGAGAGAAAATGTCTTAGGGGTGTTCGGCCTTGAGGGGGAGGTTATTTTTATATTTGATTCCTGCTATATTTTCGTCATGTTTACTATTGTTAGTGGTTTTATTGCAGCTATTCTCCTACATCTATCTATTTCTGTACTAATCATGGTTGCCCAAGCACCACAACTATAATACTGTAAAAAAGCCAGACCTATTAAAATGAATCAAGAATTATTAGAATACTGTAAAAAAAATTCAAGATCTTTTTGATAAAAAATTAATTAGACCATCAAAATTACCTTGGAGTTGTTCTGCTTTTTATGTCATGAACAATGCTGAAATTGAACGAGGTGTTCCTAGATTAGTCATTAATTATAAACCACTTAACAAAGCCCTCCAATGGATTCAATATCCAATACCCAATAAAAGAGATTTAATCAATCGACTTTATAATGCTAACATTTTTTTTTAAAATTTGACATGAAATCAGGATTTTGGCAAATCTAAATTAATGAAAAAGATAGATATAAAATGGCATTTACTGTCCCTTTTGAACATTATGAATGGAATGTCATGCCATTTGGTTTAAAAAATACTCCATCAGAATTTTAAAATATTATGAATCATATATTTAATCCCTATACTGAATTTATTATAGTTTATATTGATGATGTCTTAGTATTTTCTAACACAATTGATCAACATTTTAAACATTTATATCAATTTTTAACTATAATTAAGTATAATGGATTAGAGTTTCGGCCCCTAAAATCAAATTATTTCAAACTACAGTTAGATTTTTAGGATTTAATATTTATCAACATACAATAACGCCTATCCAAAATCCATTGAATTTGCTAATAAATTTTCTGATAAAATAAAAGATAAAACTCAATTACAAAGAATTTTAGGATGCTTAAATTATATCTCTGATTTTGTCTCAAAACTCAGACAAATTTGTAGACCATTATTTCAAAGACTCAAAAAGAATCCTCCTGCATGGACTAATGAATACACTACGATTATTAAAACTTTAAAACAACAAGTTCAACATTTACCAAGTCTAGGCATTCCTCATCCACGTGCATCTCTTATTGTTGAAACAGATGCATCTGACATAGGATATAGCGGCATCCTTTGACAAAAATTAGATTCAAATGTACACATATAAATAATTAGATTTCATTCTGGATTATGGTTAGGAGCACAGAAAAACTATTCAACCATTAAAAAAGAAATTGTATCCATTGTTTTATACATATCAAAATTTTAAGGTGATTTATATAACAAGAAATTTCTTTTAAAAATATATTGCAAAGCTGCTAAAGATGTTTTACAAAAAGATGTTAAAAATATTATTTCTAAACAAATTTTTGCACGATGGCAAGTTATTTTATCTGTTTTTGATTGTGACATTGAATTTATTAAAAGCTCTTCTAATTCTATACCAGATTTTCTGACCAGAGAATTCCTCCTCGGACATCATGCCAAGGAAAAAGAAAACCTCATCACGAAAAGCTAAACAAACTCCTAAATCCGCCTTCACTTATGATCAATTCTATGAAATCTTTTCATGGCTTTCTGCCAAAGCTTTATTCAAATTCTCCTCTCTTTCTAGAACATTTCTATCTTTACTCTATGGCCCACATTTTCTTAAATATCATACTTATCATGCCTCCATGAAAGATGATGAAGCTTATTTTCTACAATCAAAATATAGTCGACGATGAAATTTTATACCCACAGGAGATATGATGCTACCAATGGATGCACTCAATAATATTTATAACTATTGGTTTCAGGTTTTAGCCTGCAAAAATGGATTTGTACACCAACAACATCGGCTTACGCGGCAAGGTTCTATGTTATCAATCCAGTCATTAATACTTGGCATAAGATACCCATTTCAGAGGATTTTCAAGGGTTATTTCAACAGTATATCTATACAGATTATGGATCTGACCTTATTTTTGAACATGGTATTGATGTTGGCACATTTTTCCATGATGGACTCTTACTCTATTTCTGCACCGACGGAATCAACAGTTTTTTAGAACCTACTCAAACATGGAAGGAGTGTTATCACTTTAACACAGAACCTTTAACTAAAAGATGGTTTCCTAGACAAGATATCTATGTCTTCCTACCATCACACGAGTTATATTTCCTATGTGGTCATTTCAACGCAGAACCCAGTATTCTTGTTCTCAAGTTAACAGAAGGTACCGTATGGGATATTCAACTTCCTCAGCAAACACAGATCTCTTCAGATTGGAGCAGTTGTGGCCTTTACATCTATAAATAGCAGACACATTCTTCGAAGGCACCTACTATTGCGCTTATGGAAATTACTCCACAACAAAACATTGTTATCTGGATTTTAAAACGACCATTCTGTATTCAAATTCTAAACAGACCAGTCCAAAACCTTATTCTTCAGGAAGTCCAACCAATCCTTACTAGATCCATTATCAGTAACGGACACTAGCTTATCTTCACCAAAGCCCGTTATCTCTACCGCTATAATTTATTAACTCAAACACCAGCCCAATGTCTCGGCCCACATCATTTATTCGGCCCATGGGATACACCGCTATTCTGCACATCACGTGTAGATATCCTTCCCTTTACTAATACGTTCCGTTATTAAAAAAACGACAATCTTCAATTATATGCATAAAGGAGCCGACAAGAAACAATTATGCCAACAAAAGTACTCAGAGACGTTTGCCCAGCAATTATCTGCATCAAAACATAGAAAGTCAAAAGTTTTCAAAAAGAGTTCACTATACAGACACTATGCAGATACTATGTAAATACTATACAGACACTATGCAACACTATTCATCAAAATGACCGAAGCCAACTAACAGAGCTGTCGCAATCAGATGACGCTTTTCAATCACATCGGAAGAAAACTTTGCCATTATGATGATAAGGCACAAAACAGAATTAAATCCTGACAATTATATGACGACTTATCAACGACTCAGATTCCTCTCAATTATTTCAACAAATCAACGGCCTAAGACATGCAAGACCCTCTATTTAAGGCCCTACCCCTCTCAGTTGAAGGCAGAACCTGGCGCAGAGCTTGAAAGAAAGCTTAGAAAGCTTCAACCCTTTCCTATTGTCTTTTCCTCTTTGTAAATTTTATTTTGTACACATTTCTTTTTTTCAACCTTCGTTGTACCAACTTCCGAAATATATAACCAACCTCTTCAATCAAAATTCAGCAGATAATTCAGCCTTATTCTGGTATAATTCTGTTCTTTTCTGGTTTAAATGTTATTTTGTACGTATGACGTTTGAAATACGATCCTGCATACAGATTTGGTATCAGAGCCACGTTCATTTTTTCTGCATGGTATAAGACATATACGCTACTTTTTCTACACTTGTGTAAGGTATATACGCTCGATTTTCTGTATTTGAGTAAGGCATAATCACTTGTATGAATAGCTTTGGAAACGATAGGGAATGTTAAGCATGTAAACTGACGTGTTTGCCCGTTGTGATGATAAAAGGGCATTTTTTGTCAGTGATGTTCCTGTTTTATTAAGTTTGCAAGTAACGGTTGTACATCATCTGTAAGAAATCTAGTTTATGCGTCATCTGTAGGAAATTTAGTTTTATGCATCATTTGTAGAAATCTTGAAAATGGCTTCGAAACTAAAACGAATTGTCAGGGGTAGTAATTCGAATCCGAGTACAACAACAAACATTCGAGAAGAACTTGTTATACCGAATAATTGTCAGAGTTATCCTGTCAAGACTTTGACCCACCAAAACATGGAAACATTTTCTTCAGTCATGGCTTTTGAAAATACTTTCATTCTTGATTTAGAATCACTTAGAAAAGAATTTATATTAGATAAAAATTATAGCCTTAGAAATTGGTTCTTTACTACGTTTACTAAAGAACAAACTGAAGAGTTTAGAACTACGTGGAAACAAACCATGTATTTACTTAAACAAAATTTACCCTTTTTTACATGGTTTATTCCATATATAAGAGAAAACTAAAAATAAATACACAATAAATAAATACCAATGAAAGAATTACTTCTACGTGGGAAACCATTAATGGATAATAAATTATATCTATTCATCCTTCATTAACTGGTTTAAAAATAATCAAAGATAATTTAACTATTCAGGCTGTTCCATTTAAAATTGAACATAATCGTGAAAATAGTAGTGATACACAATTAGAAGATATTAAAAAAGCTTACGAACAAAATAATTATCATTCTCAAATATTACATACAATCGCTAAACAAGTTGATAGAATTGAACATACAATTTAAAATAAACTTATGAATAATAACTATCAATTTTCATATACTATTACACCATTACAAAAATCACCCTTACCTACGGTTGGAACAGTAGAATTTCCTTCAACCTGTACAGAACTTTTATTAGAAAAATTAGCAAATAAAATCAATAATTTACCATCCTCTTCTACAACACCTAAAATATTCTCTACAATCCAAACAATAGATCAAATACCTGATACAATACCTGAAACTGATACTAACATACAACCTATACAAGTTTCGTTTACAAAAAATTATTATCGAAGATCAACACCACCTGATCTTCAATATGAAGAAAGAAATTAATATTCTTCAAAAACTTTTGATCCCCGTGCTATACATGAATGAAATATTGACGGCAAATCTGAATATAAAATTACATATATGTTACATGAAATGGGAACGTTAGCTGTAGCCTATCGAGCAGTCAATAACATGTCAGAACACCTGACTACAAAATATATTTTAATTGGTTTCATTGGTACCATTAGATTTTGATGGGATAATGCGTTAACCCCACACGAATGAAATCATATTATGAACCATATAGAGACTATTCAACAAGAAGGACCTAATGGAGAAATATAATTTGTTCAACAAGAAAACTCTTTAGAAATACATATAGTCACGATTAGTCAAGCATTTTTAGGCAATGCTGAAGATGACTTAATAAGTTCAAAAATCATATTAACAAATCTTAGATGTCCAACACTCTAATATTTTAGATAGTATAAAGATATTTTTACCACTCATATTTTCTGTAGAAGAGATTGTAATGAACCTTTCTAGAAAGAAAGATTTGTTGTTGGACTTCCTACTATTTTTGCCAAACGAATTTTAACCAAACTTACGGACTTTGGTGGCGGCAAAATCCAATGGTCTAATATTAGTTATGGTCAATTATTTGCATTTATTAAAAAAGAAGGATTGCAATTATGTCAAGATTATAAAGAACATAATAAACTAACCAAAGATAGTAAACAATTTAAATCACAACTTGGCTCATTCTGTTATCAATACGGAATGGAAAAATTAAAAGCACCATCACAACAAAAAGCTAAGGCTTTGAAATATTTAAAAAATAAAAATCTATCTCAAAATACATATTACAAGTCTAACAGAAAAAAATCATATTCTAAATCTAAACCTACAACTAAATCACATAAAGAATCAAAAAATTCATATCAAGATTATTCATATAAACTGATATGTTGGAAATATAAACGACCAGGTCATACATCTAATCAATGTAAATTAAAGAAAAAGATTTATGAAATTTTCAAAGATAATGAACAATTACGCAATAATTTAACCACTTTATTACTTAGCGATGAAGAATCTAATAAAAATACAAGTCAAGAAGAAAATGATCTAAATAATCCACAATCAAGTTCTTCTAATACTACAGAGGACTCAGAAAATGAAATTTTAGATTTAGAACAAAATTTATATAATTGTAAATTACAAATTAATATGTTAAGAACACAAGATGATAAAGAATTTTTACTTGACATTATTGATAAAATAGATGATCCTGATATTAAAAGACAATATTTTCTAAAATTAAAAGAATTATTAACGCAAAAACACACCACTGAAAATATTGAACCTTTTAGCTTAATAAAAATATTGGAAAACCATCCAACTCCCTCTCTATTTCATCAAGTTACAACTGGAGATTTACAAAAAGAAATAAAATAATTTAAAGATGAAGTAAAAATCTTAAAAGGTCAATTGCAAGAAATAAAATTTAATAAACTCCACTTAGATATACGAATAGCAATATTAGAAAATAAACAAAATATTGAACCTCTTATGCCAACCGACCCATCTTCTTCAAAACCAAAACAACTTGGTGATCAATTTTTACAATTAACAAATGGTATACTCAAATTACATTAGTAATAAATAATGAATATCATTTAAAATTAATTACTCTACTTGACACAGGAGCAGATCAAAATTGTATTCAATAAGGTTTAATACCTACTAAATAAATTGACAAATGTTGCTATGTGCAATTAAAAACATTGTCTTAAAGCAACTTTTATTTTAGTAAAAGATTTGCATCAAGATATTATACTTAGTATACCGTTTTTCACACAAATCTATCCTTTTAAAGCAACTACAGAAGGTTTATCAATACGAGTATTAGGAAATGAACTTCTTTGCCCTTTTATTCATCCTATTAAATATAAAGAAATTCAGAAATTACAAGCAACATCTATATATCGACAAATTAAGTTAATAACAAAAAAGGAAAAACAAATCAATTACTTAAAAGAAGAAATACAAATTAATAATATTGAACAATAATTAAATAATTTATTAGTACAAACAAAAATTAAAAACTTCCAATAACTTTTGAAAAAATAAGTATGTTCAAATTTACCAAATTCCTTTTAGAATCAAAAACAACATCAAGTAGAATTACCTTATGAAAAAAATTTTAATGAATCTCGAATTCCCACTAAAGCCAAACCTATCCAAATAAATCAAGAATTATTAGAATACTGTAAAAAAGAAATTCAGGATCTTCTTGATAAAAAATTAATTAGACCATTAAAATCACCTTGGAATTGTTCTTCTTTTTAAGTCATGAACAATGCTGAAATTGAACGAGGTGTTCCTAGATTAGTTATTAATTATAAACCACTTAACAAAGCCCTCCAATGGATTCGATATCCAATACCCAATAAAAAAGATTTAATCAATCGACTTTATAATGCTAACATTTTTTCAAAATTTGACATGAAATCAGGATTTTGGCAAATCCGAATTAATGAAAAAGATAGATATAAAACGGCATTCGCTATCCCTTTTGGACATTGTGAATTGAATGTCATGCCATTTGGTTTAAAAAATACTCCATCAGAATTTTAAAACATTATGAATCACATATTTAATCCTTACACTCCATTTATTATAGTTTATATTGATGATGACTTAGTATTTTCTAATACAATTTATCAATATTTTAAACATTTATATCAACTTTTAACGATAATTAAGTATAATGGATTAGTAGTTTCGGCCCCTAAAATCAAATTATTTCAAACTAAAGTTAGATTTTTAGGATTTAATATTTATCAACATACAATAACGCCTATCCAAAGATCCATTGAATTTGCTAATAAATTTTCTGATAAAATAAAAGATAAAACTCAATTACAAAGATTTTTTGGATGCTTAAATTATATCTCTGATTTTGTTCCAAAACTCATACAAATTTGTGGACCATTATTTCAAAGACTCAAAAAGAATCCTCCTGCGTGGACTAATGAACACACTACGATTATTAAAACTTTAAAACAACAAGTTCAACATTTACCATGTCTAGGCATTCCTCATCTACGTGCATCTTTTATTGTTGAAACAAATGCATCTGACATAGGATATGACGGCACCCTTAGACAAAAATTAGATTCAGATGCACACACATAAATAGTTAGATTTCATTCTGAATTATGGTTAGGAGTACAGAAAAACTATTCAACCATTAAAAAAGAAATTTTATCCATTATTTTATGCATATCAAAATTTTTAAGATGATTTATATAACAAGAAATTTCTTTTAAAAATATATTGCAAAGCTGCTAAAGATATTTTACAAAAAGACGTTAAAAATCTTATTTCTAAACAAATTTTTACACGATGGCAAGCTATTTTATCTGTTTTTGATTTTGACATTGAATTTATTAAAGGCTCTTCGAATTCTATATCAGATTTTCTGACCAGAGAATTCCTCCTCGGACATCATGCCAAGGAAAAAGGAAACCTCATCATGAAAAGCTAAACAAACTCCTAAATCCGCCTTCACTTATGATCAATTCTATGAAATCTTTTCATGGCTTTCTGTCAAAGCTTTATTCAAATTCTCCTCTCTTTCTAGAACCTTTCTATCTTTACTCTATGACCCACATTTCCTTAAATATCATACTTATCATGCCTCCATGAAAGATGATGAAGCTTATCTTCTACAATCAAAATATAGTCGACGATGGAATTTTATACCCACAGGAGATATGATGCTACCAATGGATGCACTCAGTAATATTTATAATCATTGGTTTCGGGTTTTAGCCTGCAACAACGGACAACTACTTTGTACACCAACAACATCGGCTTACGCGGCAAGGTTCTATATTGTCGATCCAGTCATTAATACTTGGCATAAGATACCCATTTCAGAGGATTTTCAAGGGTTATTTCAACAGAATGTCTATACAGATTATGAATCTGGCCTTATTTTTGAACATGGTATTAATGTTGGCATATTTCCCCATGATGAACTCTTACTCTATTTCTGTACCGACGGAATCAACGGTTTTTCAGAACCTACTCAAACATGGAAGGAGTGTTATCACTTTAACACAGAACCTTTAACTAAAAGATGGTTTCCTAGACAAGATATCTACGTCTTCCTACCATCACACGAGTTATATTTCCTATGTGATCATTTCAACGCAGAACATAGTATTCTTGTTCTCAAGTTAATAGAAGGTACCGCAAGGGATATTCAACTTCCTCAGCAAACACAGATCTCTTCAGATTGGAGCAGTTATGGCCTTTACATCTATAAATGGCAGACACATTCTACGAAGGCACCTTCTATTGCGCTTATGGAAATTACTCAACAACAAAACATTGCTATATGGATTTTAAAACCACCATTCTGGATTCAAATTCTAAACAGATCAGTCCAAAACCTTATTCTTCAGGAATTTCAACCAATCCTTACTGGATCCATTATCAGTAACGGACATTGGCTTATCTTCACCACAGCCCGTTATCTCTATCACTATAATTTATTAACACAAACACCAGCCCAATGTCTCGGCCCACATCATTTATTCGGCCCATGGGATACACTGCTTTTCTGCGCATCACGTGTAGATATCTTTCCCTTTACTAGTACATTCCGTTGTTAAAAAGTAAATAAAACGTTAAATGCTTTTCTTTCTAAAAGAAGCAACAAACACTACGCAAGTTTCATGCGATGCAAAGATCTATTCGCTTAAATTGACGATAATAAATTGTCTTCAAGAACGACTAAAGACAAATTTGCAATGATGATGATGGCGGCGATGGTGACTCAAAACGAGACCGATTCGACAACGACGTAAAAGCAATTGATTCCGGACAACGATGCAAAACTGAATTTATTCCTAGCAATGGACACCCCTGAAGAGCGTATAAATGCACATGTGATATAAAAGCTTTGGAGTAAGTTGCCCATGTGATGTGCTATGGGCCTATAATTTTTGGGCAAGCCAATATGAAGGGGTGGTTGGTATGAAGTTGAAGGTTGGGCGTTGGAGCTGTCTTCACTCTTTAGGTACCACTACCCTTAATATTGATCCAATGAATTGTCACCTTCCTTTTCAAAGTCATTTCTAGGGGTTTTGAGTCTATTTTTGGATAAGGTAGATCTTTTTAATGGTTGCTTCTCATAAATTACATAGTATATATGACTATGGGGTGGCGGTGGTGGGAGGTAGCGGCTTGCAGTAGTGGCATTCCAACATCAAATACCTACATAGTTTTTATAAAAGCTAAATTAAATCCGTCACTAATAGGTATTTATAAGACCTAAGAAAATTTATATTAAATGATTTTATAAGTTAAAAAGAGTTATATTTTTGAACTTTATAATAATTTATCTAATAGTAAAAATTTAAATGATCTCGAAGCTGTATGCAATGATCTAAAAACATTTTCAAATCTATCCAAACAATTGGATCATATGCTCTGTTTGAAAAAAAATTAGAGAAAATAAAATCGGGTTGGGCTATTCCAAAAATGCCTTGAAAGCCCATATTAATCCTAACACTGTCTTTGTCCGAGCTACTTCGGTTTCAAGACATAGCAGCGTAACATCTTCTTATAGTGATCGGCAATCAAGAGTTCGCCCTCAGATTCTTGTCAATTTTTAAAATGGTCATAATTTAAAAAGTGGGAAAAACTTTGATGTTAATCTCTCTAGAAAGTAAAGGTACAAATCTAATATCAATACTACTTTTGTCCCAATGTGTTATGGGTGCGGCACTACTGGTCATATTCGCCCCATTACCCTGTGATGACTTTTCGAAATCATTTTCGGCAAAAAGCAAAGATAGAACATCTAGTCAATCATATCAACTTTCTAAATGATAAAGTGACGAACTGAACCAACATTATAAAAAGTTGTAAGAAAATATAGATCAAGAAGAGTAAGGTCCCTTACCATTTGGTCATTCGTATGAAAAAGAGGGAGTAGATTCATTCCTTAGGGGAGATTGTTTCTGTTAGGGGAGTTAGGGAGAGAAAATGTCTTTTATTAGGGGGTGTTTGGGTTGAGGGGGAGGTTATTTT
The DNA here is from genome assembly GCA_033239525.1 of Nepenthes gracilis. Classification (NCBI taxonomy): domain Eukaryota; kingdom Viridiplantae; phylum Streptophyta; class Magnoliopsida; order Caryophyllales; family Nepenthaceae; genus Nepenthes; species Nepenthes gracilis. The sequence goes on from BSYO01000037.1 coordinate 3,153,501, forward strand.
TATATTTGATTCCTGCTATATTTTTGTCATGTTTACTATTGTTAGTGTTTTTATTACGCCTATTCTCCTACATCTATCTATTTCTGTACTAATCATGGTTGCCCAAGTACCACAACTATCGTATCCGTATGGCAACTACAGTATCAGTACAACAATTTTCGTGTTCCTAATCATTTACTTTTTATATTATTTTTGTTTCTTGCTAGGTGTAAATTTTTTTATACACGGGTTCTATCTCGGGGTTCTATCTCTGGTGTCCCGTTACTTCTTTTGTATTTTTTACTTTATGTGCATTTTTTCTTTATGTGCTTTTGTTACGGAATTATTAAATGGGGAGATTATTATAGTCATTTTTGTGTTGGCATATTCCATGACCATATTTGATCTTATGTCGATATTGGGTTGCGTTCATTGAAGTGCTATATCAACTTATTTTTATAACTGTCCGTTCCTGATATTTTGGGCCTACTATATGCCTGATCTGTACTCGAGCTCAGTTTCCAGTCGTATCGCCCCTGATATTCGCTCGCCATCCGCTCAAGCCCCAATTCAAGCAGCCTCGTGCCTGTCGTGTGCTCGTCGTGCGTCCGAGCCCCAAAAACCAGTAATATTGCGCTCGAAACTCACCGCCTTCTTGCTCAAGCACCCATGCGTTTCCCTCTTGAAACCCTAGGCACACTCGGGCCACGCTCGAGTGCCGCGACAACGGTCATTTTTTTAAACGTATTTTTTGAGCCTCTCTATATTTTTTTTCTTCCTTCTTTCAATTGCCCCACTTCTTGCTTATACATTCTAGAGTGCCCGCTTGGAGAGAAAACTAAATCCTCATGCTTAATCATTGCTCAATTTGAGAAAACCTCAAATACGTTCGTGTATTCTTATCATAATGGTTTTCTCACTATTTTTACTTTACCGATAAAACACTTCCTACCCATTTACCTTCGTTGACGACATTGGTAGTGTGAAGAAGGATTTCCGGTGGTGCTTGGTTCTTTAAGCAGTTCATGAGAAAAGATTGACGTGATTACCAAAAAGCGTCTGATTTCGTTACCGTGGATAAATCTAAATAATTCATTAATAAGGATTACAAAATGGGAGTAAGTCAATTAGATTAGTACATCTATATTACCCGATTTGTAAATTAATTTTTATAGTGAATATCTTCCCTTGCCGTTGAAATCAGAAGAATTTTTCTTGATAGCTGTAAGTATTTAGTTTTTTCTTCGTCATCAAAAATTACTTCTTGTTTATTATTATTTATTGTATTACTTTTTATACTTGTTATTATTTATATCATCTAAATTTAAATATTTTTTACGTGTATTGAATATCTATTTTTCGTACTACTTTTGCTAATCTTTTAAGGGGTTAAAATTTTTATTGTGTTTTGGAATGAAAAGTTTCCTTCATATATAATATTTTATTAAGTTATAGAATATGTGTTAATGATAATATAGATATCGTCCTTATTAAATAACTTAAATGCTGATAAAAAAATTATATTTTTAATTTTTAATATTTATAATTATATTTGAGTAAGTATAATTCCTATTACTTTAATAACTATTATTAAAATATTAACTCAAAAAAATGCAAACAAATTCGGTTATTACCAATACACATATTTATATTTAATAAAGTTATAAATAATATTTTTATAATTATATATTTTTTTAAAATAATATTATATATATAGTATTTAAAAATGGTAAAAAATTTTATATTATAGTTAGTAAAAATTATAAAAACAAATATATTTTTACTATTTTATAAGTTCTTCAAATTTTAATTTAAAATTAGTAAATTTTTTAAAAAACATTATTTTGTGCTCTTTTAAATAAAAAAATAAATTTTAACAGATTTTCTAAATTTTTTATTTTAAAAAAATTAAAAATAACTTAAAATTTCTATCTTAAACAGGTTGGAAGTATAACTTTTCCTAGACCACTAGCTTATAATGACTACAAAATCAGCTATATTGACTAATAAATAAATATTTAATAAAAAATTTTTAGCTAAATCAATAAAAATTTTCATTTAAGGAATTAATATATAATTTTATTTTTTTCATATAATATTTTTAAATTGACCCCACTCCCTCTAACATGCATCCAGAATTATTGGATAAAAATAAAAGATTAATGTTTGTTTTTATATATATATAAAAAAAAGCATCCAAATTTAGATAAATCCACCCCACAATTAAAATATTAAAATAATTATATTATAAATAAAATTTTATATAAAATATAACTACATACATATTTTTTATTTTTTATATAAAAAAATTTGGACCATTAGATTGTTTAACAACCTCGATTTGTGAAGCGGGCCCTGTAATACCAGTCACAATGGCCATCGTCTTTCAAGATTCGAGGGCCTCCATTGTTGAGAAGAGGAGGGCTACGATACCATACGGACATCGTGAGAGTCATTAGATTTTAAATCTAACTATACATATTTTTTATAAAAAATTAATAATAATAATATATATATATTTATATTTATTAATATAAAAATACGGATGGTTGGATTTCAATTTCAATGATGCCACTAATGTCGGAGGTGTTACCATGTCCATGTGCCCCACGTTATTCCGTAGCCTCCTTTCTCCCTAGTTAAACAGATTCCTCTAGTATATAAGGCCTCCATTCATGGCGCTCATCTCAAAATCTCCCAACCACAGAGACAAACAAACCACCAGTGAAAATACTCAAGCGCGGGGAGCTTAGTTAGCTTGGTTTGTCCACTAATATTCAATCTTCCATTTTCATTTACGTAGCACATCTTCTACAATAGCTCTCAATCAGAGATAGCTTTCTCCATGGATATGAATCTTTTTAGCTATGTCTTCTGTCTTCTTCTGCTATTCCTTTCGACTCAGTATCTTCTTTTCCTTCTGAAACGAACCAGATTCAGTCAAAAGCAGCTGCCGCCGGGACCCTTTCCTTTACCGGTGATCGGAAACGTCTTAAACCATATAACCAACCCCCACAGATCGTTCGCAGAGATCGCCAAAGTATACGGGCCGGTGATGACGGTACAACTCGGCTATTTGACGACAGTGGTGATATCCTCGGCCACCATGGCTAGACAGGTCCTTCAGAAGCAAGACCTCTCCTTCTCAACCCGAAACCCGTGGTCGGCGGTCTCCGTTCTCGACCACCATGAATCATCGATTGCGTTTCTTCCTCCTAATCATCAATGGACAAACCTGCGGAAAATATGCAAGTCGTTCATTTTCTCAAACTGTAGGCTCGACGCCAGCGGCGGCCTCCGGAGGAGGGTGGTGCAACAGCTGATATCGCACGTACAGAATCACTGCGCCGCTGGCTCGGCGGTGGAGATTCGTGATGCAGTGTTAACTGCGTTGCTGAATTTGATAACAAACACCTTCTTCTCCTTCGACCTGGCCAAATATGGTGGCTCTGAAAATCAGCTCAAGGAGCTGGTTTCGGCTATGGTGGCTGAAGCTGGAACCCTAAGCGGAGCTGATTTTTTCCCAATGATCGGAGCGTTCGACCCACAAGGCATCAGGCGTCGCTCGACAATCATCATGCGAAAGATTTTTTCGCTGTTTAATTCCATCATAGATGAACGGCTGATGTCAAGAAAAAATTCAGTTTCTTCGGAGAAGAACGATGATGTATTGGACGCCATTTTAAGCATCAGCCGAGGCAAAGACAAGGAGTTTGATATATCAGCTATCCCACATTTGTTACTGGTAGATAAACTCTCTTTTTCTGAGGCAAAGGGGGGCCGCGACACCGCACGGCACCTGCGCTTCTGCAACTCTCTTTCATTCATTGGATTGAGATCCAATAAGTGACAATTAATATTAAAAAAATATTTTTAAAATATAAAAATAATATATTTTTTGTTGTTATTTTTTATCATATTTAGATATTTTAATATCTTTTAAAAAAACTAAACAAAAATATATACATACTATATTATTTTAATATATTAAATATTAACCGTTGAATCACAAATGATCTAACGGTTGGAGACTGCAATGTAGGTGCTACATTGCTGGCTTTTTTTTCCTGATTTTGATACCAATTTAACGGCCCACATATTTTATTTTTTTAAATAAAAAATTTATTAATCATTAAATTTATATCTAACGATTATAAAATTATTAATATTTGTTATAGTATATAATTACTTTAAGACATATAAATAATAGGTTAACTTTATAAGACAATTGGCCTATTGACATGGTACCGATGCTTGATGGATAAGTAAATTTAAGTTTAATTTCTAAAATAGTCTTCTCGTTTTCTTGTACTTAGCTGTTAACACATCGTATAGAGTCACATAGTGTCTATACATGCTACAATTTTGAAAGGATATTCACATAAATAGGTGCCATAAATTACAAGAGAATCATTGGATATTAACAAAACAATTTAACTTTTGGATTTGTTTATTTTTTTTTACAAGTAATGAAAAAAATATCGCAGGATCTATTCGTAGCAGGAACAGATACAACCTCAACGACGTTTGAATGGGCAATGACAGAGCTGATTAGAAACCCTGAAAAGTTGGAGAAAGCTCGAGCTGAACTTAGGCATATCATTGGTAACGGAAACCTAGATAAAGAGGAAGACATAGCTCAGCTCCCCTACTTGCAAGCGGTAGTGAAGGAAACTCTCAGGCTTCATCCGGCGGTGGCATTCCTGATTCCGAGAAAAGTTTCTATGGATGTTCATATTTCCGGTTACACTGTGCCTAAAGGCGCACAGGTGCTTGTGAATGTCTGGGCCATGGGAAGGGAGGAAAGCGTGTGGGAAGCTGCGAATTCGTTTATCCCTGAGAGGTTTATGGAGTCAAATATTGACGTTAAAGGCGGCAATTTTGAGTTGCTTCCGTTCGGTGCAGGTCGTCGGATTTGTCTAGGAATGCCATTGGCAAATCGGATGGTCCCTTACATGCTCGGTTCCCTGATACATTCATTTAATTGGAAGCTTGAAGATGGGATCGTGCATATGAACATGGATGACAAATTTGGTTTCACAGTCATGAAGGCTTTACCTTTGCGTGCTATCCCATTCCCCTCGTGCTAGTTTCCATTGCATGGTTTTAGCAAGAGATGATATCTATTATGACTCTCATCCATGCATATCCCATGGCTCTCTCCAATGCAAGGATGTTTCTCATAATTCCTGATCCAACAATCTATATTTAATTTTTTAAAAATATATATATATAAAAAGTATTTGCATGTAATAGCATTTTTAGTTCTTTTTACTTTTCTAGTATATGAGAATTTTGATATTTTAATATGTTTAAAAAAAACTTATTTTATATTTAAGAAAAAGATAAATATAAACCATTGGATCTGAAAATTCCGATATACTGCTTATATTGGAGGTCTCCTACATGCCTATGCTATTGTTATAGATGGTATGATTGGTGATTGTATTAATGTTATTCCTTGTTATTCAACATCCATGAATATATTTGTTGAATACGATCTAAATATCTATCGAAAAAAATTTCAAAACTCTAATACAAAATTTCAAATCGGGTGTGATATAAACAAACAAATTATAAAATTTGACATCAAATACTCATAAACAGACAAACCTAAAAATTCATAATAGAATCACATCGGATAACTGTCAAGATAGTAAAATTATGACTTACTCTAAACAGTCATAAGAAAGATATCTAATTAATGACAATAACTCATATATTTAATGTAATAATTTTAATAATTCTTAATACACTATCCAAAGGCCTCTATTCGGCCAACCCAAATTCCAAAATATAGCCCAATATAGATCCACTCCAAAAGAATCGAAATACAACTAACACCACCAATAACGTAACAGATATCATACTCATTAGAATATATGATGTTATATCAGATCTCATCCAATTCTTACAAAATATCAAAATCTTTTACTCTGAATGGATAAAATAGAAAACGTGAGTCTAAAATTTAATAAGTATCAGATACATATAATAAATAATTATGTTCGATAAATCAGAGAAAGGATCCATAAATAGATTTTAAAAGCGGATAACAGATACATATTTGATACTAGAAAATAGATAGTAGACATGAGTTCAAATCAAAAAATAGATGACGGATACAAATCCAAATGGTTGATATCAGAAGTTGAATCATCAAATCTAAATTGTAATCTAAAATGAGAAAGCTGATAGTAACCTTGTACTCAAATTGTATATCAGATCAAAACAAATATCAGATCAAAAAATAGTTCTTTCAAACGTATATAGAACAAAGGTGAATAAAATTATAATCAGATAACCTGAATTAGATAATCATATCATATTAAAATCTTATTAGAATTATATAAATAGATAACAGAATCTGGATTAAAATTAAATAATCAAAATAAGAATTCGAAATGAAAACTACATAAACAGAATCAAATAGGTTCTGAAATAAAATCACATATCAAATATGTAAGATATACCAAATTCCATCAGAAAAAGATTAGCAATAAGAGATGAAATGCTTGGAATGCACTTGTATTGGTTTCAAATTACCAAGATTCTAATTTGGATTCACTTGAATTGGACTTCCCTGGCTTTCTATCCCTCCTTTTCTCTCTTCTTCTCATCTCTCTCTCCCTCACCTCTCAAAATCTGTTGAAAAATAATAGAAAATCAACCCAATGCCATATTTATATAGAAATGGTGCTCGAGCACTGTCGAGTGTGCATCAAGCGCCGTGGCTTAATATTGTGGCACACCAGTGGTAACTCTGGCATGCTTTGAGCGTGCCTACACTGTTTTCAATGCTCAAGTGCCAATCATGCATCCTTTGAGCATGATCACATTGTCTATCCCATGTATAAGCACACATTAGCTGTCGGTCGTGCACCTATCAACTTCAAGTCCAAATTTAATTTTGGCCCAATTTTTTTTCATTTTTTAACTTTAATTTTAATTATACTAAATTAATTAAGATTATAATAAAAGTAAACTCGAATCTTACAAAACACATTTGAATTTCTGGTAAATTTAAACAACTTAAATTAGCAAAACATAATGAAACTTAGGAAAATTTTAATTATATAATAACGCGTAGTTGAATTGCGATCTTATCCGAGATAACGGTTACCTAAGGTGGGATCCAAACCCAAATACTACGACCCTAATCCTATTCACTACAAACAATAAAGTTAAAAAGCTTGGGTTTTATTCCTAACTCACACCTTCGATGCCTAAGTATATACTCATAAAATAAAAAAAAGTGAGGTGAAAGAGATTATTGATTCTTTAAACTTCACCATTGGACTTTAGTGTTAGGTTTAATGAGTCATTAAAATCAATAATTATTGAGTTTGATGTGAGCCATGCTGCCCTTTTGGGTAAATTGGTCTTGGGTGCTATTTATTAGGAATCACTCCCGTGAAGAAGTTCTTATGATTGAAGAACTCAGACGGAATAAGAAGAAGTTCGTCAACATGGTTGACCGGATGAACGGTCAACAATTGGTCAATATGGTTGACCGATTGAAGGTTTAAGTTGACCGATTTAGTTGAGGGTTCTCAAAACAACAAATGACAACGGTCAATAATGCGTTGATAGGTCTAAATGGGAAGACGGCCAACAAGGTTGACCAGCTTAATATGGTAATACAGAATATCTCCTACATCATGAAAGGGGTTGGTTGGCCTGTCTGTTTGGGTAATCTTAGAACTTCAACAGTAGATCTGTCTACTTCTGTAGGCATGCGCCGCCTGCTGCTAACAGGATAAACATATGTATGCTTCTTGAAAACTGTGCACCAACCATGGAGTAGGGCGTGGTGATCCTTACTGCTGTCAGACCTGCTTATATATATGTATATATATATGTGTGTGTAAACATGTGTAAAAAGAAGGGTGAGAGAAAAGAAAAAGAGAAAAGTGTGTGAAGAAAACAGAGGAGAGGAAGAAAAGAAGTAGAGTGCAGTGAAGAAAACTGTGTGTTCTGTTCTTATTTTTTGCCTCCGATTTGTAATCACCCATCTCATACATAGTATATTTTGTGGACTTAGTATCCCATAATTTTTTTCTTGATTCATAAGAATTTTTCACTTAAATATTGTGTGTTCTTTTTTTCCTCCTTCCATTCCTTCTCTTCAATTCTCTTATGATTGTGACGGTAGGCTGCCCCATTTTCGACCAACAAGTGGTATCAGAGACAAGGTTGAGAACTTTATTCTAATGGCGTCAACATCATCAAAGAATCTACCGTTCAGCGTTGAGCAGTTCAACGGGTAGAGTAATTTTATCCTCTGGCAAGAAAGGGTTAAAAACGTTCTTACTAGAGAAGGAACGATAAAGGCACTGAAGAAGAAGGATGAGAAGCCTGCAAACTTGACCGATAATGAATGGCAAGATAAAAGAGATCTTGCAAACTGCACCATCAAACTGTGTTTGGCAGATAACACTCTCCAGGAAGTGCTTGGCATGACTTACCCGGCGGAGGTTTGGCAGAAGTTGGAGAGCTGATATAAGTCCAAATCTTTGACAACCAGACTACACATTAAGAAGCAATTTTATGGCTTACAATTGTCGGAAGGAGGAAGCTTCGAGAAACACTTGGACGAGTTCAACCGGATATTGACGCAGATGTCCGCCCTTGACAAAGAAATCAATGAGGAGGACAAGGCGTTAGTCCTGCTGGCTTCTCTGTCGGCCTCCTATGATCATATTGTCACAACCTTATTGTTTGGAAAGGATACACTAAGGTTGGATGAGATTGTTACTTTCCTACTCATGAGTGAGTCAAGAAGGTCACAAGGGGCCTCGACGTCTAAGGTACTTATGATTGAATTAAGGGAAAGAAGCAGAGATCGTGGTCAAAAGCAAGGAGAGAAAGCCCGCAGCAAGTCAAGGTCAATGTATCAAAATCTTGAGTGCCACTACTGTGGTAAGAAGGGCCACATTAAGAAGTATTACTTCAAATGGAAGCGAAAAAATGTAAAAAAATAAAAAGGTGATAGAGGACAGGTAGAGGAAAACTCCTTCGTCTCAGTGGTCACAGGAGGCGGTCTCCTGTTGACAAGTGAAGGAGATGTGGCAAATGTGACGGACGAGGAGTCCGGCTGGGTAATCGATTCTGGTGCCACTTTATATGCTACATTCAGGAGGCAACTGTTCACATCCTACACTCCAGGAGATTTTGGAATAATAAGGATGGGAAATGAAGGAACATCGTCAGTCATAGGCAGAGGAGATGTTGTCTTGGTCACAAACAATGGGATGAAGCTGATGCTAAAGGATGTGCGTCATATCCCTGATATACGGCTGAATGTCATCTCAGTCGGTCTGTTAGATGATGAAGATTACTACAATACCTTCTGTAAAGGTGAATGAAAGCTGACTAGAGGGTCTCTTGTTGTAACTAGAGGGAAGAAGGGCTCCGGCCTATATGTGACGAAGGCTTGTACAGTAGCCGGAGACGTGAACGCTATAATCTGCAAAGAGACAATGGATCTGTGGCACAGAAGGCTGGGCCACATGAGTGATCGTGAGCTATCTTATTTGGTCAGGAAAGGCCTAATCACTAGAGCAAATGAGGAAGAACCAAAGATGTGTCCTCATTGCTTGACTGGCAAATAGAGGAGAGTCTCATTCCATGGAGACTTGTCCTCTGTAAAGGCAGAGCTTCTAGATCTTATTCACACAGATGTGTGTGGACCATTCAAATAAAGGTCATTTGGTGGAGCCCAGTATTTTATTTCTTTCATTGGCGACTGTTTTAGAAGGTTGTGGGTTTACCCATTGAAGATCAAGGATCAGGTCCTTAGTACCTTTGAGCAATTCCATGCTCTTGTGGAGCGTCAGACGGGGAAGAAGCTGAAGGCTATCCGAAGTGACAATGGCGGTGAATACTTGGGACCTTTTGATGCCTACTGTCGGTCACATGGGATTAGGCACCAAAAGACACCATCAAAGACACCACAGTTGAATGGAGTGGCAGAATGGATGAATCGTATGTTTTTGGAGAGAGTACGTTGCATGCTCTCCGAGGTAAAACTTCATGCATCCTTCTAGGCAGAAGCACTCAGGACGGCGGCCTACATTATAAACAGGTCACCCAGTAAACCTCTGATGGGTGAAGTGCCGAAGAAGATATGGACGGGCAAAGAGCCGTCCTATGACCATTTACGAGTGTTTAGGTGCAAAGTATTTGTACATGTCCCAAGAGACGAAAGGACAAAGTTGGAGCCAAAGACGATGTAGTGCGTCTTTCTGGGCTACGGAGAAGATGAGTTGGGCTACCGGTTCTATGATCCAACTACCAGAAGGTTCGTCCGATCTAGGGACGTAACCTTTGATGAAAATGAGACGATTGAAGACATTGGCAGGGAGGCCAAGTGCGATGATAAGCAAACAGACAAAGTAAGCGTTGAAGCTATCCGTCCGGCATCATTAGAAGGAGAGGATCATGGTCTTGAGATGGTTGAGGATAATGAAGAGGAGATCATGGCTCCGGATGACACCATGGATGGAGTCATTCCTCAACCGGCCGGGAATGTCTCTGTTAGACAATCCTTAAGCAACAAAAGACTGTCCGTCCATCTGTCGCCTAAAGAATATGTCATGCTTACTGATGCCGGAGAGCCTGAGGACTATGAAGAGACGATGAAGGACGACAGCAAAGAGGATTGGCTGGAAGCCATGAAAGAAGAAATGAGTTCTCTTCATGAGAACTACACCTTCAATTTGGTTAAACTTCCTAAGGGGAAGAAGGCCCTCAAGAACAAATGGGTCTTCCGTTTGAAGTCGGACGAGAATGCCATGAAGCCAAAGTATAAGGCACGGCTGGTAGTGAAGTGCTTCAGTCAACACAAAGGGGTTGATTTTGATAAGATCTTTACTCCAATTATAAAAATGTCCTCCATACGATTAGTACTTGGCCTGGCTGCCGCCCAGGATCTTGAGGTGAAACAGATGGATGTCCGGATTGTCACGAACCCAAACCAAGTAGGTCAATTTAAATAATTAACTATAATTTCTAAAATCTAAAATCAAATAATTTTAAACAAATAATACAAAGTCCCAAAATTCGGGTGTGACAAACTAAAATATACACTCAACAAAATTAAAATCCTCACAGGACCTCTTCGAATAACCATTCGAACAATATAAATGTGACCTGCTCTATAATAATCATAAGGGAGATAATAATTCGACCCAAAAATCATCATCAAACATAACATAATATTCAAACTATTCCCGAAATTTAACAATAAGCTCATATCTGGCCAATTTTATAATCCAAAAACATCAAACATCAATATCAACCATAATAAAACTGAAACTCACCAAATCGGGCGAATATCTGACCGATCACATCTTTACTTCTATACTGCATCCGAACTATCTACTCTGAAGGGACAAAACAGAAAAATGAGCCTAATGCCCAACAAGTGTCATATTTAATCGAAAGAAGTCCAATAAATCAGATGAGAATATCAAATGGATGAAAATCCAATCAAATTTCAGAATAAATCCAAATCGCCGGTAAGACAAATTCAACCAAAATCCAAGATCCAAATTTCAAAATCCAATGGTAGTCTCGTACTCAAATCAAATATCCAAGTCCAAACAAATGTCCAAATTTTAAAAATAGTCCTCGTCGGACGTAAATATATATATATATATATAACCAAAACAGAGGTGATCCGAACCAATTCCAAAATCGATGTCCCTCCAAATCCAAATCCGAGTCCAAGTCCAAGTCCAAATCCAATGCCCGATCAGCTTGTGATTTGGGGCAGAATCCGATAGCCGGATGATTCAATAGCGTGCACAGAGACCGAAGCAGCACCACGACAGATATTCCAAAGGTTCGGATCAAAACATATAATCAAAATTATTTGTACGAGACATACCAAGCCCAATTATAGGCAAAAATCGGCGAATCTCAAATCCAAATCCAAAAATCCATATCCAAATCAAAGTCCAATACCAATTAATACAAAAATATAAATTATGTACCAAATTTGGGTTTTCATTATTTAAAGACTAGCTTGAGGAAGGATTACACATAATCCCGGTAACCTTAGGCCAAAATCCATGTACTGTGCACCCATAGATAAGGTTGCTCACTATGTTTTGTCACCCGCGACTTTGGGTGCATTCCTCAAACTTGTCAGATATATTAGGACGTCCGAATATATTCTAATGTCAAATCAAATTGTCCAAATGGGAAGGGTCACTACTCCAAGCCTTTCCTACCGGCGAAAAGGGATTTCCAAATAACAAAATAATCTCCCCGTCGGGAGCTGGCCAGGGTCCAATAATCCAAATCAAAATGTAGTGACCACAACCCGACACGTGCATGTGACTGCACAGCAAATGCAAAGTTTCGTGGTCATTTTTTTTATACAAATACATTAATATAAAAATATACAATGTCCAATAAATTATTCAGACTTTCAGAAAAATATTAAATTTTCTAAAATCATAAAACCCAGTCCAATAACCCCCAAAACATCCAATGAACTACACATGCATGTCTTGAATAAATAAACGGGTGTACCAAAATTTTATGCATGTTAGTAAAAATTCTAAATATTATCCAAAATATATCAAAAATTAAATTAGACCAAAGAGGTGGTTTACAGATACTTGCCTGAATATCATACTTTACCGAAGTGCCTCAATCGGCACTCTCTCTTTCCTGCCGCGTGTGACCCTCGCCCAGCCACTCTGTCTCCTCTGCACAGCTGCCGTGCTGCTCACCCATGGCATCGCCGGTCACCGGCGGACCACCATTGGCCACCGCCGACCTCCGTCATGACAGCACTGCACGCTGCCGTCGCCGCTGCTCAACCGTCCTCTCCAAGCGTCGTTCTCTCTCTCACTACGCGGCTTCCTCTCTCCCCGATTCCATTCTTATCTCCTCTTTTTTTTTCTTTTTTTTTTTCAATTTTCCAATCCTTATCTTCTTATTTTCCTTTTTTTTTCATTTTTAATTATATATATATATAATATAATATAATATAATATTATTATATATATATTCCATTTTAATTTTCTTTTATTCCAAAATCCAAAACAATATTTGGGCGACAATACGGGCGCACCCCGGGCGCCAACCTAACCGATCCAAACATCCTCCCAAAGTTTCTCAATATTTAATTAATTTTACCACGCCCAATTTGCCCAAAATTATAATTAATATTTAATTAATCCGAACAAAATCCGGGATATTACATTCTCCTCTCCTTATAAAAATTTCGGCCACGAAATTTATGCATCTCAATCTTAACATCAATTATCATATAATGAGGATATTCTTTCAACTTCATCTTCGCTCTTCTTAGACCACTTCCTTGATTGAGTGATTCATCCAAAATCTGATCCTCAATAGTAGATCCTTTCTATTCCAAATTCTGAATTGAAGCTTTAACACAACACAAATTCTCGTCGATTGATGACAATTCCAATCCAAGCACATTCGAATGATCATTCACATATTTATCACACAAATCACATAAGACATATCATGTCCATACATCAAATTCAAAGATAAGGCCAATAGGCAGACCGCCTCTCCGACCTACCGAACACTTAAAAGATTCCGACGAACCTTATCTTCAAATTACCCGCGACCTCCAACTCAAAAATTCTTCTCTTCAAGATGTTTCTATAAACATCCGACCATCCACATCGAACTTCAAATCAAATTGCAAATCCAATCTCCTGATTGAAGCGTAAAATCATATCTTGTGACAAATAGCCAAAAGTCTACACACTTTCGCTGCGCTACTCTGATTGATTATCTGTCTCCACTCAAAATCAAGAGCTTCAAAATCAGAATATCTTACAATCTTCTCATCTCGACAATATGCCAACAGCGAATCTCGGGAACAACATCCCGATCGGCAATAAAAGAGCTACTGCATCAACTCATCCATCATCGTCCAAATTGCTACCAATCTTCTAGTCATCCGAGGCAGACCTGAAATACAAATCTCGAGGCTTCTTCTTCTACTCGACTTCATCTTTAGGCACGGATATACCTTGCCACACAGGCCACAACCTCATGATTTATATTTTGCCTGCAAACCTCGACACATAATCAACTTGCCATCAAATTCTCTCTCCATTCCGCAAGGTGGAAAATCTTCGATGTTCGCTTCAAACTTGGACAAACCCAAACTCAATATAGCTGCTAACAACTTCATTTGTTTCCGAACTTCCATCCAATCAACGATACTCAAACAAGAGAATTCTTGCGAACATGCCTCCTCTCAAACGTGCAAATGGAAAGCACTGGTAAAGAATGCCCGAGATTGCCTGCTCAATCGCTTTTAACTTTAATATAACCCATCCAAAAGGGCTTCATTTCTGATCTTGTCAAAAGCTTCTCCCATAGATAGAAATTTCATTCAGAGTCCAATCCTATCAGCAAAGAGGAAATTCTTCTGACCAAGTCTTCCCACTGGCATCTTTGCCAGAGCACTTCATACAAAAATCTACCAAACGGTGTCGCATCTTAGACTTTTCTTTGAATAATGTACCCGATCATACTGAATCCATATATGTCGAAATCTTTCTTAGGAGTATTACTGAATGCTGTCAAACTTTTTGATCCATCAGGAATCGACAAAATTGAGACCGATGACAATCTATTCTTTAATTACCGAAAACTTTCCTCAGCAGCATCACTTTATTTGAATACTAATCACTTTTATTCCAAAGGCACCATGACACTAAAATTTTTAAGAAATATTCAATAAATCTCCCATTATAACCAATTAGATCAAAGATAACTCCGCACTCCCGAGACCTTAGCCGGACTTTTCAAATTGGCCACAACTCCCATCTTCTTCAGATTATCAAATATCATCCTGAGAAGCATTATGACTCAAGATGACCCTTCTCTAACCATAATTTACACTCCTCAAAATTCTTTAAACAAATTAGAATATCATTAACAAAGTCGTCATAACTATCCCAAATACGATCAAAAATCAAATCGATAATATCCATAAAAGATGCCAAAACATTTGACAACCCAAAAGCACAATTAAAACTTCACAACGGTCACACATCGACCTGAAAGCTGTCTTATACACATCCTCTGACTAAATCCTCAATTGAGGATACCTCAAACATAATTCGATCTCAGAGAAAACAGAAATTTCTTTAATTAGATCCCCCGAATCCTCGATCTTTGACAACTGATACATATCCAATTCCCAAATAATCCAAGATAAATCCATCGAACCAAATTCCTTCACCTGAAAACACTGAAGCACTCTATGTCAAGACACTTGGCCGAACAAAACCCTTCTCAACCGATTTTACAATTGCTGTCTCAATTACTTCAGCTCAGACAAGACTACTCTATACGGAACCTTCGGAATAGGTGTCAAATCAAGCATAATATCGATAGAGATCCAATCCCCGATCTGCAAGCAATCCAGACCAATCCTCAGAAAATACCTTCAAACTCGCAGATGTCCAAATGCCTTCAATGGTCACAGAATGGCTCCCAGATGTGACCATATGTGCCAAGTATGCTTAGCACTCAGCTCTTAACAAATAACTCACTTGCAGCGCCGAAAATCAACCTTTAAGCCTTCTTACTGATTCTTCCTTGGAACTCTGAGGATCCATAATCCAAAATGCAAAATGGGACTGATTTACTGAAACAATCTTCCATAACAAGGGATCCATCTCTAACTTCGTGGGCCATAACTGCAAATGCTTCGCCTAGAACCATTCGTCTTCTATCAGGACATCTGGAATCCGAACACTAAAAATTCAAACGATCTCTTGACAAATGGCCTATCTGGTCACCATTGAAGCAGACTTCATTTCCAACGTAACAAACTCGTCTCGCGAACTTCTTCTCGCTGAACTCGCAAGCAAACTTCACAAACTGAAATTTCAAGGAAGAAGACTTTATTTCACCTAATTTTCTTTTAGCTTTTCCTCTGAATGATAAACAAATCCATCTTTCGAGTCTTGACTCCAATGCTATGATTTCTTCTGGAATTACTTCTCAAGACTACTCCTACTCGATCAACAAAGTATGATCCAACTCCTCGTCATAAGTTTAGCGTCCGAATGACACCAACTACTTCCTGATTGAATCTTGAAGTCCTCAACTACTATCATACTTTAACAAATCTTTCAAATTCTTTAACCTCTTCTTGAGCATTGTTTTAGGAGATCGAACCACGAACTCCTTTTCTTTCGATTCTTCAGCGATGAAAGATTTGCAGAGACGACTATCCATCCGATCATAGTGACGAGTGGGAATGGACAATCTTCAGTCTTTCTCTTGCTCCAACTATAACTTCAGACTTCTACACAATCAGCATCATCGCTGCCAACGAAATCAGGCTTGCACTTCATTGTCCTTTCTTCTAGCAGGGAGAAACGAGTTGATTCGACTTGAACTTTTTCATCTTTATCTACGGCATCCAATCTTGAAGAATCTTCATTCATCTCCACTTTCACCGCTAACCTTTCTGTCGGCCAAAAATCTCCTTCTACCCCACGAGATTTCGAGTTGACCAACTTTATCACCTACCCCTCTGCCGACCAAAATCTCCTTCTACTCCACGAGATTTCGAACCAGCTCTAATTTCAGACCACTACTCTTCCAAAATTGCAAATTCCAACAAAATCTCTACATATTTGTAGAAACCAAACAAAATTCTAATTCAACTACTATATCAAATCATACATTACGTCACTTGTGCGACTTATCATTATCAGATGATCATTCTTCCAATCCATACTCAAATCCTTACGACTCGACCTTCTGATTCAAACCCAAATCTCTACAACTCAATTTTTCTATTATTAATCAAAGGTAATACTTATTATACCCAAATATTCAACCAATTATTTATCCAAAATAATCCAAAGTACCTTTCTTTATAACTTTTCTCTGATACCACTTCTGTCACAAACCCAAACCAAGCAGGTCAATTTAAATAATTAACTATAATTTCTAAAATCTAAAATTCCAAATAATTTTAAACAAATAATACAAAGTCCCAAAATTCGAGTGTGACAAACCAAAATATACACTCAATAAAATTAAAATCCTCACAGGACCTCTTCGAACAATCATCCGAACAATATAAATGTGACCTGCTCTACAATAATCATAAGGGAGATAATAATTCAACCCAAAAATCATCATCAAACATAACATAATATTCAAACTATTCCCGAAATATAACAATAAGCTCATATCCGGCCAATTCTATAATCCAAAAACATCAAACATCAATATCAACCATAATAAAACTGAAACTCACCAAATCGGGCGAATATCTACCGATCACGTCTTTACTTCTGTACTGCATCCGAACCATCTACTCTGAAGGGACAAAACAGAAAAATGAGCCTAATGCCCAACAAGTATCATATTTAATCGAAATGAGTCCAATAAATCAGATGAGAATGTCAAATTGATGAAAATCCAATCAAATTTCAAAATAAATCCAAATCGCCGGTAAGACAAATTCAACCAAAATCCAAGATTCAAATTTCAAAATCCAATGGTAGTCTCGTACTCAAATCAAATATCCAAATCCAAACAAATATCCAAATTTCAAAAATAGTCCTCGTTGGGACGTATATATATATTTATAAATATATATATAACCAAAACAGAGGTGATCCGAACCAATTCCAAAATCGATGTTAGTCCGACTCCAAATCCGAATCCGAGTCCAAATCCAAGTCCAAATCCAATGCCCGATCAGCTTGTGATCTTGGGCAGAATCCGATAGTTGGATGATCTAATAGCGTGCACAGAGACCGAAGCAGCACCACAACAGATATTCCAAACGTTCAGATCAAAACATATAATCAAAATCATTTGTACGAAACATACCAAGCCCAATTATAGGAAAAAATCGATGAATCTCAAATCCAAGTCCAAAAATCCATATCCAAATCAAAGTCCAATACCAATTAATATAAAAATATAAATTATGCACCAAATTTGGGTTCTCATTATTTAAAGACTAGATGAGAAAGGGTTACACATAATCCCGGTAACCTTAGGCCAAAATCTATGTACTGTGTACCCATAGATAAGGTTGCTCACTATGTTTTATTACCACCCGCGACTTTGGGTGCATTCCTCAAACTTGTCAAATATATTAGGACGTCCGAATATATTCTAATGTCAAATCAAATTGTCCAAATGGGAAGGGTCACTACTCCAAGCCTTTCCTGCCGGCGGAAAGGGATTTCCAAATAACAAAATAATCTCCTCGTCGGGAGCTGGCCAGAATCCAATAATTCAAATCTAAATGTAATGACCACAACCCAGTACGTGCATATGACTGCACGACCAATGCAAAGTTTCGTGCTCATTTTTTTTATATACAAATATATTAATATAAAAATATATATTGTCCAATAAATTATTCGGACTTTCAGAAAAATATTAAATTCTCCAAAATCATAAAACCCAATCTAATAACCCTCAAAACATCCAATGAACTATACATGCATGTCCAGAATAAATAAACGGGTGTACCAAAATTTCATGCATGTTGGTAAAAATTCCAAATATTATCCAAAATATATCAGAAATTAAATTAGACCAAAGAGAGGGTTTACAGATACTTGCCTGAACATCATACTTTACAGATCTGAAGAAATAATATCCCGAAGTGCCTCAATCGGCACTCTCTCTTTCCTGCCGTGCGTGACCCCACCCAGCCACTCTGTCTCCTCTGCACAGCTACCGTGCTGCTCACCCATGGCATCGCCGGTCACCGGCGGACCACCATTGGCCACTGCCGACCTCTATCGTGACAACCGTCGCCGCTGCTCAGCCGTCCTCTCGGAGCGTCGTTCTCTCTCTCACTACGCGGCTTCCTCTCTCCCCGATTCCATTCTTATCTCCTCTTTTTTTTTCCTTTTTTTTTTCAATTTTCCAATCCTTATCTTCTTATTTTTCTTTTTTTTTTTCATTTTTAATTATATATATATATAATATAATATAATATAATAATATTATTATATATATATTCCATTTTAATTTTCTTTTATTCCAAAATTCAAATCAATATTTGGGCGACAATACGGGCACACCCCGGGTGCCAACCTAACCGATCCAAACATCCTCCCAAAGTTTCTCAATATTTAATTAATTTTGTCACGTCCAATTTGCCCAAAATTATAATTAATATTTAATTATTTTGAATAAAATTCGGGATATTATAGGACTGTATTCCTCCAAGGAGAGCTTGAGGAGGAGATTTACATGAAACAATCGGAAGGGTTTAAAGCTAAGGCGAAGGAGAAACTTCTTTGTCGTCTAAGAAAAAGTCTGTACGGGTTGAAGTAAGCTCCTAGGCAGTGATATAAGAAATTCGAGTCAATTATGACCAGTCAGGGGTACCGATGAACAACTCGTGATCACTGTGTATTTGTACAGAGGTTCTCGAATGATGACTTTGTTGTCCTTCTCCTGTACGTAGATGACATGTTGATCGTTAGGCGCAATAGTGCCTGGATAAAGGAGCTGAAGGAGCAGCTTGGGCGGTCATTTGCTATGAAGGACCTTAGATCGGCTAAACAGATTTTGAGAGCCAGAATCTTACGCTATTGAAAGGTAAGAAAATTATAATTGTCTCAAGAGAACTACATTGAGAAAGTACTCCAACGATTCAACATGGACAAGTCAAAGCCCGTAAACACACCATTGGCGAACCACTACAGGTTGAGCACTCGTCAATACCCAACCTCGGATGATGAGAAGAAATACAAGAAAGACGTTCCCTATTTATCAGCTGTGAGAAGCCTGATGTATGCATTGGTGTGTAACAGAACCTGACATAGCTCATGCCGTTGAGACGGTTAGTCGGTTTCTGTCCAATCCGGGAAAGAAGCACTAGTCCGTGGTGAAGTGGATCATGAGATATATTCGGGAACTTCTAAGAGGTGCCTGTGTCTTGGAAGTGACAAGCCTCAAATAGTGGCTTACTCGGACGCGGATATGGCCGGAGATATTGACACCCACAAATCTACATCAGGTTACTAGGTGAAATTTACGGGAGGTGCAGTTTCTTGGCAGTCCAAGCTACAAAAGTGTGTAGCCCTATCCACTACTGAAGCCGAATACATCGCAGTGACGAAGGCCTGCAAGTAGATGTTGTGGATGAAGGAGTTCGTTCAAGAGTTCGGCATTAAACAGGAAAGATATGTGGTACTTTGTGACAGTCAGAGTGTCATTCATCTATGTAAGAATTCTTCACTTCATTCCAAATCAAAGCACATTGATGTACGATATCATTGGGTAAGAGAGGTGCTGGAGGAAGGTCTACTGTCACTGGACAAGGTTAGCACAGAAGAGAACGGGACAGACATGATGATTAAGATTCTACCGAAAGAGAAGAATGAGACATGCTGCAAAATGGCCGGGCTAACAGATTTAACTTCCTCACAGTCATAAGGGAAAGTTTGTTGGAAATCATTTCCGTGAAGAAGTTCTTGTGATTGAATAATTCAAACGGAACAAGAAGAAGTTCCGGTCAACATGGTTGACCGGATGGACGGTCAATGACCAGTCAATATGGTTGATTGGTTGAAGGTCTAAGTTGACTGGTTTAGCTGAGGGTTCTCAGAATAACAAATGATGACGGTCAACAGGACGTTGACCGGTCTAAATGGGAAAACAAGGTTGACCGGCTTAATATAGTAATACAGAATATCTGCTACGTCATGAAAGGGGTTGGTTGACCTGCTTGTTTGGGTAATCTTAGAACTTCAATAGTAGATCTGTCTGCTGTTGTAGGCATGCACCGCCTGCTGCTGAACAGAGTTAACATATGCATGCTTCTTGGGAACTATGTACCAACCATGAAACAAGGCGTGGTGATCCTTGCTGCTGCCGGACCTACTTATATATATGTGTGTGTGTGTGTGTATGCATGTGTAAAAAGAAGGGAGAGAGAAAAGAAAAAGAGAGAAGTGTGTGAAGAAAACAGAGGAGAGGAAGAAAAGAAGCAGAGTGCAATGAAGAAAATTGTGTGTTCTGTTCTTATTTTTTGCCTCCTGTTTGTAATCACCCATCTTATACATAGTATATTTTGTGGATTTAGTGTCCCGTGGTTTTTCTCTTTGATTCATAAGGGTTTTTCACGTAGATATTATGTGTTCTTTTTCTTCTCCTTCCATTCCTTCTCTTTAATTCTCTTGTGTCTGTGACGGTAGGCCGCCCCATTTTCGGCCAACACTATTTGTGCCAAACAATGCTTGATTTTGATAGGGCATGAGTCATATTTTCCTCATGCTCTCTCCTTATTGGAATGGAGGAAGCCCTTAAGTCTAACTAAGTGGAAGGTATGAGAGAGTTAATCACTAGCCTTTTTTTTTTAGGGTGTGAGAGAGGACAAGAGAGAAGAAAAGAGAGGACAGCCTTCCCCTTTTCTTAAAAGCTTGAATAAAGAGAGTTGGGAATCCAATTTTGAATCCTCATAAACAAGGGATGTTATAATATTTATAGGTTTAGAGCCAAATATAATTATTAAGGATGATATAATGGCTGATTGGTTATATATTTATGGGTTAAAAAGCTGCTATACTAGTGTAAGAATTTTCTTGTGTCATTACTGTCTTATTCCATAACATATATTTTGCACAGTTCTTTATAAAATACCGAGCATTTTTTATGTATCAAATGAAATAAATCTAAATTTTTTTATTAGTCTCACAATATGTCCATATGAGACCCCCGTAATCTCTTGCTGATATATCTTTATTGACCTGGTCTTCATTTGATATTTGGTATAACCCTAGCTTTTGGATCTGGATATAGACACGGTGGTCCTCAAGTCATTTACTCCATGGATTGAGATTCAAGTTGAACCAAAACCCAATATACAAAAATATGTGAAATTAAACTTAGTACTTACATTTTGAAGATGGAGTACAAGACATCAGGTTTCCTCAATAAAATGAACTAGTATTTCACATTCTTAAATTTAAAACTAACACTTCAAAAAAAAAAAAAAAAACCCATTGTAAACCACAACTATTAAATAACTAATCTACCAACTCAGAGTGAATTGCTGTACTCCAACTCATTGCTATATTAGATCCACTGATCTGAAACTAGGGGGCTCCCCACAAAATGAAGGGAGCCCATCCTTAATTATTTCATCCGATGGATAATACATTCAAAAATCATTATTTTATATTTTAAAAATATTTAAAAATATAGCTATAGCTATTTCTTGAAAGACAAGTCGAATCTTAGTCATATTTTATTTAGATCCTATATAAAAAAAATAAAAGCACAAACTGAACAAATATATAATACAATTAATGTATATTCTCTTTTAGATGTATATATTAGCCAATTTTCATACAAGCAGTCATTACTAAAAAAAATATGAGATAATATAAGAGAAAGAATTAATGTGCGATTTTAGTAACAAAGAAAAATATCAAAAAAACTGATCAATTTTTGAATAAAATTCTCAAACTTCTGATAATAAGAGGTTGAGAAAATATCTTGAGTCAATGTTGAAGTATTAGGGCTTATAACGCCGAAATAACCCATGCCATACTTCCAACTAGTAAAAGCAAAGTATATAAGTTACAATTTGAATAATATAAATGTGCTAAATAATAATTGACTTATTCTCAACTCGTAATATTTACTAAGAAATTGCTCTGATTTGCTCGAAGCAACAAAATTAGACAATTTATGGGTTTTTTTTTATCAATCTTGATTTACATGCTAATAAATCTCTACACTCTTTCAAATTCCAACATCCACGATACTAGCGCACCAATAAATGTTGGTACAGGTGCTTAAACAATGCTAAAGGTGAGAAAACCTTGACAATTTAATTTCGAGAGTGAAAGATTGGGTTTTCTCTTATACTTAATATCTTTTTTTTTTTTTAGATAATAATCGGCACAAAATTTGCAACTTGATTTTTATATCTTTTAGGCTTAGTAAAAAAACAGTATTTATAGAATGAATTGAAAATAGATCAAAAAAAATATGCACCGAATAACAAGCAACGCTTTTGCTCTACTGTGTTGCACGGGCAAGTTAGGCGTAGAGCCTTTTGCAGGACATCACAGCACATAGGTGCACATTAAACACTGCGGATTCTGGATCTAATGTACTTGTGAGCAAAATAGACGTTATTTAAATGTAAGTATTCTAGGCCATCCATGTTCATGTGTAAAATAGGCATTCATCAAACCCAAATATTTTAAATAGAATACACTCATATGCCATTGGCATGTATTAGGCATGAAACACTGGACATGATATACTTTTGAGTGGTATTGGTGTGTATTCTGTGTGAATATTTAATAAAATTTGATATCTATTTTCTTAGTTAAAGAATATGTCAATATAAAATATTATTAATAATTTTGATTATTTTTTATAATGTAGATATTTTAATACTTTAATATTTAAAAAGCTCAAAAAATCTTATATTTATTTTTTGAAATATATGATAAAAATAATTTGATTATCAAAATGCTTCCTTGAGTAGAGCTCCCTTGTTCCCTCCGATCCCTTTAATAATCAATACGTGGAATCGATCCACGGGGGAAGAGCGGGAGAGCCGGAGAGAGAATGGGGACGAGGACGAACCTCTACAAGAATCCATCCTTCGCCTATAGAAAAGACTGTAATCTTTCCTCCGTTCTTCAAAATCTTAGAGGTAACAATCGATTTTCATCAATCAGTTATACTTTTCGTCAGCTGTTTACTAACATGTACACCATTATCTATGACTCGTTTCTTTCGATTTTCTCTCTCGTAGCTTATAATGTTGTCACCGGGAACGCTTCTCCATCTGAGGAGCCACCGTCGTCCTCCGATGACAGGAAAGCCCGCCCAAAACGCCATCGGCAGAAGCGGCTGTCGTCGGGTACGCCAGTTGATATTGAAGATAACGATGGTCCCATGACTCACGAGGAATACATTGAAAAAAGAAGGTACTTGTTTTGTTTAATTCCGGCTTTTTATGATATACTTCAATCATCGTAGATTTTAGTAGGTTTTGTTTTGATTTATCATCATTTTGCTTTTTCTTAGTTGTGTTTGTTTGTTCTTATTGATGAATAGAACATGAACATATACTACATGAATTGTTAGGAAGGAACGGAGTTTGACTCAGGGATATGAGGAGTTGTGCGCCGATGTACTGGTAATTGAAATTATACGCAACTTGTGTTTAATGGCATGCAATGCGAGAGCTACTTTAGTTCCGTCAAATTGGGTCTTTTAGTTCTGTCAAATTGGGTCTTTCTTCTCATTTTTCATGGAGGGATTTGGGAGTTGTAGCAATTCAAAATCTATTGCTTGAATTCTGCCCTGTCAACCTCGCGGTTCTTTAACTTGCATGGAATTTCTATTTATTTTCTTGTTACATTTTGAGTTATTTCTTATGACAGGGAGCTTCTAGCTCTGGAGTGCAATTGGTACAGTATAACAGTGAGTAGCTCTTTGACTTCCTGTCAACTATCCCCGTGGAAAGATTCAACATCAATGATACATCATACATCTGCTTGTTGTTGTATTTTCCCCTTCTTCTGTTGCCCCCTGAGAATGGATTATTAACTTTGTCTTTATGGTGATTAGAAATAATGCGTCTTTAATAATGCCATTATTCCGTGAGCTGTTATATAGATTAATGAGTCCCTTATTAGTGATGATGTGTTTGCAGATACAGATTCTTGAGGATGCCTTATTTTCTGAAGTGGAATTAAGCTCCCATGTTAAAAAAAAAAAAAAAAAAAAAAAAGGGGAAAAATCAACCTTGAATGGATTTGGAACCATGTGACATAAAGGAGACTACAACTATCCTTACTATAACCTAATAAATTGCTGTCATTGTGGTCATGTTTGGGCTTTCCTATTATTTCAATGGTTGTTGATTCAAGAAATTGGATTTATCTCTTCATATATTTGAATTAAAGCATTATCTATTTTTGATGCTTTGTCCTCCTGTGTGGACAAAGCAAGGGACATCCAAATTTTGATTGGATTCGCTTCAAGTTGAACAACAAATTCACACAAGGAACATGCAATTAATCAGTATCCAAGTCCAACCTGGATTTTGGTCACATTTTTATTTATGTCTGTTTGGATTATAGAATTGGAATTAGAATTTGGAAATATAATATTCCAATTTTGTTGGAATTTGAATTGTATAGAATTTAAATTTCATTAGTTGGATTATATAAAAAAATATAATTCTGAGAGAAAATGAAGCTGATGTATGGTTAATTTTTTAATCCATATAAAAATATAAAAGAAATAAGTAGTCTAATGTAAATTCTAAAATGTTTGATGTATCTAATATAATATAATATAATTTAAGAAAGCTTCATTTTTTTAATATAGACAATATTTTATAGATATATATTATTTTAAAATGTTTTTAGATAACACTCTTTATCAGAATATTAGTTTTAAGTTTTTAAATGATACTTTTGTTTAAATTTTAGAAAATAAATTTAAAAATAAAACCATGGTCTGTCCACTTTTACCCTATGCAAACAATCAAAAATATTTTATCATATGGATCTCATATTGTTCGATTTTATTATATTTAATTGACAGGTAATTTTAAGTCTTAAAATTATAATTCTTTACTCATCTCCTAAAAAATTATAAAGAACCACCCTACACTATTTTTTGATTTTAAGAAACTGGAAAATAGAATTGGAATTTTAATTCCATCTGATGCTATATAGCAGAATTAGGGTTAAGCCTAGAATTTCAATTCCAATTCTAAATTTCAGGCCCAACCAAATGGGCCTTATGGGAAACAACTTAATTTAAGTATGCTGACTGAAGCATGACCACTTGCCCTGAACTCATGTTTCAATGTCTTGGTGTGTGTGTGTGGGGGGGGGTTTAAAGAGAAGGAAAGGAAAGGATGGAGATGTTATGAAAAAAGGGAGAATTCCAGTGTTACTTAAGTCCCCAGAAACTAGTCTTTTCTAAGTTCTAGATTGGCTGGATAGGTCTGATTATAAACTGCAGTTCCTAGGTCTAACTATATACCGTACCTTCTGTGTTGCCTCATACCTCAAGCTATACTTGGTTGTTCTTTGCTTCCTCTATATTGCTTATAACCTTTCTACCTCTTGCCTGAAGTTCTTTTCCTGATCTTTATAGAGCATAGATGTAAAGACCCCCCGATGTGGATTTTTCTCAATACTATGATAATATTGCAATATATGGCTATATTGGCAATGTATCACGATATATCAGTTGATATTCAAAATATTCAATTTTTTTTTCTTCCCATGTCTGATATCGATATGGTTGCGGTTGCTACAACTACATCTACTAGTACTTTCATCCATGCTGTGGAGTTAATAGGGAAAACCATCTTTGCAAACTTATGTCACCTAAAATTTGTATATAAAGATCCATGCTAACTTAACATTTCTACCAAATGTGCCTCATCTGATTCTCTAGCTTCATTTGATTATATACTTCAAATCACCTTTCTATGCTTTTGGTAAAAAATAAATTGTAGTTGAATGGTGTAGGAGTTGCAACTATACCTATTCATGCTTCTCCTCCCTTTCTTTTCAGCTGTATGCAGGTTATTTTCCCACTCCCTTTCTTTCTTATTTTCATGTTGAGATTGATTATTGCCTGTCATACTTGTTAGACATCAATTTTTCACATAATCCATGATGATTTATTGCCAGGTGATGAAGAATCTTCAGGAGCTGGAGAGCTATCTGAGCAACCAAGTTTTGGTGTGTTTCCAATTGGTTCTTGTAATGCTGCATTCTAATATGTGGACAATGATCATTAGCTTAATTTCTGCTTTTTACTAGGATAGGCTGCTTGCTTTACACTTTAGATTCACATTTTTTAAATAATTTGCTCGTGTGTGTGATGGAAGTAATCTTCTTGGCTATGAGATAACTTTTAGATTCTCTCTTGTTAATGGGGATGTGATAGTTGTCTGCTGGAATAACTTGATGTAAAGTATGCCATGCCTAAAAAAACTGAATAGTATATCAAAACAACGATTAGATGGCTAACATAGCTGTGATCTTGGTGAGAAAAATCTGGTAAGAAGTAGGAGCAGTGAAATGATCAAAATACTTTGAAAAATTTAATGTGGAACCATCTCAGTTCTTGGTTAGAGATGAAGTGCTTAAATATGCCTCTTTTCTGGCAGTTCTCTATCCGAAAGATAGAATACATCTATCCATATATGACAAATGTATTTATATGAAAAACTGAAAGTCTTTGCTACCATAATTGGTGCTTGATAAAAAATACCCTTGTTATCAAGTGGATGATGTTGTGGCACATATAAATTGAACATCTTAACTTGGCTAGTGGAGGATAAAAGCTAATAAAAATCAAATGAGGATGAAATACAAAAATGGAAAAAGAAGTTTCACATGGCGGAATTGTGACTGAGCCCCTGAATCAATCTCCCAGCATTATGGATGAGTTCGCTCTGATAAGATATCCCTCCAATTTCACATTCATATTTGCATATCAATGCTTTCTTTTTTTGGTGCAAGATAAATAAAAAAGGCCCTTGTCTTTGGATGAAGTTTTCTCACATATAAATTGAACATCTTTACATGGGTTAGTAGAAGATAAAAGCAAACAAAATGTAAATAAAGCTGAAATACTGAAGTGGGAAAGAAGTTTCACATGGCAGAATTGTCGCAAAGCCCTGAATCAATCACCCAGCATTATGGAGGAGTCGGTTATGATAAGATATTCTACAAATTTCACATTCATATTTTCATATTAATGCTCTTTTTGTCCTCTTTACGTTTCCTAGGTACTTCCTCTGGCCGGTTTGTCTAGCCATTTTATCACTGTTGTTCAAGTGACTTGCTTTTTCATGATTTAACTTCTGTGACATCTAACTGATTTTGCAGCTGTGTTAAGAGGGTTTAAGTCTTTGCGTGTTGACTTACACTAGAGTCATGTCCGTGCCAAATCCTTTATATGAGTACATGTCCATCGCATTGAAAGTTTGGGGTTTGTAAATCTAATGACAGCTTTGTTAAGATGCATTGGAGCTGATTTTGGGATGCTTTATGGCTGACTTCTTTGAATTTTGCATGTGAGAGGTTCTGTATGGAAAAACATGCCACTTTTCTTGAAACTTCTTTGCTGTCTAGCCTTTCTTCCTATTTGCTGCTTTTGCTTATGTTTCATTCCTGCGTTCAACTGCAGCCTTTTCTTCATGGTTGACTTACATATATATGTAACGAGAAAGGGTTCTCATTCACATGCTTTGGTCCACCAATGAAAGTACTAGTATCAGTCACGGTCATATTAGTTTCGAACATATCAAACAATATGTATTATTGATGAATGTGTCAGAAGAAAAAAATTATAAAAATCATAAATTAACAATGAAATAATAAGGTTGCTTCGTTGTACTGGGAAAGGGATTTTCTTTTGCATTTTTCTTCTTCTTGTTATTATTATGATGTTCAGGATTGGTGCTATAATAAGGTTGCTTCATTTTAGAATGAAGTTCATGGGTTTGAATCACAACAATATCCTTCCTGCAACTGTAAGATAAAGCTGCGTATATATGACTTGATTATATCTTACAATGTAGGAGCTTCGAACAATGGGCTATATTTTCGTTGTTCTTTACCTCTTTTTCCTTAATGGAAGGGCAATGACTTTGGCAGTCAGAATATTTCCACGCTGACAATGTTAATTTTGCATGTAGATCAAGCAAGTGATGTTGATCGAGTTAAAACCAGAAGTGAGCAACGATTTCCTCTTCCCGGAGAGCCTGCATGTGTCATGTGTGGAAGATATGGAGAATATATATGCAATGAGGTTGTTTGTTCAATTTCAATTTGAATTTTATATTTTATTCTGCCACCTCCATATACACCATGGATGAAAATATCGGTTTCAATGTCGATAGCAGCTATATCGGCATCGAATAATATATATTGGTATCACATGTATCGGAAAAGAAAAAATTTCTAAAAATAATAAGTTGATAGAGCCATATCAATTGATTTTTGAATTAATGATCCTGCCATATCCGTAGACACACTTGTTTTGCACTTGTCATTCTTTGTGTTGATATATTTCTGCAGACCGAGGATGACATCTGTAGTATGGATTGCAAAGCTGAGCTATTAAAGCAACATCACCCTGAGCTTCCTAAGGTGTCTTTCTTCTCATTGCTTTCCTGCGGTAAAATTTGAATGCGAATTGTCTAACCCTGATGTTTCACTGTTAGCTGGATTTTCTTGGAAGTCAGGCTTCAACTTTGACCATATTTAGACCGAATGCATCTTTAGAGCTGCCTGAACTCACAGAAGATACATGGGATTGCTGCCGTAATCAGTGGTCCAAAAAGCGATCTAGCCTATGCACTTATGAATGGTAACTTTCATTATTACTCATCCAGGTTTTGAATTATGTGATATGGTAGTGTTGAGCACAATGATAATTAATTTGCTTATGGTAGAGAAAATAGACGGGTGAAACTGAAAGAGAAAATCTTTAAAGTGGAAGGAATTGAAGGTCAACTTTTCTTATATATCTCGATTATGACTTTGGAAAGAATTAAACGCTTACTTGATTGATTTATAGACTCTAAATCTATTTATATGAAAAATAAATTTCTCAATGAAGGAGATTCTTATTTGTACTATTAACTAAAAGAAAAAAGAGTAATTGTAGTGAAAACCCTTTCTTGAGGGTTATGAGAATGTACATATACATAAATATATTTACAAACTTTATATAATGACTAAAATACTTTTGACTAAGGTTTATTATTCTGACATTCTCTTTTAAGTTGGAGTATAAATATTAATTATGCCCAACTTGTTGTAAATGTATTCTACTTGATTTCCAATTAGAGACTTGGTAAACATATTAGTTAATTGATCTCCAGTTCTAACGAGTTTAATATGAATAAAGCGTTGTTGTTGCTTTTCATGAACAAAGTGACAATCCACCTCTATGTGCTTCGTATGTTCGTGGAAAATAGGATTTGATGTTATATGAATTGTTGCATAATTATCGCACCATAATTTAGATAGTTTGGAATTCTTATATGCAAGTGATTCAAGTAATTGTCTAAGCTATAGCACTTTTATGTAACTTAAGGTTAACATATAATATTCTGATTAAGCATTTGACTTAATAACTATATTATGTTCCTTACTAATCAATGATGCCACATTGCCCCCAACGAACATGCAATATACCATAGTAGACTTGCAGTCGTACTGTATTTGGTGATCCAGCTCATTTAGCGTCAGAGAACCTTTCTACTCATTTATGGTCATGATCACTATAAACTAGGTCACGTCCTAGTGTAACTTTGAGGTACTTAGGCATATGCATGGCCGTCTTCCAATGTGGAACACGTAGAGAGAACAAAACCTAACTTACCACACTGATTAGTAATGCAATGTCTAATAAGGTAACTGCCAAATAATTCTGTTTTCCAATTGATGGTGGTATCTATCTAGCTTAGTAAAGATTTTTCTATTGTCTGGTGAAAGCTTCAGTTCTAGATCCATGGATGCACTAAACAATTTTGCATCTAGCATATTGATATCTCGAAGGAAATCAAGTGTGTACATTCTTTGTGAGAGGAATATATTGTGACAACACCTGACAACCTTAATGCTAAGAAAGTGCCATAAACTCCTAAAGTCATTGGAATGATCACAATATTATCATTACCCTTGTTATTGTTACCGGTGATCACAATATTATCCACATGTACAACAAGGAGAATACACCCAAATTAGAATGATGATAGAATGCAGAATAATCACTTCCATAACTAGTGAGACCAGACTCAAAAATAATTTCACTGAACCTACTGAACCAAGCCTGCATAGATTGTTTTGAGTTATGACTTTTTCAACTTGTAAATGAAATCAGACTCCTTGAGTAACAAACCTAGGCGATTGCTTAAGATAAACTTCTTCTCAAAGATCTTCACATAAGAAGATGTTCTTAACATTTAGTTGGTGTAAAGGTTAGTAATGAGTAGTAGCCAGAGCCATAAAAAGGTGAACAGATGTCAATTTTATGACATAGTATAGGTGTAATCCATTGACTCCATACCATAATTTTGGATATATCCCTTAACTACCAAATAGGCCTATAGCCGCCAACAAGACCATTGGGATTAACTTTTACCGCGTGCACTCATCTACAACCAGTAAGTTTCTTCCATACAGGCAAGGGAACTAAATCCCAAGTATCATTTTGCTTAAGTGCCAACATCTCTTCCTCGAGCTACCCGTCAATCAGGATGAGAGATTGCTTTAGATATTGATCAAGGTGTAGAATATGAGTCCAAAGTATATATAAAAGTATAGAGCGAAGATGAGACACTAGTTTAACAAATAGTAGTAGATAAAGAATACTGAGTGCAACTATGATAACCATTTTTTAGTACAATTTGATGATTTAAATCTATTGTTGACTCAATAGCGTTGGGATCTATAGGCAAAGGAATCAATTCTAAAGGGGTTGTCTTATGAGCATCTACTCGAGAGGACCTAAACACCTTATGAGGACTACACACATAGATGTAAATCACTGGATCAGGCAGTACATGAGGTGAAGAGACAATATGATGGACAATGCAATGGACAAGAAACTCATAATGAGGGATGACATTATAGATGGAAGTGAAAGGAAACTCTTAGAAAGGAGTTGATTCTTGAAGTGAAATATTAGAGGATGCAAAAAATCGGCCACAATCAGGTGAGAAGTATCGATACGCCTTTTGAGTGCATGGATATCCAAAAAAATATATCTAAGTGACTGGGCATCAAATTTAGTTATGTGAGGGTAGATGCCACGAATATAGCATATGCAACCAAATATTTTCAGAGGAACTAAGTGTAAATACTTATGAGGAAACAGGGTATGATGTGGGATATCTTCCTAAAGTACAGCTGAAGTCATACTATTGATTGTATACCAAGCGATTAAAATTATCTTATTCTAAAAATACTTTGGAATTCACATATAGAATAAAAGAGCTCTTGCCACTTCTAAAAGGTGTCTATTTTTGCATTGAGCTACTCCATCTTGTTGTAGAGTGTCAAGACAAGAGGACTGATGGGGTATCCTATTCTAGGATATAAATGAAGTAAATTGAATGGACAAATATTCACGAACAATATTGCTTCATAAAATATGTCGTGAAGTAGAGAACTTGTTAGGTATTGCCTAAAATAAGGCAAACTCAATTGATTGATATGAGGAGCTCACAAATAATAATTTTTTTGAGTGTTTCGTGGTTCAAAAATGTTGAATCCCGTCTCAATCATCATCTGTCAGGACTCTTTGAAACAGGTATAGATTAATCGAGTTGTTAAAACCAAATCTGTCACATCCCAAAACTTTATCTCGACATTAATTAACAGAATTAATCCATCTTATGCTAATTACTCATGTTATTAATTAAAAGCCCCAAAATATCAATATTACAATCGACCCAAATAAAATAAATACAAAAATAGTCTAATCACAGGACCCAAAAATGCTACCTCAACATGTGGTTAGAAAACAAATTGCATCATGACGTCAATATATGTGCAAGGACTTATATCTGAACCATAATCTGAGTTAACTATATCTATGTCATCATATTATCTTTTATACAAAAATCATTATCCGAAAATGTAAACATCATGAGTTACTATTTCGAAACTAAATAAAATATCAGAGTTTTATAGAACCCTAACTAATTTTTCCTCAAATTAGCTCCTCATTCATAATTCTCACCTGCAAGTGTCCGAGTTCACTAATCTGAAGAGGGTTAGAAAAAATAAAAGTAGGAGTGAATCGAAAACTCAATAAGGCATGTAATTTGTATAATTTAACATACAATTTGTATTAAAACATACTGGAATGACAATAGATCAAATTCAGATATAATAACGTGAATTTTCATAACAATTATGTACAGTTTTTAAATTTTATTTTTCGATTCTAAATCAAACATGCTATGTAAAATCATGTAATTCTTGTGGACCAATGGCCAGTAATGCCTTACCAACTAAGAAGTGGATAATCAAAATTTGTGTTATATTTGCTTCCACACAATCAAAGGTCTTACACTACTATTTAAGACCCATAGGTGGGTTGTCATACATATCACCCTATAGACGGAGCCAAACGTCGCTTTTACCCGTAGATGATTGGTTTGAACCTCGATTATCACTATAATATATTAAAGCATGTCATAATATATCACCGCTAATATTTTTACAATGGTTCAATGTATAAACAAATGAAAATTCTACACATTTCAATGATCCTTGTATTTTCTCATTACGGAGAAAATATTCTTAATTTTTAAATAAATTGTAAAGTTTTTCCTTTAAATTTCATCAGTTTCTCATGCATTGTATAAAATTTATGTAAGAACAATTTGTTTTGAGCACATAAAAGCCCCATTTTGAATTTACAACATACGGGCTGCTAGTAAAATTTTGCAGAAAAATCAACAACCTTTTTCTTACATTATAATCATGCAGAGAAAATTTAAAGGATTTTCAAGCATGCAAGACAAATTCAAGCATGCTGGAACACTTTTAAACATGCAGAACATTGTGTACGAATTTAAAATATGAGAGAGTCAATCCATCATGATTTCAGTACATGCATGAAAGAAAATTACAAAAATCAACTGAATAATATAATGTACATAGGTTTAGACATTGATTTCATACAATGTTGCAGAAAAATAAAAGATTAGTACATCATGTGATGAATAAACATCTTAAGTACGAAAATGCAGCATGCATGAGCATTTGGAATAATAAATATTCAAGAAAGTAGAAAGAAATCAGCAACAAAGGAAAGAGAGGCTTGGGGTGCACTTATTTTGCCTTCAAATTTATCAAAATCTTGCTTGAAATCACTCTAATTGGCTTTCTCTAGCTTCTTCTCTCTCTTCTGCTCTTCTCTTTCTCTCTCATCTCTCAAAATATAGTAGAAAATGGCCATAAATCAACTACACAAGACTTCTGTAGCAGACTTGGCGCATGTGCGCATGTTGAGCGCCATGACCAAACACTGTGGCGCATAAGCATCACATCAAGCTCGCGTTAGGCTCTAGCATTTTGCTACTGCATGCTCAAGCGTCTCTCGGGCGAGTATTGAGCATTAGCTAATCTAGAAAATGTGCTTGAGCCTAAGTTGGACGTCCATTATGCACGACCTCTTTGCTCAGGACATGCATGATGCGCGTCAAGTGTAGGTCAAGCATCCCTCAACTCTGTGTGACCTGGTCCAATTTTGACTTTGACCTAATTTTCTTCTTTTAACCTCAACTTCATTTATCTCAACTTAATACATTATGATTAAATTTAAAATTCAGAACTCGTCCTTGACAATATCTAAATAATAAAAGTCAAGACTAGATCAGAAAGGAATTTGAATAAATGACCGAATAATAGAACTACTGAGCTATCGAATGATTGAGTGTCTGAACAATTGAATATAAATAGGAAAGATTGATTGAAAGATTCGAACGACTGGCATCCAAATAATTAACCGAACGGTTAATCAAATTAGGCAATCAATCAATCCGAACAGTTAAATAAGCCGAGAGGTTAACCTAATCGAATAGTTGAGTCTAGTAAGCAAGTAATACACCTTAGTGTTAAGAATTGGGCTGTCTTCAGGAAGCCACCCAATCATGATATAATTAATGGTTGAACTATTCAGTACTCAATTAGAATAGCCATTCAGATCGTGATCAGTTACTCTTATTCAGGAAACTGCCATTAGTTGGCAACATGGGTGTAAATATGTTTACTTCCCCTAAAAACAGGGAGCGGAATCCAGATAGCAAGTACAAAGTTTTAACCTTCTCTTTACTTGATCATCCACAAATTACAGATGCTCTTCCTCCATATATCACTCTCTGATATTCTCATTTTCCTTACTACTTTATCATTTTTAGGAAAAGCTATTAACTTTAGCGTTAGATGATATATTAGAAAGTGAGTCTTATATCATTTGAACTATTATTTGACATTGTAGTGTGCCTGATCTAGATAAAAAGGTTCGATAGTTTGTTCCAACTTCATTCAAATTACTATCCAAATTTGAGATATGCATTAAAACTTATTTTGAATTTTGGCACAAAATGCTCAAAAAATGGAAAATAATTCATAAAGATATTTCATTAGATGTAACTAATTTTTTCATGAATAATTATCAATAAAAATAACAAAATATTGAAAGCTCATTTTGGATGGCACTATACAGGGATCCCAAATATCGGAATGTACTATTTTAAAATGAGTTGAAGCTTATTGATTAACTCTAAGACAGTATAACAGTCGATGGTGTATAGCAACAAACAAGACTTACAACAAATCTATTACAGAGTTGGGATTAGGACACAACTTTTCTGCCTTGCGGTAATGATTCCTCTAGCATTACGACCTTTACCAGAAATGACGCTGTCCATAGATCAAATTTTTTGGAGCTAGAAAGCTGTAAAAAGAATGCTTGAGGAAATAATAAGAGTGAGTCCTACATCCATCATGTAGAGACCTCATGACTCGCGATGACCTCTACCAATGATTCTTCTTGTCATAAGATCTTTGAATTATAACATGTATAAGATAATATTATACAACAACTATGTTCAATCATGAACCTGTTTAAAGAAAATAAATTAAAAGGAAAAGTCGGCAAGTGTAACACCAATGAAATGTGAAAGTTCTAGGTTAGGGAAATAGAACAATGCCCATAACCTTCATAGATGAGCCATCATCTAAAGTAATTGTAAATAAAGGCGAACATGACCGATAACAGGATAATATACCTAAGGTTTCCGTCATATGATCAGATGCACTAGATTCAATAACCCAAGTCAGATATGATGTTGAGAGACAATAAGTGGGGTTACCCACTTGAATAAGGGTAGTAGTAGATGTAGTCATGCTAGCAAGTAAATGTGAATAGTCTTTCGCAGACCAAGTAACAGTCTCATTCGTTAAAGAGCTGGGAGGAGTAAATGAGGTACCAGTGCTACTTCCAAAAGTGAGTGTAGCATACTACTTAGATGGCATAGCAGGTTTTCAATAGAACTTTCAACATTTATTTTAGGTTTGACCAACTCTACCATGATAAAAACACGGTAGTTCTCTGTTATCACCCTGGCCTTCTCAATTACCTCTACCTGTTCCACGTCCATCATCTCAACTAGTAAACGATGATTAGGCCACTAAAGCTATTTGATCGGCAAGACTAGCATTAACTGGTGCTGAAGTCTTGTGCTCAACTAGTAGAATTCAAGAAAACACTCCAGTCACGGAAGTAATCTTAGAGCTTTTTAAAATCTAGTATCTTTGAGTCAATTCAAAGCCACCTTTCAAGCTAGCAAGAAAGCACAAAATAGCCAATTGTTCACGTTGCTCTCGAATTTGCTTCACACTAGTGGCGATGAATATAAGTATATTTGGCTCCTAGTAGAGTTTTTTGAAATCAGCAAAATGATCAATTATACTCTGATTTTTTTTATCCATGTAAAAGAAAGATTTAGATATATCAAATATTCTGGACATATATTTCTTAGATTAAAGAATTGACTGATAATCCCACAACTCCTTGGCAGTATTAGTATATGTGACCAAAATATCAACCTTCCATTCCATGGAATCAATCAACTGAGTGTATAGGCGAGCATCTTCATGAAGCCATTCTTGGGCCTCAAGAGGATCCATGTCAAAATCGGGAGGATCATTGGTGAGATAGTCCTCCTTATCAAGTCCTCAACTAGCAAATAACACGATCTTCCTCAAATGTTGATAATTTGTTTCATCTAGACTTTCATCTGTAATTTGAGAAGATATGATTGTAACAGTTTCAAAGACAATCACTTTGGATTCATTGGTTCGCGTAGGAACACTCTCTTCAGATTTACTTCTGGTGTCCATATCAAAAAACCAATATACAAAAAAATACTGCACCACAAACCAAAACAAATATGGTGAAGGCCTAAATACAAATCACCACACAACAAAAATACATGTTACTGGCAATGTCCTTGCGCTGCAGAAAATCATGTTCAGCACTCCAACAGTGCCTCTCCTTCTTTTCTGCCTACAAGCAGCATCATCACCCAATTGAAGAGAAAATCTGAAGTAAGGATATTGAATGCCAAAAGGTTTAACTGAAGATCATTGCCCAAGCAGCATCATCTGGAGTTGCACACAAAAGGAGAGGTCAAACACCAAAAGAGGAAGAAAATCCAAGAGAAGCCACACAATTTGGTTCAATTGCATGCAAAAAGCCCCTCTTAGATGTAGGTGACCCACAAACGCACAAGTAGTAGAAGATTTAAGGTGGAGATTTGTTGAATGGACTGAGAACAAATATAGATCTAGGGTTTTCAATGAAACCCTAGATTTCAAAATAGATGGCTTAAAAAATTCAAATAGGAAATTGTCTTAGGATTTTGATACAAAGGGCAAGGCATGTGGATTTCATCCAGGGTTAGCGGCAGCGATGGCATACACCTCTCCAATACCATTTAACTAAAGGAAAAGAGAGTAATTGTGGTGAAAGCCCTATTTTAAGGGTTATGAGAATGTGCATATATATATAGTTACATTTACAAACTCTGTATAGTTATTAAAATACTCTTGACTAGAGTTTACTATTCTAACATGTACAAATGATACCTCAGCCTAAATGAGAATGAAGTTTTGTACAAATAAAGTTGCATTCTCCTTTTTTTTCCCTTGAAATCCCATGTATCACATCCAATCAAACCAAACCAAACTAAGCATCACTCACTAAGTGGGGTCAGTTATTTAGATTCGCCCCCTCCATCATCACAACAATAGGCCATTTCCTTTGCTAGTTTGAAATGTGCAATATCCTTCAACCCTTATTTCTATCTTATTCTGCCTTTTCTATTAGGAGTCCCTCCCAAGCTATTGTATCGCCTAATAGGCTTGGTGCTCTTTCTCTCACATCACCAAACCCCTTTAAATTCGTATTTTACATTATCTTTGTTGGTGCCATTGAAGAAACATGGACACTCTCTTAGGGCTAAAGTATTAGTGTTTGAGACGTATTAGATATCGATACTTTCTTGTCGCGCCGCAACATATGTCAAACATGTTCCGACATGTGTCCAATTGTTTTTTTTTTTAATTTGTTTTTTCAATTTTGACACGTTTGGACACATTTCAAACATGTTTATAACACATTTGAACACATTTTGGATGCTTTAGTTTGAAATTTTCGCATATATCTTGTATCTTTTGCAAAGTGTAAAATGATAAAGATAAATGTAGATATTGATTGATATATAAAAAATTTTTATATTAAACTTTACCTCAGTTTATTAAGTAATATCATTATTATTATTATTATTATTATATTATAATAGTTTGTCGAAGATGTTATAGCATAATTCCTATATGTTGATTTAGTTACGTACTTTCCTATGAAATATTTTTGGTTGAAGAAATAAGAAATATGTATATTTATTTCTAATTTAGTATAAAATAGTATTATTTATGAATTGGAAAAATAACAAACTATAATTTTAGTTAACTTATCCTTAGTATGCTGTGTCCTTATTTCTGAAAAAATAGCATGTTGACTTATTGGTATCTTGTAATAATGTTCCGTATCGGTTTCTATATTTCTTATGTATCATGCATACTTTTCCCATATAATATCATTGCGTATTCTCTCTTTTTCTCTCCCTCCCTCCTAGTATAATCATGCAGTAATCTCAACATCAACTCTTTGCAACCATTTTTTAACACATTAAGACTTAACTGTCCAACCCTTTGCTTCATATATATGTA
Source organism: Nepenthes gracilis (assembly GCA_033239525.1). Classification (NCBI taxonomy): domain Eukaryota; kingdom Viridiplantae; phylum Streptophyta; class Magnoliopsida; order Caryophyllales; family Nepenthaceae; genus Nepenthes; species Nepenthes gracilis. Next base: position 3,192,326 of record BSYO01000037.1, read on the forward strand.
TGTACGTATATATATATATATATGTATGTATGTAGGTGTGTATGTTGTTTGTGTTTGCTGCATACAACTGGCCTAATAACCACCTTAGAAAATGTTATTACTTAATCATCCAACATTTTGCCCCATATAGCATAGCTGGCCTAATAACCATCTTTATGATAATTTTTTTGAGTTTGAACGGTATTATTTCACCCCACAGGATTCCAATAACAGATCTATTCATTCAACATGCTTTGATCGTGTGTATAATATCCTTTTCAATCCATCATCACATTTTACTGAACCATTAACCTAGTATAAAGTAATCCTTCTTTGGTAGGTTTTCAGTCTTTATCCTCACTGTCTTCATGGACTTTCTCTTCATTACTAAACTTGTATTCCATCATTGTTCTACTCGTTCCAAAAGTTTCTTTTCAAAAGTTTTCAACTTCTAAGTTGACATTAATATCCTCTTTATATCATCCAATAAAAATACTGTCATTTGGGGAAAAAAAAGGCATATACTTGGTGCATCATCTGAATGTGTCTGGTGAGTTCATCAATACCCATCGCAACTAGATCTGAGTTGAAAGATGACTCTTGATGTAAGCCAATCATGGATGAAAATATCGGTATCAATTGTAGCTATATTGGTATCAATCATATCGGATAATATATATTGGTATTGAGTATATTAAAAAACAATTTCAAGAATCATAAACTATTAAGGAACCATCTGCTTATGAATTGACTAAATATCGGGTCTATCAATTGACATTTTAATATTGGTGGAGCCAATACGATAACATATTGTGTTGTAACGTTAATACGAAAGTATATCGTAATATTGTCTCAATTTCGAAAAATATTAGTTTGGGGATTCCTATACCGATACATATTTACCGATATTTAAAATATTTATTGATATTTTTCATCTATGAAGCCAATTATAATAAGAAAACTTCGTTCTCCCTTGCACGTTTCTTCACACAGGTTATTATCCATTATCCACATCTTTTATAATTTTGATGCATGGCTTGGAAACCTTTTTCTTCTCCAAAATTTTCCTTGATAGCTCTCTAGGGACTTTCTTGCGCCTTCTCTAGATCAATAAAATGCCATAAGAAGGTGCTTTGATCAAGTATTAAGTTGCTCCATCACATGCCTTAACAAATAGATAACTCTATTTTAGACCAACCTAATATAAAGTCAAATCAATTTGTTGAGATATTCATGTCGCGTGCTAGCCACCTTTTAATCAAACTCCCGATAAAAAGCATCCCATTACCAAACTGGCCTTAAAGAATAAGGATCATGTACTCCATTATTATTAGGAATATAGTGTAAAAAATGCAATATCATCCGATATACACCGGTCTCAAGCTTCTCAATACCATTACTTCCGATACTGTGACAATATCGTGATATGTTATTGTATCGGTGGTATATTCTAATATATCAGCCGAAACAACATTGTTAGCTTACAATTTTTAGAAATATTTTTCTTTAAAATATATTTAATATGGATATGTTTTGTCCGATACCGATATGACTGCAACCAGCATTTTCATCCATGGCTGTGAACTCTTTATTTGTAATTTGGACTTCCTTTTAGTACTAATGTGGAAATACCTCATCACTGATTTGCTGCTGTAGCTGGAAATGTCATAATCCGGGACACCTTGCTGAAGATTGTTTAGTGACAAAATCTCATCTTCAACATGGCAGCTCAACTAAAACATGTGGCCAGGTTTAGTTTCTACTATTATATATGTTTGTTCGACTCAATATTTCAGATACCAGCATAGTTTTCACATGCTTTGCCACGGATGAAAATACTTGGATCTGTATCCATCATGGCCGTATTGGTATCTGAGATATTGGACACTACATATCGATATTTAAAATATTAGAATAAAAATGTTTCTGAAAATCGTAGACTAATGGGGCTTCATTGGCCGATATATCATCAATACGGCAACATATGGAGATATTGTTGCAGTATCATGAGATATTGGTATCAAGGGGCCTGATACTGATGCGTCTTGGTCAATATTTATATCAATGTGCTTTGCACATTGATTGCCACTTGTTTATCGTGTGATTTTCCTTTTTAAATGCAGTTTGCCGTGGGGCCAAAGTCATCAACTACCATATCTAGAAACCTTCGGGGATTATACAGAAGGTCTGTATTTTTTATTCCTTTCTTTGGCAATCAGGCTTCATTCTGCCCATTTCCTCTCTCAATTTTGTATAGTTTACATGCTTCTGGGATTGTTCTGAAAGTTTATATATATGCTGACGTGCTATTTTTCTAAAGATAAAGCTATGACATGCTGGAGTTATGTTAATTAAAATTATGGTTTTTCTATTTTTTAAAATTTATCAATAATATTATTTTATACTAAATTAGTAGTAAATATGTATATTTTTTATTTCTTCACCCAAAATATTTTATTAAAAAGTATGTAATTGAACAAATATAAATGAGTTATATTATAATATTTCAATAATTTATTATAATATATCAATAATAGTTATATAACTTGTAAATTTTTTATGTATCGATGAATATGTATATTATAACTTCACCACTTGCACTTTGTTATTGTCAAAAGATAAAATATGAGCAAAAACGTCAAATTAAAGTGCATCCAAAATGTATCCTAAGCGTATCTGAATGTGTCGGAGCATGTGAAAATTTTTTTAAAAAATTATAAAAAATTGGAACATGTGTCAGGGCATGTCTCCCTGAAAAAATGTACCTGCTTTTAGATTCGTACATATTTAATTACGTTCATAGTTTGCTGTTTGCACCTTTCTCTGTCTTGCTATATTATGAGTTTCACATTCGGTAGGTCCTGTGTGTGAAAAGTGTCTGTTTCATCATTTGTTTGTGCTTCTTTTCTAAAATAGGATGAGTAGGCAGCCATGGTCATGTTTGAATTTCCTCTTTCTTCCACTCAAATTGTTGTAGTATACCTGAAAAAAAAATCTTTCTTTGGCTTTATTGCTTTGTTGAGAATGCTAAAATTTGTATTTCTAAAAATATCTTTGCGTTTATTTTCAAAAACTGATAACATTCAAGGTTATGCATGATTATACGCAGAAGATCCCTTTTAGTTCATCCAATTAGGAGATTTAAATTTAAATTGTTGAAGCGTCCCATTTGAATGGTCTCTCTCATAGCCAATGAATAGAGGAAAGAAAGGAAAGAGAAAAAATATATATTTTAGTCACCAGCACAATTTGTTTGGCAGAGATGCCATTTTATCTGTGCAAGCTAATTATGTATGAAGGACTTTCCTTGGTGTTGTAGTAAAGAAATCACTAGCACTAAATTTTAGCAACTTGGGGGAAGCTATTTTCTTGTTCTTTTGATTTGTTTTTTCTTCAAATTTTGAAGTATTGAAGCATGGATAATAGTTGATATTGGTTGTGGCCATATTAATATCAGATATATCAAAAGAAAAAAGTCTTGATAATTTAAACTGATAGGTAAATATTCGCATATATATCGATCAATATATTGCGATTTAGCTGTAGTATTGCAAAATACTAGTATCAGGTGGCCTGATATAGTATTAACGTTGCTCTATTTTAACATAGAAGTCAGGAGTTCAAATCACAAAAAAAGCATCTCTGCAATCTAGGCTAAGGCTGCAATCGCATGATTTTTTTATACCTTGTAATGTGGGAAGTCTTGTGCATTGGAGTTTCCTTTTTCATAGTTTCGTCCTTAATTTTGGTGCCTTATTGTGCAGATGCCATCAAATCAGGGAAAACATGACAAATGCAAAGTGTAATGCTTGCCACAATTCATTGACGTTGGCTACATGCCTTGATTGCAGTACCATCTCTTGCGACAGGTATACTGTTTGTTAAATGGCTTTATAAGCTTAATTGAGTGTATGCCATGGTACCTGGGAGTGTCAAAAAACCAGCGGTATTGATGGAAGTACCGGTACCGTCATTCTTGGGGGGTGACCAGCGGTTCCGGGTAGCAGTTCTAGTACCATTTTTGACAAAGAATGGTACCTTGGTGGTACTAGTGTTACTATTTCCGAACCCGCCAGTTTTTACTTTTAAAAAAAGTATTAAAATGGCATCGTTTTGATTCTTTTAAATAAATGTCAAAATGACATCGTTTTGATAGTAGGCAATTCTTTTTAAGTTAAAATCCTATCCACCGCCCAACTTATACTCTCTTCCAAAACAACCGCCCTCTCTCCCTCTCCCTTCCCTCTTCTGACCATTTTCAATCTTCATCATCTTAGCTTATACTTGGTATTCTGATGAAATACAAAAATTAGAAGTTAAGAGCAGAAATTCTGATTTGTAAAATTATATATTTGTAGTAGAATAGATATATGTGTTTTTGTTTTTCAAAAATTAAAGCTAGACTACTCATAATTTGTAATAAAATGTGTTTGACTGGTGTTTTTCATTATTCTTTTGTGCTTTGTTTTTTTAAAATTTTAGAAGAAAAACATTATATTTTTGTTTGCAGTAATACCATCTTCGATGGTACCAAAGAACCGGTACCCATAGTAGGACCTTTCTTAGGTCCTGCTTATATTCTGTACCGGTACTATTTTTTGTGGTACTAGTCCCATTGGTACTGCCTTCTCTAACAGTACCAGCACTCTTTTTTGTTAGCTGAAGTGGGTCTACTGATAATGTAATTTGCAGGACAGGTCATTTATATTCCCACATCATTTCACACTCCTCACATAGACTAATTTATTCCCACAAGCTGCAGCAACTGGTGAGAAATAAGATTCACTTTACCTTGTTACCTTTTCTTTGGTGTTAAGCTGTTGCTAGGATGTCAGTTTTCATTCACATTACATAAACCAAGCTGCCTGGCCCTACCAGATTAGGAATGTGAAGTCCTTTCCTTCTAACGGAGCACGAAATGGATTTTAGAATTTATTAGGATTCTTGAAAAAAGGCACCGTTAATAATCTCGCAGGTACTGAAACCATTGAAGGAACACATAATAACTTGTTAGGTACTGGACAAGTCTTCAAATACGTGGGGTCTTTCCTTGTCCTGTTGAAGAAATAATCTTACCTAGTCTGATCTGCTCGGTTTGTATCAAAATGTCTTTAATTTGCTCCAATGCTATCATCTTTCCTTTTGATTTGAATTTGGAAATGGAGACCAAGATTGTGATCCCCAAACCCCGTTTCTTCTTGCTTTTATAATCTTCCTTGCCCTCTTGAACAGTCTACTGGTGATAAGCCAGAGTAAGGTGAGGATGACGTGAAGTCATTTTGTCCCTTCTGCCATGGGTGACACATGTGCTACCATGGCTGGCTTTGAACATGGAAATGAATAGGCAGCATCCTACTGAATTCTCCATAGCACTGGATATTAGGTTTGTAAATATTAGATATCGGTGTTGATTGCTATGATATATGTCCAACATAACAGTATTAGATATATCGAAACAAAAATATTTTCTAAAAATCGTAAGCTGAGAAGGCAAATTTCATCCTATATTTTGAATATCAGCCGTTATATTGCCAAAACGGCAAAATATTGATATCGGGAGACCTATACCAATATATCGGCCTGTGTTTTCATCAATGCTGTATTGTTTTGAAATCTCTTTGCCTGCATTTGTCCAGTTATGTTCATTAGACGATCATTTTATGAATGTGAAGAGTACATTGACATTTTTGAAAGATTTTTTTTTTCAATTTCTTATTAAATGTTTTTGTTGTCAGTCACAATATTTAATCCTGCAACCTCTTTTTTGGGCTTTAGGTGAAATGCTGTAAATCAACATGTGAGGTGACTGATATCAGGGAACTTTTAGCTTGCAACTACTGTTTTGACAAGGCATTTGACAAGTTCTATGACATGTATACAGCATCATGGTAATGTGACAATGCTTCTTTCTTTATTCATTTTGTTTCTTATTCTAGTTTTCTATATGAGGAGTGAAGGATGATTTTTAGTTGAAGTAATCTATTAAGTTATGCCACTTTGCCATGGTAGAGAGTAAAATACATGGAGAAAAGTTGAAATTATAACCGAATGGAAAATAGGATAACTGAACTGTTTAGTTTGGTTTCAGGTTATCAGTTTTTAATTTCATGGCTATTGGAATATACTATGACAAATATATTTCTTTATTTTATTCATTCATTTGTTTAATAATATATACATATCAATAATTTTTATATTTATTTATTATGTGGGTCTTAGGAAATTTTAGTTTTTATATTGTAATATTTTATTGTGAAAATCCAGTTTATCGGTCATATTCGTTCGGTTACATTCAAATTATTGCTGAATCTGTTTGATCGGTTTGGGTCAAATAAATGGTTCACAATGTGGTTACATGAAACCCAATTGCTTTGGTTGCACCTAATTCTCACAAGTATACCCACCCCCACCCCGAAAAAAATGGTCAATGAATAATCCTTATTGTGTTTTCATATTGAAAAATGACAGTTAGATGCGACACTTCATTCTCTGTGACTATCTAAATTTTACATGCTGAAATAATGGTAGAATCTAATAAGCTCACTCTTTTCCCATGGTGTTATAAATCTGCCATGGATTTTAGATACCATGGAAAAATTTGTATATGTAGCCATATTTGGCCAATATATCACAATATTTGGCCAATATGTCGATATTTTGGCTAATATATCATGATATTTGGCCGATATATTCGATATTTGATTAATATACTTACAGATTTGCCCAATATCTGGCCGTTATATCTAATATATGACTAATATGTCCAATATACCGCTAACATGCCTAATATATCAATGTGTTGTATATATTGGTTGATGTATTAGCCGATATGCCCGATATTTCAGCCGATATATCCAATATTGGGTCAATATATCATCCAATATGTTCAACATTAAGCTAATATGCCCGATATTGGGCCAAATATTGCCAATATATCTAATATTGGGCTGATATTTTGGTTGATATGCTTGATATTAGGCCAATATATTAGTCGATGTGCCTGATATTGAGTTGATATATTGACCGATATATCGATATTTAGCTGATATATTGGTCAATATTTGATAAATATATCGATCAATGTGCCCATTATAGAGCAAATATATTGATTGATATACGACCAATATGTCATATATATCCGCCGATATATCCAATATAAGGTTGATATATCTGTCGATATGCTGGATATATCTGCTGATATATTTGATATGGGGTGGATATATTGGCTGATATACCTAATATTGGACCGATACCGTTACTGCTATAAACACTTTCTTATTCCTATTAACAAAATATCTTTTTTTTCTTCGTTCTTCCAGAATTGGTACAAAAATACGTTCTTTTCTATGTTGCTTACTTAAGTTACCAGGGGTTTCAACGAAGACCTATGTAGGGCACCTTTTGGTTGTAGGATGCTTATTTTGATGCATCTCAAGAATCTAGATTGACATATGAAATAGGGAGCCGCTAACTCTCACTTGGATGTTTGAATAATGATGGGTCTGGTCTCCGTAACTCTTAATTTGGATCCTGTACATCACAATAGAATAATTAGAGGTAAAAGGTATACGGAACTGGTTCTCCGGTATATCCTTTGACATTCAAATCAGTGATCTTTTTGAGTAGATATAAAGATAATAAAGAAATAAATACAAGAATTGAAAGTGGATGGGGGTAAGTGTGGATTCAAAGGGCTTTTGCTTCTTTTTGTGCACTCGAATAAATGTCTTCCTCTTCCCCCTTTTACTCCGGAGAAAATGTTTTTATAGTGTAAGGTCCTGCTCAACCAGTCAGCATTTGAAATCGTTGTATGTGTCCAGAGCCGTTTCAAAACAATTATGAAAATGCATTACTTTTGGTGTGTAACTGCTGTCCCAATTTAATAAGGTAACCGTCTGACTATTGATAATGGAACCGTTTCTGCCGTTTTTTGGATCGAGTCATTAACTGGCTAGTAATTATCTTTTGGTTTTTTGGTAACTAACTGTTTGGATTAAGCTTCTCAATTAATGCCCTTGGAATTATTATCGGACCATTTAGTCTAACCTTGTCGTATTTTCGTTCTGGCCATTGTAGTTTTGGGCCATGATCTAAATTTATGCTCGGCTAATCCATCTTGGGCCATACCCATTGTATTTAATTTCTGTATTTATCTCCTTACTTATTTACTTGGGTGCATTGTGTTTTCATAAGCTTCCTATTAAACTGGCTTGTATTTCAATTTGTGCTAGACTGATCAATATATCAATAATCAAGTTTTTCTGTATTTATGCTGATATGCCCAATATTGGGACAATATTTACCTATTTGCCTTTGAATATTTGAAATTTTTTGTCTTCTAATATATTCATTAATAATACGTATTGTCTAATATCAATATGGTTGCGATCAATATAAAAATCGATATCAATATTTTCATACATAGATAATAATTCATGTATAACCTATCCTGTGCGGTGAAGTTCAAAGTTTATTGATTTGATATCTTCATGTCAATGCACTTCCAGAAACTGACTGAAGGTCAATAATAGTCTTCAAAGTTTATTAAATTTACCCTTTTTTAAAAAAATTGGCCATACATTTATTAAAATTTGAACAACATTTGTACAAGAACAAGCTGAAAAAGAGTGTTTTTCACCTTTATTTTACGAAATCAGATTCAATAAAATTAGCAATTTTAAATGAACGTAATTTTCAATTGGTAAAAAAAAAAAAACTAATTTGCAGTGATTGCAATTGATTATATGATATAAATCTTTTAGAATTTGACCTCAATGATCCAAATACAGGAAAGGAGCTGGACTTTCAATTGTACGGAATTCAATTTGCTGTGAGGAGCATTTTACTTGGTGAGTATTCATGTTTTCCCCCCTCCATTTGCAGGCCATTTGAGTTTCCTTGTCAACATGTCTAATAATAACAATGGCATCGTATCGACGATGGTTCAGGCACCGGATGAATTGTCTCAATGCTGGTCTAGAAGAGAACTCCTACATCATCTTCAGGCAAAATGCAGAGAAACCCGGCCATCCGCAGCTCAGTGAGTTTATTTTCTGATATGATCCATGGTATTACAATTGACCTAATGTAATGCCCGGTTTCTAATTATACATTCTGAAGCCACCAATTTATTTTTGGGTTGATTTAGAAATAATTACACAGTGAAAATTTGATGGGAAATCAGATATGGGCATCAAGTCGGGTGCCTGATGTGTGTCTGATGCACGCTCATGTGCATTTTAGGCAGAATATATGTGCCCAATTATGGTTAAGAAATTGTCTTTAGTCCAAGTAGGATTTAGTGTTGACGTACATAAATAAAGCTAAACCGCCTCTATCTTCTTATACTTCGAAACCTGGCCATGCTTGGTTGGCGAGTTCATTTTTTGATATGATCCATGAGATCAAGCAGCAACTTACGTTTTCTAGCTTTATAAAAATGGGTCGAATATATGGTTTACAATGGGCTACGGTTGACCCAATAGGATTACGTCTGTCTTAATTGCATAAGATCTGTTCATATGTATTTTGGTGTGTATTAGAGTGGTTGGTAGCTTGTGTCATTGAAAGCGTAGTTAAAATGAGAGCTGCCATTGTTCATCTTGTAGAAGATTTAAGAAGGCATTTAAGATGGTATCGGGGGTGGGACGCCGCCCCTTCATCTAACGTTCTCGGTGCTTGATTAAAATTTTTAATTTAATCTTTTTCTTTTAGAAAATAGAATTACTCGGATCGTTGGATTTACATCCAATAGTCTTAGGACTTAGATTTGGAGGCTGTGCCTTGCTGTCGAGATCTAGCCCTGCGTTGCTCATTGAATATATTGTCTTTCACGGTCAAAGCTGCTCTTATCATGACGGCGGAGACCGGAATCGTAGAGAATGGAAGAAAGAAGTACTTTTACTAGCCAGCGGTGGTACACAAGCCGCCCGATAGGGGAGGTCCCAAACCTTCTTGGCACGAAGACCCGAAGCCCCTGAGAAGGTTACTCTCCAGCAAAGCTAATGTGAAAGAGGCAAGCTCGTTGGAACCCAGCCCACGATTTTCCCATCTCGGGCATGTGGTTGACAAGTCAGCTAGCCGTAGCTGGCTAACCTAGGGCCTGTCTCCGAGTCACACAATTTGATCCAGAGCCTCAGAGAGCTCTTAGGACCCGAACTCGCTCTCGGATAGCTGATGGCCAATGGAGCTATCCTGCTACTTACTCGAAGTCAGCTTAGTTGCAGTAGTGCTTGACCAACCATCCACTGCCCTGACGGCAGCACTCACTCGGAGGATGCGAATAGCTTCGTCATCTGGGCTAGCGTGGTGCCCCTAGGTGCGCCACTCATCGAATTCAATCGGCCGATCGTTTTCGATATGGAAACTCTAGGGCAGATCCGACTGGCCAATCCCTGACCAGACGTCAAGACAGACCGCCATGCGTCAGATCCCCGCAAAATTGAACTACCAAGTCGGCGGATGATCAGCAAGTCGTAACCGCACGTAGGTATTCTAGTCACCTAAAATCATGCAACAAAGTTAAAAGTCAGGAAATAGAAGATCAGCGGACGTGCACGACGGAAAGACAAAAAAGAGGAGCATATGGGATAGATGCCTAGTGGCGCTGGCTAGTAAAATCGATTCTGGGAGGACAGTAGGAATTGAATTGTCCAACAACTATTCATTACTTATTAAACTCCCAAATCAGGGGCCAAAGTGCTATAGCGGCTGAATGGGATGTCATTCCCAAACGAGGGGATGGGCGAGATGCCGCCACTCTCACAGGAGGCCCTCCCGAAAGGAGATCTTTCGTCGAAGCCAATTGTTGCCTATGAGGGTAGAGCCCAGCCCATAATGGTGACGACGGTCCGACCACAATGAAACTTTGGAAGCACCCCCTCCAACAAGCTCCACAAGCAACCCTCTAATAAAATGATCCGAAGGCCAAATGTTCCCCCTTGAGTCGAGGTGGCATAATAGAACGTTTGCGCCTCGGAGTTCCTTTAGAGGCTTCGTTGTTGGACACTATCATGGAGGAGGAACATGGCAGTGATTCAAAAACCGAGCCACCCTCGTCACAACAGGGAAACAACCGTAGAAGGGACATAACGGCAAGCTCCAACTGTCGCTTCTGGCCTCCCGAGATTTCCGTTGACCTTGAACAATAGAAACAAGAATTCCAGACAAGCTCTGGGCACAGCTTTCAACCTCGGAGGACGCCCACAGGTCCACCACAGTAGCTTGGGACTCTCTCCTTGCTCAATCACTCGTATCACTTGATCAAGAGAAAGGTGATTCATGGCATGGAGCACGGAGAGTCCTATTTATAACCAAAGTAGGGATCAACGAAGCCATTAATTTGAAGGTTTGCGTCCATAGCGCCATTAGCAGGTGGTCAGCATCAAGCCTCGGGGCTACACAGAATCTTTCCAGGTAAGGCTTAGTTTAGATGATGTCCTACATAAAAAGAAGCGATGAAGACTGAAAAAGAAAACCTCAAAAAGAAGCGTCTGGGAATTGAGCGTGCAAACTGGCTTGTGCAGATGACGTTCCATCACTATACATGCCTGAAACTAGTGAAGCACAATTTTTCAATATGAGGGGCTAATGATGAGCTTGACAACACCATGAGTAGACTAGTCCTAGGCCCAACTATCGGCGCGACAAGGAGCCTAGTAAGCGGCGGGCTAGGCCTCAATAAGGGGATCCATCTAATGGGTCAAACGGGACAGGTGTCAATGATCCAATCGGCAGCATAGCCAGATAGATCAATCCGGAAGGTCCTCAGGCAAGTAGCCAATGGAGTCATCCAAGCACGCGTATGTAGATCACTGCCTGAAGCCACTTGACGACTGGATCAGGGGACTACTCACGGCTTCCTTGTCATAGCAAGGTGATGCCTGACAAAAGCGGTTCTCGTCAGCCCCCCAGTAGCCAGCAAACCTGGAGGTGATAGCTATCACGGACCTTGGTGCCAAATATTCACTCACGAAGCATTATAAATATCCCTTACTGCCACCAGGTTAAAAAAAAAGAAAAAAAAATGGAGGACTGGGGGAGGAGCTTTGGCATCAGAGAGAAGATCCTTTTTTGGTGTCAAAGGAATGCCCTATTCAAACCCATAAGGCCCCTTTTCTAACTGGGTTTAGCCCGGGTCCCTCGGAAAGTAAAGGGAGAACCAAGCTCTTTTCCTGTACAACTCTTCCTCCTCACAGAAGTCACTCCTCGCCGAGTGTACCACTAGTAAGCCATTTACTCAGTGCATCCATAGTATGCCACTCAATAAGTGCAACCCTAGTGAGCCACCAATTACGTACAACCAGAAAGCTGCCCCCTGTCAGGCGTGTATTAGGACCCAATCCTCCTCCCATATTCCCTATTCACATATAATTTTGTATTATGTAGTGTTTTCCTTATATCTTTCTATCTCTTGAGAAAGATATTTAACTTAAGTGTTAGAGAATAAATTGGAGAGTGAATCCTGTAGATCCTCTGACCACTTATTTATAGTTTATAGTGTGTTCCAAGTTACAATGACGAAAACCAAACCCGTTTCAATTCAATCTGTAGTAAAAAATCGAGTGACTTCCTAATCCGTACTATAACTTAAACTAGAGACGCATCAGGTTCAAAGCATGAATAGCATAGCGATGAATACTGCTCTTAGCCGTAATAAGCCGCTTTGGTCAAATGAGTTGATTGGGATAAATTTATTTTATTTTATTATTACATGGTATAGATTTTTTTTTATTTGGCATATATATTTACCGTGTGTGTGTTGGTGATAAAGTGAAATATTAATCGCCTCTCGATTGTGTAAGTTGGGAATCGGCATCTCATTTATTTTCTTGAGCTGAAAATTTTCAGCACCCAAGTGTCGCACGGCTGTCTCCGGAATGGCGGGACAAAATTCAAATAAAAGTAATATATCGTGGCTTTTATTCTGTAGTGATAAATTAGTATGCATTTTATTATTTTATAGCCTTAGAAATGATGTTAGGAATAAGATAAAATCAGTAATAATTAAATAGAATAACACAATGCCAATGTGCGTGGCGACATGCAGGTGGATGCTCAAACATTAGAGAACCCAAGCTTGTTTTAGTCTAATATTAGAATTGGGTGTTTGGCATTATCATTTTATAAGTCGTGAGATTTAGTAGGCTGTTGTGTGCCAATGGAATGATAGTAGTTGGATATTGAGTATAGACAGTTGGATACTGAGTATGTCTATGGATCCTTTTTGTTTCCTTGATGATGACCTTTTTTTGTGTTTGTTTTGATTACGTGAGTTCGGTCTTTGTCAGTATCAAACAACATATCTATTGTTGTAGTTTTAAAGTTCATTTGCATTATACTTGATTACATGATATATGTTATTAATTTTTTTTATGATTAAGGTAAAAGTGATTAACTTACCAAAAAAAAAAGGGTAAAAGTGATTATATAAAAATACTATGGTCTAAATGAATATGAAATTTGTTAAACCTTAGTTTGGTTAATAGTCGTCCAATACTGATTTTTTGTATCATAGGGCAAACAAAATATTTTTCTTAGTATGAAGAAATGCTTATAGCTATGTACTCAACGTATAGTGTACTGTCGATGGATATCATGGCAAAAGATATGTTTAAAATATTGAGGTGTTTTCGTTTTATGTGAGTGGAGGGCTTGCTTATTCCCATATTCTATGTGGGAGGAAATGCGCATCGATGAGATGCTTATACTTTGTTTGGTAAAGTCTCGGTAAATTATGGACTTGATTGCTTGTCAAATTTACAAGTGTCAATTATCTCGTAGTACGTATCTAACTGTTGAAAGCAAATATGTATCATTTGTTTCACAGTAGTAGAATAAGATTTAGAAAATTTTTCGTGTTATCTCGTTATTATTGATACCTCTTGAGTTTAAAATACAGCAAAATATATAAGTTTCATTCAATAGAATCCATGTGTGGGATTTAATGAGATTCAAATTCTGTGAAATTTATGATAGTTATTGTTATTTTATATTCATATCGTTTATATTGATATTCAAATCAAGAAATTCTGCCTTTATCATGATATTGGATTCCGAGAAAGTCTTACTTGTTATTGATGACATCCAAATTCTTCGGAATCCTTTTATTTCGTGATACGAGGGTTTGGTGTGACTTATCCTCGCTATTACTTTTGAGTCGTAGTTACGACAATAGATCCTATTATTGAATTTTTGGATATAGCTTATTTACCTAAATAAGTTTATTATTTGTATTTTTGGTAGATTATTGGATATAGTTTATTATCAAATTTTATATTACTATTATATCTTTTGTATTTTTGTTACTGTATATCCAAAATATTTATTTTATTTTTTATATGTTGATTATTATTAATTGCTAGGTATTTAACTTATTCGTATATTTTATTAACTCCAAATTCAAGTTGAGTACATAGCACTAATGAGAGATCCCATACTTGTTGCGGGACTTTCAAGTAGAGAAAATTCTGAAAATTAATAGTTATTGTTTCTTTTGGTGATATTGTGATAGATGTTTGGTGGTTTTCTATTGGATCGCAACTCGTAATTCTTAATATTTTTATTTTTAAATATTTATTTAATATATTAATCAGATAATAGTTTTATAAATAAAAAATATTAAGAAGTAGGACCGATGATTAATGATTTTATTCTTTGAGGTTTTGTGTGAGTAGCTCAGATTGGATTTAATAATTTGGGTTCGAGTCGTCACAGTTATTGATCATAGAAAGCATTTTTCCATTATTTACTAATGAGTTTCAATTTATAGTTTCTTTCTTTCATTGGAAATGATAAATTATAGCATTTTCTTCCATTTTTTTTGTATTTTAATAGTTTATTTTAAGCTATGATTTTTTTATTTTTCATGACTTAACCAATGTTCATGGGATATTAATGAAGCTCAGCTAGTGAATGGATCATAATAGGTCACTTAAGGAGGATACAATGTGATTTTACATGAATTACTAGGAGATATAGCTATAAAGCTTAGCAACAAGACTTATTAAATACACAAATGTTTATAGTATATGGTCATTTTTTAAGCTATTTATTATGATGTGTTATTTTATCTATCTATTTTTTTTTTTTTTATATTGACCTATTGATATGAATTGCACTTAGGATTTGGGTTTATGAAAGCCATGAACCCGAAAAACCTCCCCACTCTAGCCACCCACCATCAACCCGATCAAGAATAAAAGCCATGTCGAAGGACAAGAGAATACTAAGTCAGCAATTTTATAATGTGTCGGTGCTTGAACCTATGCATCATCCATTGCTCCCAAAAAGGGCAACAAGAGGATTTAGACTCAACATGCCGAGAAAGGTGCTTGACAGCTCTAAAAAAGAGACTGCCTCGAGGATATATGATGAGATATGATAATTACAATAGGAGAAAACAACCAATGAGTCGTCAATTCCTCTCGAATGGCAACCTTCGGCTTCGAACATATTAATATTTTAACAACTCTCATTTATGAGGATCTGATACTTTGTAAAAGGAAAAAGTAAAAAAACTGTCTCTTTCGCTTTGTCCCACTCCATTATGTTTCTTCAAATTCAAAAATCCTAATGCTAAAAAAATGAGTTTTGAATTTACAGTGTTAAAATCATTTCGACTCTCTAAAACAGAGAGTATTAATTTGCAAATAGATCATAATGGCTCAGGGACAGAAGGGTCAGCTACTTCCCACACGAGCCAATGCCCTTCGTCATAAAGGCCGAGTATGTCTTGACACCTAGGCCACGAGGGGAGTGATTCCCAAAGGCTAGCCACCTCTCGTTGAGGGCATTTGAGCACCCGACCCCTCACACAATCATCCATGTAAAATATGAGACTATGATGAAGCTCATGGATTCGATAATATCTATCATTTTCTTACTCTTCTCAAGCATTTATTGATTTAGGCGTAGTAGGGAATAACTTGGGAGCAAAACATAAGTCCTTTAACTTTGTTATTTATGATGTGTGAGATCATACAAAATATATATCAGAATTAATAGATGAAAATATTATTATTTTTTCTCTTAAAAATAACAAATTGAACAATATTATTGTTTTTCTAGTTAATTAAATTAACAGTGTAATTTATTAATAAGTATTCAATTATATGATCCATCAAGTATATATTAGCTTATAAAAAGACTCTTTTAAAAATCTTTTCAACCAAAATATTAATATTTTAAATCTTAATTTTATAATATAACTTAAAATTTTACGGTTTCCTAAGTCCTAAGTAACTCTTTAAACTCTTATTACTCTAATACTGAAATCTTCATCACATCAAACCACATAAAACACAATGTAAAATTATAAATATAACTATATTTGTTCATAAGCAGAATTGGACCAATTTATAAATATTACTTTTACATTTATGATTTTCTCATATAATATAATATTTACTTTTATATAAGTTATTTATATAAATAATATAATATATTATTAGCAATGCTTTATGATTAGGTCATAAATATTATTATAATATATTATATTATATTATATCATGTGTGGGAAAAAAGTGAAGGAATCTACTGCTCGAAGTAACAGTGCATTCAAAGAATAAAAGTTGATATATATATTAAAAAATACTATTTATACATATATTTATATATTTATTTATATTAAAATTATTTAAAATAAAATTCATAACATTTTAATTTTTATTGTCTCTATTTTTCTCTCCATACAAAAAATAATAATTTTGATATAATAAATATACGATTAAATAGATTTCGAGAATCCACTCCTTTAAAAAAGAAGTTAATTCTATCCATCTTAATTAAAATCGTTCCATATTGATCGAATGATTGTATTATTTATTACTAAAAAATACTATTTGATTTTTATTTATTATTAAAAAATATTAATTTATCCGTCCAATACTAATCAAATGGTTGTAATTAAAATAAATTAAATTAATATTTTTTTAGTAAAAAAGAAATCTAAATCAACAAATAAATATATAAATAGTATTATTATATATCTATTATGCCGCATCTCCATCAATAATTTAAAGAAGATAGAAAGGCATATATGCTGATTCGTGCATCTGTATATCAAATTGATTGAAGGGTATATTACCAATATACTATTGAGGAATGCCTGTATAATATATAGTAAATTTTATATTATTTTATAATATCAATTAAATTATAAAAAATAAAATATTATCATCATATAAATTGTAAATAAATGTATATTTTAATAATAAAATATTCAGACATTTTTTAAGTAATTTGATGTCGATCTATTTATTTATTTTTGTATATTTTTATTGATATAAATAAATAGATTAGATATTATATTATTAAAACTATTTTAATAATATTTATTATAAAAATAATTATTATTTTTTATTTTTTAAATATTTATTATTAGATTTTAATCCAATAAGATATTATTTAACACTGTTTACTCTGGGTTTCTAGGGACATGGGGTTGATTCTTTTTAAAAAAATAATTAAATTATAATTATTTATTTAAATTTATACTTAAATAAATAAATAAATAAATAAATAAAAGCTCTTACTCTTTAAAGAACGGAGCCTCGCTGATCCCCTCCGTCCACCATGCCAAAGGATCAACGAAAAAGCAGACATCCCTCAAAAGCTTCGACGATCAAAATGCTCCTCTCGATCAAAAGCCAAATCCAACGCCAAAATCAATATCATATTATTGAAAATCATACCCAAAAATAATCAAAAAAAAAAATCAGAGATGATGAGAATCCCTCATCCACCATGCAAATCATCTTCCCAGCTCATCTCTGCTCTCAAGCTTTATGCTCTTCTCTTCCTCTCTCAATCCCACTTCGTTAATGCCTACATCTTCATTTATGCAGGCTGCTCTCAGGAGAAATACCAGCCAAACTCTCCTTTCCAAGCAAACCTCAACTCCTTCTTCTCCGCCGCCGTCAACTCCGCCTCCCAGTCATCTTTCAACAGTTTCGCCCTCGGGAACACGACGCCAGAAGCAGCGACAGAGGCCGCCGTCTACGGCTTATATCAGTGCAGGGGGGACTTGGAGCACTCAGACTGTGGAAGCTGCATTCAGAGTTCCGTCAGTCAAATCGTCTTGGTCTGTCCGTACTCTGGTGGTGCTAGCTTACAGCTTGACGGCTGTTATCTTCGATACGAGCACGCTGATTTTCTCGGGAAGCTTGATACGAGCGTGGTCCAGAAGAAGTGCAGCAAGAGCGTGAGCGACGACGTCGAGTTCTTTCGCCGGAGGGACGACGTGCTCGCCGATTTGCAGCGGGCCATCGGCTTTCGGGTCAGTAGTTCCGGGTTGGTTCAGGGTTTCGCTCAGTGCGTGGGTGATTTGAGCTCCGGCGATTGCTCTTCGTGCTTGTCGGAAGCTGTCTCTCAGTTGAAGAACTTGTGTGGATCGGCGGCGGCGGCTCAGGTTTTTCTCGGCAAGTGCTATGCTCAATATTGGGCGGCCGGCTACTACGATTTGAATTCTCCAACAGGTCGTCTAATCTTTTCTCTGCCGATCGCTTTAAATTAATGAGTTTAATATTTTATTTTTATTCTTTTTATCTGGCAATAAGATCACAAAATTAATCGCAACAAATAGGCATCAATCCATACAATTTTATTTTTTTGAACTTACCATCTAAGAAAAGATAAGTTATAATATAAATATCTAAGTCTTATTATAAAATATATAATCTTTTTTTTAAAAAAGTTATGGGATCTTAAAAATACCAGCTTCCATGTTCTACCATACTTAAAGAATGACGTCTTTGTAGCTCGTGGCATAGTTTAAGACTAACCCAATTGACGTCCACACACTTTTGATTTGGATTGACTCTGATACCATTATATAACGATCTATGATTATATAATAACATATTATCCATATTTGACATGCTTGAATGACCTATACCCGCACAATCTTATTTTTCTTGGGTTTTTATAAAAAAATATCTATTATCGTGTAGATATTTAAAATTTATTATAAAGACCGTCCATCTCATTTATCAAGCGATGTGGAATTTCAAATGCCAACCTTGACATGTAATCTACTTCATTTAACCAATGGTTACTGCCATTTGAAAATTGGTGCATGACATTCAGCCTTTCCTTTATTGATCACTTGGCCTCGTTGAATATACTTGCATGTTATTATTATTATTTTTTGATATTTATGATATATAAAGTTAAAAAAAAAATAAGTCTTAATGTAATGATAATATTAATCACTCTATTTAGTTGTTGGGTCCTACGATTTTAAATTTTTGAACACATCTTTTAACCTTTTCTCTGTGAGTCATTTTGAATTGTTTATTATACTTACATGCTCTTTTAGTTTTTTTTTTTCTTGTGAGGATTTGTAACGTAAGAAAATGAATCTTAATACAATGGTAAAATTATTCTGTTTAGTAGTTAGGTATTGTAATTTGAATCCTAAAACATGTCAGTGAATATTATCTCTAACAACTCCTATAAATTGTTCACTAATTTCATTGTTTATTGTCTTGTTTAACGGTCCAAGACACTAACTCAATAGTAAAATTGTTTCACTATAAGATGAATATTATAGTTAAAATTACCAAAGCAACATCTTTTACAATGTATAACCATATATATCTAATATCTCTAATCCCCCCAAATCCCACAATATGCAGAATTATGTTACTAATAACACTATAGCATTTATTTTTCTTAAATTTGAAGGGTGTTTTTTCACTTCTCCTTGTGAGCTAGGCCTATAAGCTTTAGCATCCAAATAGCCAGAAGAGCCACTCCCATCCCACTATAAATCGTAGAATAGGTCTTTGGCATCCTTATTCTCTATTCTACAAGTCAAATTATGAAAATAACTTTTCTATAATATAAAAACAAAGTTATATATATCTGATTTTTTAAAACCTATACTATAATAGTCTCATATAATGAGTTGTCCATTTTAAATCGAACTGTATTAGTTTGACATTCAAGTGGATAGAAAATCATTTACAAGGAGCAAATGCGTCCATAGTCCTTGAAAGAATGACAAGTGTCGATCTCTAATTTGATTGACAGTTAAATATTGCATGGATGAAATTATTTATATGAATATCATTCGTGGTCATAATATATCAAATATATTAGATAATATATAACAGTGTGTCGAAAGAATTTTTATTAAATCTTAAATTAACAGACAATTATTAATTAATATATTGATCAAATATTAAGTATATCAATCAATATATTATAATATATCATTAATGTAATATTATATTATAATTTTACCATAATATTCAAAAATATTAATATTAAGAGAATTTGATACCAATATTTATCAACGAATATTTTCATCTGGGACATCCTCCATCTACAATTAAGAAAAGTACTTCATTAGTTCTTTATAGGGAGATGAGAAAGGGGTTAGGAGCCCTAGACTTCAAAGTCAAGGTCAACAGTTAACCTTTCCATAAAGCAAAGCCATTGAGAGGGAACATTTACTACTTTAGCTGCTTTTTCTTTAGGCCAACTCCATTTCGAGTGCCTTCCCTCTCCAATCATATATGCCTCAACAGTTATCATGCCAATGTCCTCCTTTTTATTTTTTTAAGAATTTGGTTTAATTAAATAAGGTCTTTGATCGTGAGAAAAGAAAAGCTTTTGTTTTTTTAAAAACTATTTTATCATTCTAGTGGGCGACCCTTTTCACATTAGTTAATTCTTTCATTATTATAAATAGATGCTATGAATTTCAATCATAGAAATAAGATCACTGCTATATAATAATAATAATAATATATAATTATCTCTATTTATATTTATATTTATATCACTTTGTTATGATAAATTTCGATCAGTGAAATCGAAAAAACAAAGATAACGGACGCACACACATAATAAAGAGATAGGAGAGAATTGAAACGCACAATTTTACGTAAAAATTTTCTTCTAAATAAAAAAAAAAATCACAAAACACTTAATCTATAAAACCACACTATGAAAATTTAGGTTACAAAAATCCTGACTATATAAGCCTCTAAAAAACAGAGAATAAGAGTAAAACACTACTCTTTATTTTTCTGTGTTTTCTTCACACTTAAAAATGCAATAATGTATATATATATATAGATATACAAATGCATTGGGCAGCACCTACTATGTAAAACGATCATGTGCACTGTAAAACCTGCCGCCTACTCTGTAAAGTTATCATATTACATTGAATTTTATAGTTGACCTATTCTATAAGGTCGGCTACCAATTCTAGAAGGTTAACTATCTCTTTACTCTACTGCATTTACTAACTTTGCATGTACTTTTTTAGCACATGTCAGATTTGTTCGCCTGTCCATCTTTGCTATCAAAATCACTCCGACCTAGTGTACCACTTTAAAATTTTCATTTCGAAATTTCACTCCGGAATTTCAATCAGTCATTTGACACCAAAATTTCAACCGGTCATTTCACACCGGAATTCTAACCCCGTCATTTTCATACCGAAATTCTAACCCGATTATTTTCATACTGGAATTCCACTTGAGATCACAACGCCGCACGTGTTTGTGCGCACGACAAACACAACAATACTTCTTATACATGAGCAACTCATATCCCAACAAGTTTCTTTTGTTGTCAAATGAGTAATTGTTTTTAATTTTGCATTTTTACAGGCTTCTAAATTTTTCTCATCTCACCCTTAAAAGAATAATAAAAAATAAAAATGGATAAATAAATAGATGATATTGTTTTTAGTGTTGAATAAACTTTGATTAGAATTAGATATCGGGTTTTTTTAGAGGGTTGATAAGGTTTATGTGTGTGGATGATTAATTAATATTTTTTTCAATTTTTTTCCCTTTATGCGTGTGGATTCCGTACAGATTCCGGCAATGAGGATGATGTCGGGAAGACGGTGGCCATTATAGTCGGCATTGTAGGAGGCCTTGCAGTCTTCATTGTTATTCTCTCGGTTTGCAGAAAAGCAATGGGTAATTATTTCCTTCAATTCTTAATGCTAATTGACTACTAAAAAATATATATTATTTACAGATCTCATAAACCAATCAAATTTAATGTATATATTTTTTAAAATAAATATATTATTTATACACTTAATTATTTACCTATTTGTATTAAAATTGTTTAAAAATAGATATAAATCTTATTTTATTTTATTTTATTTTATTTCTCTCATCTCTATCTCTCAAAACACCAATTTTAATAGTTTTGGTAAAAATGGGTGTATAAATAAATATATAAATATTAATTTTTTTAAAAAATAATCATGGGTCTTTTTTTTTAATAATTAATAAATAATAAAATAATTTAAATTTTGAATTTGACTGTGAGGTCATGATACTGGTGTTGCCATCCATGCAGGCTGAGAAAGATTCATGATTTGAAGATTTAGAAATTGGGAAAAGTGAACAATATTCAATATATTTTGTAATTTTGTTCTTGTTTTGTTCTTTATTTTAATTTTATAATGACAATATTGCATGTCAATTTAGTTTCTCTGCGGATGATTTCTTCGTGGTGTTGAGTTGTTTTTTTTTTTTTTTTTTTGCGGATCAATTGTCATTTTTAAGAATGAATTCATAGTTTACATAAAAAAATATATTTAGCGGATATATTTTAAATATTATTTAGACATTATTTTATGGTATAATGTATATATGAATGATGAGAAACTACGGATTTGAGGATCATATATCTTTCAAAGAAGATATACTTAGTATATCTTTAATATTTATTATTGAATAAAAATTCAACGGTAGAAAATAAAAAATAAAAAATATATATATATAATATTTTCTTCTTTTGTATAGTATCAAGATATTTAACACAATAGTAAAAATAAAAAATAACCATTTAGATAAATTTTGTTATCCGAAATTTCATTGGTTGGTTTTTATTTAATGGTTTCGATTTTTTTTGAAAGACTATTTTTTTAACATTACAAATTTTATAAATAATTTTTTTTTTTCTATTGGAAAAAAAAATTTGAATTGTCCCTCACAAATGAGTTATGTATTTTGTGACGTAGGATCCCACGTTCTTAGTGAGTCCATATTGGGCAATAGAAAAAATGCAATGTTGTATTAGGAAAGTGCTTTGATAAAGAAGTTGGCAACTTAAAATTTTGTAGGAAAATGGCAGACCAATTCTATGGGCTTGATCCTTTGATAAGAAAATTGAAATATTGGTTAAGTGAATTGCTTAATGATTGTCACAATATATAATTGCAGGTTGCTTGTTGAGATGTACTGAGATTTTTGGAAGGATTAGTGGTCCAAGTCCTTTTCTCATCAAGATAATTCTCACTCATATTGTAAAAACTTCTTCCCTTCCTTTTTAAATTATCAAACTACTTGGCTACTTGGCTATTTTTTAGGTAAAAATGATAAAAATATAACTTTTAAGTATACATGTTTTAGGCTGGCTTAAAGCATTCAATAGATGGTCAAAAAATTATCTTTTAGCAAGGACATTGTCCCTTAGCCTGAAAAATTATAGGATAATTTGGCTTGAACAAGGATTCTTCTTCAAAGTGTTTGGTAATGAATAACCATTTGTATTAGTTTTATTTTTGTACTTTTTGGTGGTAAAGCCATCTACAACAATTTATCAATGTTGAATAATTTGTTAAATATTAACAATTAACACAAAATTTAACAACCATATGAGAAAAAATAGAATGAAAATCCCAAATTATACCTTTTCCTTTTGTAATATATTTTACAATTTATGTTAATAAGATAGAACAAAAAGGCTGATAGAATAATAAGGCTAAGGACGTTGCCCCTTATAAATGAATGAAATTCAATTGTTTGAGCAATTTGATTATTTGGCTTGCAACTTTATTTCTTCTTCAAAGTCGCAGCGTAGACAGTTGAAGTCTTCTTTTGATGACCATTTGTATTATTTTGTTTTTACTTTTTTGTGGTAAAGTTGGCATTTTATCACTTTTAGACTTTTGCATTTCAAGATTTGGGTTGTCCTAGACTTGATCAAAATCGCATCGGAATACTTTATACCTGTTCTGACATAAATGTTATATCCCAAATTATACCTTTTTCCTTTTGTAACCTTATCCTTTATATTTTACTCTAAAATAATAAGGCAGATAGAAGAAAAAATAAGAAAAAAAACTTAAATCATATAAATCATTCAATATTCATCATGCATAATAATAATAATAATCTCCTAAGTGTTGATGATTTTAAAAGAATCCCACCTCATGTACACTAAGAAAAAGATAAGAGTTTGGATACAATAAGAGCACAACCCCGAAAATAATGTTAGATTGACTAAAATTGCTTGACCAAATATTTTGCAAGAATTAAATGACCGGTTCATTAAACATGAAACTATTGATTAAGTGGCCTAAAACCTTTCGAGCTAGTACCCTGTATTTTGCTTCAGTGGATGATCTTGATATCATAGGTTAATTTTTGGATTCCTAATTGGCTAACGAATTATCAATGAAGAAACTTGCCTTTTTCGGCAATTGGTTGCTAAATTATTATTCAACTTTGTAATTTACATATTAACATATCACATACGTATTCTAAAATTTTAAATTTTATATGCTATATTTTGATAATTTTAGTAGAAATGTTATATTATTTAAAACCTGATTAACCGGTATGTCACGAACCTAGACCAAAAACAGATAATATAAATAATTAAAAATAATTATAATTTACAAAATAAAATCTCAAAGTAAGACAACATTTAACAAAATACCCAAATTCGGGTCAAACATGATAAAATATCTAGCCCAAAAATTGACAAGAATAACAAACAATAATATCAATCACCTCCCAGGATCTCTCCAAACTAAATTCTTGGACAATAAAATATACAGATCTTCTTAAAACATCCAAGATAAACACATATACCAATAAATACAAACCACACCACAAACCAATATAAACTAAAATACCACAATATCTAAATATCAGAATAATTTAAACTCTGACTCAATAATAATAATATATACTAATATTAACTTATCCGTTATCCAATTGGCACCAAAATACATTAGATACAAATACAACTCAATTACAAAACTAATACTCACAAAATATAAATAAAATATCTATTAATATCTGCGTCTAAACTCCCTGTAAGATATCTATAATCTTCTAATATGGAAGGGGTCAAAAATTTCCAAATGTGAGTTTTTTTAAATTTTTTCAACAAATTTTAGTAAAATGTCATACATAAAAAAATCAGAAATATGTATTTTGCGATGCAATCCCACATTCTTAGTGAACCATATTGGGCAAATAAAGTCTAGCCTCCTGAAGTCAAAATTCAAAAATCAAGACCTATTTCTCAAGATAAACCAACATTAGTGTTTTGATGTGGCCTTTAATTCAAGAGTATTTTCAATTTTAAAAAAAAGTAAAGACCAAACAATTCAAATATACGAAACATCCAAATCTGATATTCAAAGAAAAAAATTTTATCAAAGTCCAAAATATTTCTATCAAAAAAGTAAAAACTTGCAAATATCAAATCAAAATTTTGAGTATCAAAATCAAATGCAAATAAAAATATTCATCAAAATAACATCTAAAATTTATAATTTTTTAAAAAAAAAATTCTAAAGACCAAAAGATTGAAAATTTTTAGGAAAATGATATACATGTATAATAATCAATAATTTTAAAATAATAATAAAATTACTAAATGTAAGTAAAACTAAAGGTTAAAATATATTAAATATATTTATATTCTTCAATCCTAATCTTATCAAATGACAAAAATCCCCTTTTCTCTTTCTCTTTTCATCTCTTTAGAAAATGATTATGGTTCTATTATTCCGGCCCAAGTTCACGTTAAATATAATTAGAATGAGCAATATATTAATTTTATTTAATTCTTTATGATGGTTCTCATAAAAACATGAGAATATTGAAGATTATTCTAATATGAATCAAGCACCAAGTCTACTCCATTGCTTCAAATTTCCTTCAAGTTCATATTATACAATTATTTTTAATATACCCAAAATAAATCTAAAATAAACTAATAATATTAAATAAATTAAATAGAAAATTGGGTGTTACATGGTATACCCGAACCAATCAATTGGTCAACCGTTTGAACGGTTACTTGATCAAATCAATTTGGCCACTGCTCTAATTTTTCTGAACCACTTTGGGTCAAAAAACTAAATTGTAAACACCCCCAGTAGTAGTGCTATAAAGCCATGTTCACCCTTTATGGAAAATAGAGGGTAATCTGACTTGGATTATTGGAAGCCAATGGCAACTAGAAAAGAATTCCATTGTTTAGAAACTTGTTTCATACCACAGACTGGTTTATACAACTTGCAGACAAATTTCTCCTTTGACATCCAAAACCCTTTCATCAAGAATCTTGAGAATGACAATTGTGATATATAACTCATACGAAAATATATTAAAATATTATCATTATATTAAAAAATATTAATATTAGAGACCCTAATATTTATATATATCTACTGATATTTGTATCAATGCTCTAATATTTGGAAATTATGGCTTTTTATATGATCTAGCCTCATGGGCATGAGAGAGAGTATGATTCATCAAAGAAGACAAATGCTCACAATAAATGTGTTTTTGAGTGGATGACTTGTGTATGGTCTGTATTTATGATTTGTAAAACAATAAGTTTCTAACTTGTAATGCTATTTATGAGAGGAATTATCACATGAATTTAGTTGATTCAAATTTATCAATTTATAATTTTTAAAAATTTATTTGGTTTCATATACCTAATACTAATATGTATTGACTAGAATCGATGTCATATCACAAATCTCGTAATTAATATTTAACCAAATTAATATCAATTAGTCTATTTATGTATCTGAATAACCATTGGATGTGAATTTCACGTTGATATTTTACCGACCAATTAAAAAAATATAAACCATATATAGGATCCATATATATACCACGTTAATATGTGGCTTGACACCGACCAAAAAATCTGACGTTGGATCTTATGTAGGAAATGATACCCGATTAAAATAAATATCAGAGTATACTAACTATAGAATTAAATCATAAACCATAATCTAACATCCAACAACCAATTATTGACAACCGAAATAATTATAAAATCACAATAATATTAATTGATTACCTGCTATCCGGAAACTATGTTACGATAAACATAACATCATTCAACAAGTTTTAAAACTGTCACAATAATATGAATCGAAAACATGTTGTTCGAAAACTAAGTTACGACAAACATAACATCATCCATTAACTTCTAAAGCTATTCGATAATACAATATATCAATTATAGGCATCTTAATGCAACTTGAAATCTGATTATCAACTTAATACAGTATTAATCAATATCTAAATCTGTCCAAAATATAAAAATAGCATATTCAGCTATCTAAACTTGAAATGATACACCAACTAATATTCAAAAGCCACAATACCCATAGTATAACATATTAAACACTATTCGGATACCATAATACATCAATTTAAACTTTATAAATCTATTCAGAAGCCATAAACAATGGTAAACATAGCATAAACTCTAATCTAAACTCTTGCAATCAGCTCAATCCATCATTCACGCTCATCCAATAAGTATTTGTATATCTCGTCTAAAGGGTTAATAAAACAGTAAGAGGGTTAGTCAAAAGTTCAGTAAGATATATAATATAGTAATAAACATATATATATTTGCTTTTAAAATATATAGGGAGGATCAAGATATCAGATTTTAATGATATGCCATAAATTTTTATAACAAATAGAAGAACATCTTATACAGAATTTAGATTATTCTTATCATATTCTTTTTCCATTAAAATAATCAAAACATAAATTTTAATTTTTCTTATAGATCATGGTCAATAGTTTTTACCAATTAAATGAACGGACAATCAAAATTTAGATTATGTATACTCCTACACTACTAAAGGTCATACGTTCCTATTTAAAACCCTATAGACGAGATCGGACGTCGCTACTTAGCCCACGGTTAAATAGATTTGGATATTAATATGCCACTATAATATATTAAGACATGCCATAATATATTACTTGTTAAAATATAACAATGGCCCAATACTTACTTTTAAGAAAACTTTACACTTTTCTTCATTTTATTAATTTTCTCATTCGAAGAAAATATTCATAACTCTTAACATAATTATAAAGTTTTCCATCAAATATTCTTTAACTTCATGTAAATATTCTGTAAAATTTGGCCATGATAAATTTTAAAGTATGGAATGCTAATTTAATAATTGAATGCAAAAATTTTAGCAAATTTGCATAATTCAACAAGTATATTAAATTTTAAACCATAAAAGTTAAATTGTATACATTTTTCGTTCTTATAAGACATTCATTAAATAGTTTATGACATATGGAGCCTTATGTACGAATTTAGAACATGCAAAAGATTAATTAAGTTATAAATTTAACAAAGATTCAGCAGAAATTAGCAATTCAATTATTCTCAATAATTTTAGTTTAAATAACTAATATGTAGGGCCAAAATTAACAAAATTCAATACATGCAAGCAATTAATTTAAGTCCAAAACATACAATGTCAAGGTATACAAAACTTATCATGTGCAAGGCCATTAAATTATGAATTTAAGACGTGCTTGTGGATAAAGTGTAATTCTCAGAATATCTATACATGTAACTTAAATTTAAATATAAGTTCTTATAAAATTTTACAATAAAATGATGGAAAACTAACATAGATGCAAAATATAAGTATTATACATTAAATTTATATAATTTATGAGTATTTGAATAAAAATATTCAAAAAAATCAGTAAAAAACAATAACAAAAGAAAAAAGATTGGAAATGCAATTGCCTTCACTTAATTTTCACATAAAACTAGCTTTGATATTATCATAAACTCGAACCAAATAGGTTAAATAAATTTTTTTATTAAATTTTAATTATTGTTCTCATAAATCTTAAATTTGAATGTGACAAACCAAATATATATGACCCGACAAATTAAAAAATATGAATATGACCACATCGAATAACCATCCATACAAAATTAATATACCTACTCAACAAATAGTCGTAAAAAAATAACTAAATAATACAATAACTCAACCACATATTATAAAAAATCTCATAGCGTCAAAATATATTGATCCAACAATATCATAGTGGTATAATGCTCATTGAAATATGTAATATTGCATCAGATCTCATCCATACTCATTCAATACATTCAAACCATCTACTCTGAAGGGATAAAATAGAAAATGTATGATTAAAACTCAATAAGTATCATATAAATTTATAAATATAATAACAATATACCCAATAAATCAGAAGAAGGGTCAACAAATAGATTTCAAAATCGATAACGAATATAAATTAGATATCAGATATTCTTATAAAATCTTCATTCAAATATAGGATAGACATGACGGGTTAACTATAACCAGAACTCAACCTTTCTTGCTAGTGGAAAGGGAGTTGAGTCTCCCAGTTGAAAGAGGTGTCACAGATGTGACACTGTGCCACAAAAACGGTGGTTAATAACGGATACCTACAAACAAAGCCTTGCCACAGAGACAGCAATTAATAACAAATAACTACAGATAGGGTCTCGCTATAAAAATGACGATTAATAACAGATAGTCACAAATAATGCCTTACCACAGAGATGGCTATTAATATTAGATAGTCACGGATAGAGTTTTGCTACAGAAACAGCGGTTAATATGTGATGACCCGAGCCCGAGTCCCCGGACTCATCTCGAACCGTCCATGTGGAACATTTCAAATCATCCGAATTCATTAGTTATCGAATATAGACTCTAAAATCAATCAATACTTATGAACTCAAAATTATCAAATCACTAAAAATTAGCATATCATAAATGATCATTATAAATATATCAATTAACAGAACATTTATAGTCAAAGAAATATTTTCAACTATCGTTTATATGATACTAATTCTAGAATTACATCTATCTGGTGCTCAACAATAATTCCATAAATTCCTACTAGTACCTATGATATCTTTTCAATCTAGAATCAAGAAAAAATATAATAGTAAGTTGAATGTTCAGTAAGTAAATATAAGCAATAGCACAGGAATACAAATAAGTATTTCGGATTATAATATTAGATATATAAAATCAATAATAATATGTGGTATATAATTTATTATCTGAGATTCAATAACATGTCATGTTTACGATCCAAATGCCATATAAATAATTGAATATTAGGAATACAATATAGATTCCACCGAATTCAATTATCAGTTTAATATGAGATCATAACTATACGAGATAACAATAATATTTACTGTGCGAGATAATAACAATCTCCATGGATCATATTCTACCGTAGTGAACCGAAGGCTGCGTATTTATACCTCCAATAGTTTGGTAAATATCCTATTTCAGATTATCTGATATTCATGGTATCCTCGCTATCCTTACTACAGTCCTTCCAGAGATTGTATCCGTAACATGCTCATACCATATCTGATACCCCTCGCTAATGATATCCCTGATATCATCATCTATGATGGTCATTGGGTTATAAGCATCCATTCTCTATATCAACGACCTCAACTTTCGAAATGAAATAGGTATTGAAAAAGTATTGACTATTCTAAAGTCTCATAAACTCTCATTCACTTGGATACTATAGGGTTTTCGTACACTCTCCTTTATTTATCCATAGAGTACAAATAAAATATACGTACGCGATCGAAACCAATGCAAAGATCGAACATCACGAGAATAAGAGTGATCCAAGGAAATTCAGAATATTCGGCTGACTATTTTTAAATATTATATTTGATCATAACCGCCCCTTTTGATATATCAAATCTCATTTCTAAGGCATGAAATGTCTTCAGTTTTATCGTTATCAAATCAACTCACAGTTCTCATTTATCAAACAATCTTGACTAATTTCACAAATGTCAATTAGAATAATAATTACTATTAATTTTCTCTTCAATATACATACACATATACATACATTATGTACATCTATTTTTTCTCATATATATACATCAACCCATATAATTATGCACACATCTATAATTATATACATCCTATCTTATATATACGCATCCATATAATACATACATACATATATATATATATACTATACTTACATTACCACTGTAGTAGCACACATGCTACACACCCGTTGCCCACAAGCTGCACACATACCATACTGTACACAGACAGCACACACACACACACACACACACTTACATAATGCATAGACACAGCACATACATACACTCGTACAAACCCATACATTATTATTCATATACAAACTTCAAAAATTACATATATATATATATATATATGTATATATACACCCAAGTTTATAAACAAACATATACACATATGCCACTTCTAGCTTCGAGATTTAGTACCAAGTGTTTGAGCAATACAAAATTAAACAGTCGTTGCTCTTCCTCGAGCAATACTGAAGTAATAGAAAATAATTTCTAAAATCCTATATTTATACTTAAATATTGGATACCTTAATATAAGCCAAATCAATGAGCAGCCAATCAACCTTACTGTAATCAGATTAGTATCTCAAATAGAGTATAGCACTCTGTTCATCGACTCCATGAGATTTCCCACCGAACTCAAAATAAATCTAAGTTTTTGATTCCCAATATGACAAACAATGATTTTAATGTGTTAACCTATAAAGTTTTGTCTCCCAATTTAATGTGAAGCTTTCAAAATTTTTGGTCTTTCACTAGATCAAGCCATTGCTTTGTTTTTCTATTTTTTATTTCTAAATCAAGAATATAACAGAATCCCACAAAATTAAAGCATGCAATAAGAAAATAAATATCAACCAAGGAATGGAAGAGTTTACTTATCTCAATTTCTTATTTTTCTATCAACAACGGTGGCTTCTCTCTTTGAATCATGCGCGGCTTTCCTCTTCAGCTCCCATTCTCCCTCCCCCAATTCACGGCATTGTAACACTAAAAAAGTGAAGGGTAAATCGTGCTAGGGTTCTGAGTTTCTATCTTCAGTGTCAATTTCTCTCTTCTTTGCCTTGCCGAATCGTGTTGCTCTTCTCTCCATCTTCCAATTTCCTTCTTCTTTCTTTCTTTCTCCTTTTTCCTCCTTTTTTCTTCCTTTCATTTCTTTTACTTCATCGTATGTTATTATTATTATTATTATTTAACATAAATATTAAAAATTATTATTATAAATAATTATTATATTACACATATTATTATAATATTTATATATTAATTTATCTTCAATTAAAAATATTAATTAATTAATTACCCTTACAATAATATTTAAAATTTTAATCTCAATTTTTAATAGTTTAACTTTTTTTAAAGTTAATTATATTTATAGTCAATAAATCCTAATATACTAAAACCTACCTGATAAATATTCATTCAATTAACTTAGTTCGTAATTAAATTAATTTAACTTAATCCGCCAATCAATCTAAATTTAAATTGATGACCCAAGTATTCAAACACAATCCATCGTTTAAAATATTCCAAATTTATTAGGCCCAAATATAAAATTTTGTATCCAAAACAGTCACTAAAATAGTTAGATAATTATCGTAACTAATCGATAATTTATTTTCATAAAATAATAAAATTAAAAATATTTGAGATGTCACATAATAACAGATAGTCACAAATAGAGTTTCGTCATAGAAACTGTGAGGTTCCCCAAATCAAAAATAGAATTAACATAAGGTTAGGCATATTTCTTTACATAATATTGGATGATTAAATATATGTATCTTGGAACCTTTGATGTTTAAAACACCACCTAAAGCTCCCCCGCTCACCACACGCTCGAATCCGCTCAAAACCAAAATCCAAAAGAGTCTGTCAAGCCATGCATGCTCGAGCCCCCGCTCGAGCCGAAACACCAAAAGCCCAGCCGCCTGCTACATGCTCGAAGCCCGCTCGAGCGGATATTCCAGAACCTTCCGGAAAGCTCCCGCCGCCCCCGCCCGAGGCGAAAATCCGAACCCTCGAATCTTCCCACCGCTTAGCCCGATAAATAGGCGGCCGATATTCGGAGAGAAGGAGGGAGAGGAAGGGAGAGAGGAAGAGAGAGGGAAAGAGAGAGGAGGAGCCACGTGAAGAAGAAGGAAGGAAATGGAGACTTTCGAGTCCGATCTCGAGCTCAAGCTAGTTGGAGAAAATATGGAGCACATCGAGGCAAGTGTTCTCATACTCACTATTTATTGTACTGTGATTCTTCATTATTTTTCATCGAGTAATCGTTCCGATATCCACCCAAACTATGAAAATTATATAGCCCATGATTGATGATGAAAGTCTAAGAAATGAATCACCACATCCCGACCATACATACATAATAGCCGGACGATCAATCTCATGAAATTCTATCAGTTCACAATGACCGGATCCCTTAACTAAATGCTATTACGGTTCACATGAAGTAAAAGGAAAATATGCATCCCCTTGTTATGAAAAGTATGACTAATGAGTATTTGAAATTGTAAGATTCAGAAACGGGCTCCGGAGGACCCCAATGTGATTGACTCATCAACGGTAAGGAATTCCAATTCCTCTTGAATACTGTTAATCATGCTTATAAGGTGAATTATGACAAATACTAAAGTCCCCAAGTGAAGATAAGAACGAATGGGAAAATGGAGCAGAAGGAAGTCCACAATGAATATGTGATTGATGAAACCTCCCGTGTGGCGGGAGATATGATATATGAGATACGGTGGACTTTCCTTCAAAGGAAATATGAAAAGTAGAATCATGAAACTAGGACCATGGACTCTTAGATGGGTAGTATTCTCTAACACGTCCATCACGGTATAAACCCGAAGAATACTTGGGCCACGTATTCTGGTTTGTGTGTGGCGAGTGGTGTCCGTGTCACGCCTTAGGATACTATTGTGGAAGAACGAGGACTGCCCCGGGGAATGGGGTGATACGATATGGCACGATGTGATGTGCACCATTAAAGATAATCCCTCACGGCCTTAGATCATGTGGAGTATCATGATCCTTTCTCGTTCTCTCGCATCGTTTGCTAGTACGACCTACTAGCCAGGTCAGTCGGTAAATAAGAAAGCATGATTCAAACAACAACTAAATGATCCAAGACATGGTAAATGGTAAATCGATACTTCTAAATGTTCCTTCCCTCTCATGTCTCATGATATTTCAAAAGCATGTTATTCCTTTCCCTTGTCATGTTATATTCTTCACAGTCTGATAGTGACGTATGATTATACTTGCTGAACGGTAAGCTCACTCTTGCTATCTGTTGTTTTTCCTCCCAGACGAAAGCATTTAGATAGAACAAGGAAGGGCTTGCTTGACGGGACTAGACAGACAAGTGCAGCAAAGGCTTGAACATCGAATTTGATATGGACTGCCACTCGGGGTTAGGTATGGTTCATGGTTTTATTATGCTTCCGCAGTTCATGGTATCATAGTATGCTTCCACTTTTTATTTTAAATTTTGAGGTTTGGGTTATTAGATGGCATCTCTCTAGATCTAATACAGTAAAGTCAGAATACTGTATTAAAGCCATGATTAATATGGCAAATTTGAGATCCTGTGAGAAGAATGCTTGTGCAGAGCCAATTTAAAACAAATTGTATATCGGTCTTTCATCCAGTAACCTCGTGGCATTAACGATGTTTTATTGACGGAGGGTTATTTAAGAAAATAACCTGGTTCGTCACAGAAACGGTGGTTAATAAGAAACAGCCACAAATATAGTCTTGCCACAGAGACGACGGTTAATATCAGATAGCCACGGATAGGGTCTCGCCACGGAGACGACAATTAATAACAGATAGCCACAAAGACGGCAGCTAATAACAGATAGCTAATCAAATCAGATGCTCAATCAAATCAGATGTCCAAATAAATCAGATGCACAATTGGATCGGATACCTAAAGAAATCAGATGCCCAATTGGATCAAATGCCAATTAAATCGGATGCTCAAACAAATTAGTTACCTAATCGGATTGGATGCCTAAACAAATCAGATACCCAATCGAATCAAATATCCAAATAAATTAGATACCTAATCGGATTGGATGCCCAAACAAATCAGATGCCGAATCGAATCATGATTCATGATAAAATTGAATAGCCAGATAATCATATTGTATGTGTAACATTTTAGAAATTAGATCAATACCATAAACAAATAACTTAAAGTTTGGATCAAAATGTGCATTTTAAGTCAACCGTATGAGATGTGCCAAATCTCCTATCATATAAGCAAACTGATATACAAGTATAGAAATAGTCCAGATACTTTCCAGAGTTTTATAAAATAATAAAACCCTGCAAAATCATAGAACTCAAACAAGACCCTCAAATCAACCTATGATTAATACATGCATGTATAGAATAAATAAATAGGGTATAAAAAATAACATGCACATAAATAAAATATCCAAACAATAGTCAAAACAAATCAAATGCTAAATAAGACCAAAGATAGGGGTTATAGACAATTTCCTCGATCTTAGACCCAATAGGTCTGACAAATGGATGCTCCAGAGTACCTGAATTGAGCTTTCTCTCTCCTCTGTGTGCACATCTTGTCTCTCTCTGTCCTTCTCTCTCTTGTCATGCCTTCTCCCCTCTGTGCACCTCTACTGCACACCTGCCAGCGCCGCACCACCTTCACCGGTGCCACCTCCTTTCTGTTGTATGCTCCACCCCTTCTTCTCCTTCCTCTTCTCTTCTTCTCTCCTCTTCTCCCTCCGGCCACGAAATCCTTTGCACTATGCTTCTGCTTCCCAATCGCCGATGGTGATTTTAACATAGATGACGACAGCAACGGTGGTATATGCAAGCAACGTTGATAACCTCCTCTTCTCCTGCTTCTTCCGTTCATGCTCTCTCGGCCTTGTCTTCACCTCTCTATTCATTGCACCTTATTTACCCATCCACCAATTTGGTCAATTTTTTTCAAAATTGATACATGTAAATACAAAATTAGTATCAACAAAGGGAAAGAGATAATTTATTTGCCTCAATTTTATGCTCTTACTCCGATGACGGCGACGACGGTGGTGGCTGCTCCTTTATATGGCTCGTGATTTCATTCCTCCACTTACACCACTGCATAAATTGGAAGGTAGCTAGTCAAGGTTTCATCGGCTCCCATCTTCGACATCAATTCCTCCGGCCAATGGTCACTGCCGTTCCTCACGTTGCCTTCCCTCTCTCTTCTCCTCTCTTTCTTTTCCTCGTCTTCTTTCTTTCTTTTCTTTCTCCCCTCCTTTGCCTGAACCGCACTGCCTTCCTTTTATTATTATTATTATTATTATTATATTTTCTATTCTCCTTTTTCCTTTATAATCTAATTTAACCCTAATCAAATAAAAATTTGGTATATTACAGATCCTCTTACTTTGAGCTTCTATGGCTTCCTCTCTATCCTTCTCTCTCTTATCCTCATCTCTCTCTCTTCTCTGGAGAACCTCTGAAAAAATGACTGAAATTAGTTTGGGAGGTTTGTTTATATAGTAATGGTACTCGAGCGCAGGTCAGGCACATAATGAGCACAGAAACTCTACCAGTGGCACCTTAGGGGCAGATCAGGTATGATGCCCACAGGTTTTGGCGCTTAGGTGCTGCTCAGGCGTCCTTCAAGCATGGGCGTACCTTTGGTGCCGGTCGAGTTTTATCAGCTTGATATAGTTTGGTCTAATTTTGACTCTTTAATCCAATTTTTTGCACCTTTTAATCTAAAATTTGATTATATTTATTTAATTAATATAGATTATTATTAATCAAAGACTCAGACCATACATTCGATATGGTTGCGACTGCTACCGAACTGATATAGATACTTTTATCCATGGTTTACCCATTAATGCAAGCAGGATAGCCACGAGAAATACAAGTTTTGGCTCTAGAATCAAATTCAGTATTGCTATGTTTGTAAGTGTTGAGATATAACATTAACAATCAAATACTCTTAGGTGATCATAGAAAAGAGAATAACCAAAGAGAACTTAATGAGGATATTTGGTAAGAAATGGAGTGGAAATTCTATTGAGCAATGATGTAGCATTCAAGGTTGCATCTCCATAAAATCTAACAGGGTGAGATGCTTGAAATTGAAGGATTATGGCAATAGATAACAGATGTGAATAGCAACTCATTTACATAATATATCCAATCCAAAAATTCTCAATATATGATCCAAAGGCCCTTATTTGGCTATACCCAAATATCCAAAATACACCTTGAGATGGAACACAAATCATATAAAATATCCATACTAAATGATATTACATTAGATCACGTCCGAACTCCTGTAAGTATATTCGGCCTACTAGTCTGAAGAGATAACAAAAAAAGTGAGTTTAAAACTTAATAAGTATCAATATATACAAAAAATAATATATATATATATATATTTGTGTGTGTGCGTACATAATAAGAGAGAGGGGACATAAATAAATCGTATAAAACAAATCAAGAGGGGTCCGAAGTCATAACAAAAAGGCTAAGGGTACTCTCATACTAAAATCGTAGTTCATATAAAATATGATCCCATCGGGACATTTACAACAAATCGTGATTCGAAGACAAATCTCATATCCAAATCATATCATATAACAAATAGTGATCCGATATCATATCCATATGACATGGGTCTTAAGCAAATCAAAATTCAGATCCAAATCACATACAAATAACAAAGGCTGGAACAAAATCATATAAATCTAAACGTATTTCCGGATAAATCACATATCCGAATATGTGAGACTAACCGAAATTTTCATCCATGATCAAACCGATAAATCTTAAATTGAAATCCAAATACAAATCCATATAGAAATGCAAAGCATGTTCAAATGGAGAATCAAAAATTTTAAAAGACTAACTTGAGTAAGGGTTATATATACTCCAAATAATTTTAAACTAAATCAACTGCAATTTAAGCCAGTAGGATAGGCCATCTATAAACTTTGTCTCCCGTAAAAACAAAAATTGCACACTATATTTTATCACTCGTGATTTTAGATATAATCTTTAAATTTATCTGATATATTTGAACGTTCGAATATATATATAATTTTTATTATTACATTATGGGTCTCATTTTAATGTAAAATGGAGCAGGTCCATACTACATCAAACCCTCTTCCTGTAGGCGGAAGAAGTCACCAATATTTTTCCATCGGAAAAGGCGCCACATATTACATATCCAAATCGGATTACATATCAAATCAAAAAGGTAGCGACCTCATCCCGGCACATGCATGTATGCCAATGCACTACCTATATAAATTTCACACTTATTTTCATATAAATATGTTGATTAAGACTATATATGAACTCAATTATTTATACAAATTTTTATAAAATCATAGAACTCCTCAAATTTACCAAATTCAAGCAAAACCCCAGATTGACCGGTAAATATTACATGCAAATTAACAAGAAACAAATATGGTGAATAAAAATATCATGCATGTATATAAAGCCTTTAAAACGTAAGCAAAAATTTTTAGACACAAATACCAGGCCAAAGATAGGGCTTCTAAATACTTATTGTTACATCTTCGGGACATAATATGCAGGTTAATAAATAAAAACTTACAATATAAATACATTAAGAACAACAAAATCCAACCTGAGCGTGATAATCTATATATATATAGGACCCAATACAATACAACTCGTTCATGACCTCATTGGATATAATTCGAATAATAAAATGCACGACCTACTATCCATAAGTCAAAAAGGAGATATCCAATGAAATAACAACTCTTATACATAATACAAATATCCCATGATTCTCAATATAGAGTCCACGGCCCACAACCGACCGTTCACAATAACCAAACACCCCGGATCAAAAGCCTAACATGCATATACATCCATACTCACCAAGGAAAACAATATTGCATCAGATTGTGTCCAAACTCCTACAATGCATGTATATATAAAATATAAAAGCCTAATATTGTATCGAAGTCACTAGCCTGAAGGGATAAAATATAAAAATTTCATAAGCCCAACAAATATCATCGTATATATAAATAATACATATAAATCAGAGGGAAGGGATTTCATATAACAATTATGTAAAACAACCTATAAGGTCCATAAAATCACTAAAAATCAAGGAATAGCCTCGTACTAAATTATCATTTGTATCAAATCGTCCCTTTCAGGATATAATTATAATAAATAACAATACGGTTGAATCTCATAAATGATATCATATCGTGATCCGAGGTCACATTGTATAAGCTACAACTGTCACCATTTCTGTATGGGATATATACCATCGTCTGGATTCAAATCTCCTAATATTATATGTAAAAATCAAAGAAAATCGAAACTAAAACATATAATCAAAATGTGTTCCAAGATTAATACATATCCATATGTATGAGACATTCTTATCACCAAATTCATGGGCCAATCCATACATCTCAAATCACAGACCAATGTAAATTCATGTAGAAATACAAAGCATGTACGAAATTGAAAAATCAAAAATTATTAAATCAACTTGAGGAATGGTTTCATCTGTCCGATATGCTTGGCTATATCGGTTGCGTTTTAGGCCGGCAGCACAAGGCCCAATTGCGTTTTAGGTCGACAGCTCAAGGCTATTATCACGAATTCGGATTAAGTGGCTCAATTAAATAATTAATTATATTTTAATTATTATTCTTATAAATTTCAAATGCATATGTGACAAACCAAATATATAAGACTCAACAAATTAAAATTTGCACAGGACCTCATCGAAAATATAAATATGACATGCTCTATAAATAATCGTAAGGAAATAACCAAATAAAAACAATAATTCATCCACATAAAGAAATTAACCAAACAATTCTTAATATACAGTACTAAGGCCCATATTCGGCCAACTCTAACATCCTAGGACAAACCAAGTAAAATCTATCCATGACCCGATATATAGCCAATGATATTAAAATCTAAGAATATAACACTCACTAAAGGTATACGATGCTGCATTAAAACTTATCTTGCCCTTACAATGAAGCCGAGCCTCTACTCTAAAGTGATAAAATAGAAATATGAGCCTAATACTTAATAAGTATCATAATAAATAAATGAATTCAATGAATCAGAGGGAGGATCAAATAAATAAATATCTGGACAGACAACGAAATAAATCCAAATCGTCGATAAAATAAATCCAATAGAAATTTAGGATCCAACTTCCAATGGTAGTATCGTACTCAAATTAAATATCCAAATTCAAAATAAATTTTAATCAGAAAACAGTGATTATCGAGACTTATAAATAAATAAATAAATAAATAAATAAATATAAATAAATATATATATATATATATAAACAAAATAAAAGTGATATGGACTAATTCCAAGGCCTGATTAGCTCATAATCCAACGCAGAGTCCGATAACCGAATGAGCCAATAGTGTGCGTAGAAGCTAAAGCAACAACCAATAATTAATCTAAAGGTCCAAATCAAAACATATAACTTAAATTATTTGTATAAGACATACCAAAATCCTTCTGTGGGTAAAATTAATGAATATTAAATCCAAATCCAATACAAATTTATACAGAAATACAAATTATGTACTAAATTTAAGTTTCGATTATTTAAAAATTAATTTGAAGAAGAATTGCACATACTTTTGATAATCTTAGGCCATATCAAATATAAATTAGGTCAGCATGCTTGGCCACCTATTTACTATATCTCTCATAGATAAGGTTGCTCATTATATTTTACCACCCGTGACTTTGAGTATAATCTCCAAACTTGTTAAATGTATTAGAACATTCGAAGATATTATAAAATCTAATCAAAACATTCAAAGGGAAAAGTCACTACGTCTAAACCGTTCCTACTGGTGGAAAGAAATTTTTAATAAAAATATCTTCCCATTAGGAGTTAGTCAGAATATTTAATATCTAAATTCAAATGTAATAACCCCAACTTGGCACATACATATGAAAATTCATGGCCTATATAAGTTTCATGAACATTTCTACATACACATATTGATATAAAAATATAGTGTTTGAAATTTATCCATTTTTTAGAAAATTATATAGTCCTCAAATATTAACAGAAATAGAACAAACACCTCAATCGATTGATGAAAAGGTCATGCATGCATAAGAAAATAAACGGACTAATTAAAAGTACACCCACGAGTTCAAAACCTCTAAATCAGAACAAAAATATATATTAGTAGCGAAATTAGACAAAAGATAGGGTTATAAGATACTTGTCTTGATCTTATACTTCACAAATCGAAAAAAAGAATACTCCAAAATACCGAATCGCACGTTCTCTCTTCACTGCCGCACATTGCCCATGCCATTGATCCTATCTCTCTTTGTGTACAAACATCTGCCACGCGCCACCGCCGCTTCTTCAACGGCCATTGCCAACCATTGACGCATGAACTCCTCCGCATGCCGCCGTCGCTAATACTACTAGTAATCACCGTTGACCTCCTCGACGATCTCTCCTCACCGAGCATTGCCGCTGAGAAATCCTCCTACAGCCGCCGTCAACCACCCATGCATTGCCTTCTCACTGCACATCGCCGTCATTGACCCAACTCCTCTTCTCTCTTTCTTCCTTGCACAACTCATAGTTGCATGCCCTCTCTCTGTCACTCTCCTCTTTCTCCATCCATTTCTTCTCATTATCTTCCTAATTCTTTCCTTTATTTTCCTTCTTGCTGCTCTACTGCACTGCTCGATTTCCCCCCTTTAATTTCCCATCCCATCCCAAAAACCAGCCACGATTTCTGCTCGCGATTTTCATTTCTTCCTTTATATATATATATATATATATATATCCAACAGGAACCTCTCGAACGTGCATCAAGCAACATGCTACAAATTTTATAATATTAAATTAATTTTTAACATATCAAAATTATCCAAAATCATAATAAATATCAAATAATCTAAATAGAGATTCGAAATATTAAATTCTCCTCATCTTATAAAAAT
The DNA here is from genome assembly GCA_033239525.1 of Nepenthes gracilis. Classification (NCBI taxonomy): domain Eukaryota; kingdom Viridiplantae; phylum Streptophyta; class Magnoliopsida; order Caryophyllales; family Nepenthaceae; genus Nepenthes; species Nepenthes gracilis. The sequence continues at coordinate 3,234,299 of BSYO01000037.1, forward strand.
TTTGTCTTCAAAATTTACGTACCTCAATCGCCAAACAGATAAGAAAAATTCTCTCAGACTTTATTCTTACATTCCCAAGTTGCCTACTTGGTCGAATGATTTTTCCACAACACTTTAACTAATAGAATAACCTTATTCCTCAACACTTGATTCTTCCGGTTTAAAATATGAATAGGGGCCTCAACATATGACAAATTTTCATCTATCTCCAAAGGCTCAATTTTGATCACATGGAAGGGATTGTACACATATTTTTCAACATAAAAACATAGAAGATGTCATGATAGCCCGTCAAGTTCAAAGGCAAAGCCAATCTATAGGCCACCTCTCTGATCCGCTCTAAAATTTCAAAAGGTCAAATGAACCTTGGCTTCAACATGTCCTTAACTTTGAACCTCAAAATTCTTTTCTTTGAAGGCACATTCAGAAACACGTGATCACCAACTTCGAATTTCATCTCCGATTTCCTCCTATCGGTATAGCTTTTCTGGCAACTTTCGGCTTCGATCAATTGATCTCTTATGATTCTGATCTTTTCCGATGAATCCTAGATGATATCGGGACTCAGCAAATTATGATCTCCAATCTCTTCTCAATTGATTGGAGATCTATATCTTTATTCATATAAATCCTTGAATGAAGTCATTCCAATACTTAACCAATAGTTGTTATAAGTGAACTCAACGAGAGCCAAATAGCTATCCCACAAGCCTCCCATCTTCAAAACCAATGTCCTCAACATATTCTCCAATATTTGGATAGTCTTTTAGGACTGGCCATCCATTTACGGATAAAATACTGAATTGAACTGAAACTTGGTACCCAACTCCTTTTGCAAACTCTCCCAAAATTTTGACACAAATTTGGGACCTCGATCAGATATTATCGAAATCGGAATACCATGTAGTCGTATAATCTCATTGATGTAGAAATGAGCTAGTTTATCTCTGGAATACGTTATCCGAATCGGTAAGAAATAAGCAGACTTTTTTAGTTGATCTACGATCGCCTAGATTGCATCCATATTTTTCATCGTCCTCGATAACCCCGAAACAAAATTTATCGTGATGTGCTCTCACTTTCAGTTGGAAATTGGCAGAGGATGCAAGAATCCTGGAGGCCTCTTATGTTTTGCTTTCACTTGCTAACATACGATGTATCTAGCAACGAAAGTTGTAATTTTCTTTCTCATGTTCTACCCCTAGAAAGTCTTATTCATGTCTTGCTACATCTTTTTCACATTAGGATGAATTATGTATTTTGATATATGGGCTTCATTTAGAACTTGTTCATTTAACTCTCCAATATCTGGCATGCAAATTTGATTTCAAAAACACATAATCCCTTTTGATCGAAAATGAAAATCTACCTGCGATTTCTGATCCAATTCTCCTACAATCTCTACCAAATATGGATTAAGCATCTGATTCTCTTTGATCTTCTCCAAAATCTCTGGCTACACTTGAATGTATGATAGCATCATTCTTGATCCTTTAGAGTGCAACCAAATCGTGGAGCTCTTTATTCCATCTAACAATTTTCATTCCTTAATCATCAGATGAGCCATTACCCTGAAAATTTTCCTACTCAAAGCGTCAGCAATAATATTTGCTTTTCTTGACTAGTACTGGATCTCACAATCATAATTTTTCAACAGGTCCATCCATCTCCATTGCCACATATTTAATTCTTACCAGAGAACAGATATTTTAAGCTTTTATAATCGGAATAAATCACAAACTTCTTCCTATACAAATAGTGCATCCAAATTTTCAAGGTAAAGATCACTACTGCTAACTCCAAATCATAGGTGGGATAGTTTTGCTCATGAATTTTCAACTGTCTTGATCTATAAGCTACCACCGGACCGTGTTGTATTAAAATACAACCTAGACCTTTCTTGAAAGTATCGTAGTACACCACAAATTCACTTGACCCATTCACGATCAACAATATGGGTGCTGTCATCAATATTCTCTTCAACTCCTGGAAGCTTTCTTCACAATCATCATCCCAAACAAACACTGTCTTCTACGTTAAGCAGGTTAAAGGCATCACAATTCTCGAGAAGTTTTTAAGAAATGCCTATAATATCTTGTCAAACCCAAGAAATTCCACACTTTAACGGTGCTTGTTGGCCTCACCCAATTCATCACCGATTCAATCTTCTTCGGCTCAACCGACACACCACCCTTCCAAATATATGACCCAAGAATAATATCTTATCAAGTCAGAATTCACACTTCTTTAATTTTATGAATAATCGCCTTTCTCTTAATGTCTGGAACACAATCTTCAAGTGGGCTTCATAATCTTTAAAGCTCTCATGAATAAATCAAGATATCATCAATGAAAACCATCACAAATTGATCCATATTCGGTTGAAAAACTCTATTCATTGGATCCATGAATGAAGTCGGTGCATTCGTCAGTCCAAAAGATATCACCAGGAATTTATAGTGACCGTATTGCGTCTTGGGAATATCTTTCCACCTGATTTTCAGCTAATGATATCTTGAGTGCAAATCAATCTTTAAAAAAATTTGAGCTCCTTGAAATTGATCAAACAAATCATTAAATCTTGGAAGGGGATACTTATTCTTGATTGTAATCTTATTCAACTTTCTATAATTGACGCACAACCGCATGGATCTATCCTTCTTCTTCACGAATAACATGGGAGCACCCCACAGCGATACACTTGGTCAAATGAATAATTTATCTAACAACTCCTACAATTGTTGCTTCAACTCCTTCAATTTAGATGGAGCTATCATATACTGTACCCTATAAATCGGCGCAGAATCGGGTATCACAACAATAGCAAACTCAATCTCTTGATCCGAAGGTAATCCGGGGAATTCCTCCATGAAAATATCCTCAAATTCACAGACGACCAGGATATCTTTTATAGCCACAAAATGACTCTCAGATGCAACCATATCCACAGATATGGTCGATCGATGTGTCGACGTAAAACTCATATCTATGGAGAATCGGGTTATTAACCATTAATATATTAGTATCGTTAATTATTAATATCGGGATTAGATTTTGGAACGTAACGATGCTTAACCTTAGAATTAAATGGCATTTGTACTATCTAAATAAAAGTTTCTATCACATATCTGATTTCATAATTCAATTATATTAAATAAACCTAAGTAACTCAGTTGCAACCATCTATAATAGTCAAGAAGTAATGATGAAATTGAATAGACCATTGAGACTGAAGACCCCCTGTATCACTCAGCATTGGATCAAATATAGATTCAGTGGATGAAGTAATATAAGAGCTAAGAAGCACTTTTCTCTTAAATAAATGACGAAAAGTGAACTGAAGTTCTTATTTACAATTTACATGAGGAAAATAAGAGTGAATCAAGTGAACCCTTTGATTGGACAAATGCCACAATTTAAAGTGTCAGAGATCAAAATTCTTGTTTTTCATGTTGCAGGCATAAGGCCCATCAGGCAGCTCTGTGACCATGGTGTTGGGAATGAAGTAGTGGAGTTCATATTTAGCCTTGGCATGTCCAATCTTCCTCTATGAAGATAGGCCATGGATGTTTCAAAGAAAATAAGACAAGGAGAGTAACTTTAAGTGGCCATTTAAATTATGATATTAAAATTAGAACTTAAAAAATATAAGTCATTCAATTGGAAATAAAATTGGGTAGAATTTAAATCCCAGTATTTTGACAATATAATGAATTGTAATTATGAGAGGAAAAATATAATTAAAGTATGATTAATTATTTAATTAATAAATAAAAATAAAAGAAGCAAGTAACACAATATAAATTTTAAATTTTCAATATATGAATTTTAATATAGTAAGATTTTAAACTAACTTAAAATAAAATTATGATCAATCCACCTCATTCTAACCCTGATGTGTCCTAGATCCGAATCTTGGATGGATTTAGGTTCAACTGCTCCTTGGGCTTGTGCTGATGTCAAGTCCAGTCTCCATCCTGCGCGTCTTGAATCCTGTATACCACAACAAAAGACGAAAAATCAGAGAAAAACGGCAAAATTCGCTATCTGATTTATCCTTCAATGCTCAAATCAGTAATGTACCTTTCAAGACGAAGAAGGTAAAAGCAGAGTATGTAATATTTTGGATCCCGATTGGATTATTTTAATGTTAATTGTGATTTTGGGTATTTCGGACGTGGTGAAAGTAAATTAAAATATTCTAAAATTTTGAGGAATGATCGGGATTTTGGAGCGGTGCCTGAGGCGCGCCTGTGCTATTGTTCGGAATCCGATTTGGAATTTAAAATTAAAGATTATATATAAATAATAATAATAATAATAATAATAATAATAATAATAATGGTGGGAAATCAGAAGAGGAGAGAGGGGCGGCTAGGGTTCGAGCGCGAAGAAGAAGAAAGAGGGGGAAGAGGAGAAGGGAGAAGGAGGAAGAGGGCGGCGGCGGCGTCGCAAGTGAACGGTGTTCAATGGTGGTTGTGGGTGTGGCCGCGATTGTTGCGGCAGTTGCTGGTTGAGGCGGCAGCGGCGCTGGATGAGGGAATCGATGCCGGAAGAGTTGACGGTGGCCGCTCGGGGTGGTAGCAGCGACATCATTGGTCGCAGTGGTGAGCGGTGGTGAGCGGAGGCTGCAGCGTGTGGTGGCAGTGCGAGCGGTGCGAGGGAAGAGAGAGGACGGCGAAGTCGTTCGATGGGAGAGAGGAGGCGATAGCGCAGCGGTTTCGGCGTCGGCACCGGCTGGGTGGTGCCGAGGAGGCTAGCGACGGCCACGTGAGGCGGTGCGGTGGTTGAGAGGAGGCAGCGGAGCAGCCGACAGCGGCTGGCAGAGGGGCGCGCGGAGGAGAGAGAGAGGACGCAACAGAGGAGAGAGAAAGGCTCGATTTGAGTATTTCGGGACATCTTTTCTTCAGATCTGCGGAGTATAATGTTAAGACAAGTATCCTCTAACCCTATTCTTGGTCTAAATTAATTTCTGATGCATTTTGACTACTGTGGGAGATTTTACTAACATGCATATATTTTTATATACCCCCAATTTATCAATTGTGTACATGTATGTATATTTTATCGGTTGTGCGATGGTTTTGTACTGATATTTATGATTTGGAGGGATTTTGGACACCCAGACAATATATATGTATGTTTGTGTATCCGTATGTTGTTGAACCATGAACCAGGCCTTGCACTAATCATGCATTCTACCGGGGGCAGGATCACTATGGGACCATGGCGGTCCGAGACCCTAGGGGTCGATTTGTGATCCGAGACATTGGCTATTTGTGACGCCGTTCCTGACGGGGAGGCTTAGTCCCGACGGGGACGTATATGATAGGCTACTTACCGGAAGGAAGGTTAAGACTTTTAGTAGGTGACACCTTGTGTATTTAATTGAGAACCATCGTAAGGAATTGACGGAAAACTAATATATTTGGACGTCCTAATATATAACTAAAACTTGATATTGCACCCAAAGCCGCGGGTGGTAAAACATAGTGAGCAAGTTTCTAATCTATGGGAGACAGAGTACATGAATGGCCTTAAGCTACTGGCCTAAACCGTAGCCGAGCCTTGAGCTGCTTGCTTAAATCGCAGTCGATATAGCCGTGGTTACCGGACGAGGGTAACCCTTCCTCAAATTGGTATCATTGATCTTTGATTTTTTGATTTCGTGCATGCTTTGTATTTCTGCATGTGTTGCGTGGACGACGATTTGAGATACGTGGTTTGGCCCATAGATGGGCGATAGGAATGTTTCGTACGTACTATGTGATAAACCTGGAACGTGTTTTGATTTATATTTTAGTTCCGGTGGTCTTCTCTTGATTTCTGCATTATGAGTTTTAGATCAGGACGATGGTATGTGTGCCACACGGATGTGGTGACCGTCGCGATTATGTAATGTGACCTCGGATCATATGATATGATATCGTCTATGAGATTTTACCGGATCATGATTTATATGATTTTGTCCCGGATGGACAAGTTAATACGGACGACGATTTAGTACGAGACATCTCATCGGTTTTCAGGGATTTCACGGACATTGTGTTTTGTTTTACGTGATTGCTATGCGATATCCCTACTTCTGATTTATGTGTACCGTTTTTATGATTGTTGATACTTGCTGAGCTCTAGGCTCATATTTTCATATTTTATCCCTTCAGACCAGTGGCTCGGATATGCTTGTACAACTTGGACGTTGTCTGATGCGGCAGATCTCTATCGGTGAGTGGAGATGTTTATATTGGTTATATTTCTAATCTCGAGGATTTATTATGGTTTTCTCTATGGCCGGATGATGGCCTTGATCCATGTATAGAATATGTTTGGAGTTATCGCATTATGTTAATGAGTTGTTGTAATGTTGAATACCTCCCTTGCGATATTTGGATAGCAGGTCGTATATTGTATTTGTCCGGATTTATATCCGATGAGATCTTTTGCGGGGTTTATCATATTGGGTCCTGCATGTGTTTGGATTGTCACGCCCGGGTTGGGTTATTATGGTTAATAGAATATATATTATTGATTTTATTTTGACCTGTGAATATTGTGTTCCTGGGTCGTGACAGTGGTGGTATCAGAGAAAAGGTCGTAAGGTGAGGTATTTTGGGTCATCTCGGATAAGAAATTGATTGAATATCTGGCGTGAGAAGTGTAGCATTTGGTAAAGAATGGAAGTTTGGGTCGTAAATATTTAAATTCGACTCAGAAAGTTGATTAATTGGCTGTGTTGAGCCGCACGAGCGACGTAATTAGTAATTCGATTTAGCAGCCAGATGAGAGTTTGGTTGCTTTGTAAATGATGGTTTGTTGTAGTCAAGATGGGGAGTCCTTCGAATGATTAAATGTGAACCGATTTGAAATAATTTTGGGGTGTTTAATCTCAATTAAGACTTAAATTGAATTTCAGAAAGTAGAGGAGGTGTTTGAGGTTTTTGACAATTCAAATGAAGGTTTGGTCTGTTGCCCATAAGTTGGAGAGTGAGGCAAGCCAGTGGTAGGCTTCTCAGTGCCGTATTCCACTCCTTGAGATGTTTTTGTGGAGGCAATTTTGGGGGTCATTCTCTGTTTGGCATTCGGGATAGTAAGGAAGGTGAATTTAGTTGGTGAAGACACGGCAATAAGTCTGTGGCTTTTGAGATTGTATGTAAGTGTTATATGTTTTCTCAATTTTTAAAGTGAACTTTGATAAAGTTTATCCCTGATGAGTAAACCTTTGATATGTTAAGTTTGTAGACTCCGATGTTCGGTCTGGATTTGTAGATATCAATGATTGGTGGATCTAATTTTATTTGATGAATCGGACTTTAATATGATATTGGGGGTGATTTGGTTAGCAAGTCACCACATTAGTGTAAATGATTTCGGTGAGAATATTCTGATTTACAATTTAGGCTATGAATGTTAGATATGAGGAAGAGCTGATCGAGAGGTGATGAAATCGATATCATTGTGCCTACAAGTTTATTGATGAAAATGTGTGTCGAGTTTATTTGGTATATGTGCCCACATCTGGCAGTCGTTATGTAGTCATAAAAGGTTTTCTGGTTGTATGGTAATTCGAGACTATTTCTTATATGAGAAGATTAGCCTGAATTGTCTTTTAGTCGGTAGTTAAGGTTGTTGCTGAGGTTGTGTCAGGAGTGACATCAATTTCGAGGAACTTGCATAGAGTCAATAAGGCATTGGTCGAGTTCCTTGCCGCGGGGTGTTAAATGTTTTTGGGATAAGCATGATGAATCTATGAGGTTATCTATGAATTATTGAAATTTAATTCGTTTGGGAAATGAATCATTTGATAAGCGAATGTTAGGAAATGGTAGGTTATTTGTTTGATCAATGGTTAGTACTCGATATTTTCTAAAGCGATATGTACTTGGAGTATTGTCAATTAAGGATATCAGGAGAATATACCTGAGGTTACTTTCAAGATAAAGATGCGGCCGTTGTGAGCTTCGGTGATGTTTTTCGGTTAGTGATTTTGTTAGCATCTTTTGTAGGTCTTATGAATCTTATGATCTTTCGGTCGTATTTTGATCTATTTATGATGGCTTCACTAATGATGTTTTGATTTGTTCGAGGAATTTATGTGGGGCATGAGTTCCGTTTGAGCACTGTGTCATAGCTGCGAATGGTAGTTTGTGGTTTGCCAAATTGAGAAAATGCGAGTTTGGTTGGAAGTAGTATTATTTTGGGCATATTGTTTCTTCGATGGCATGTTTGTATATTTGCAGAAGTTTGAAGCAGTGGCCGATTGGGGAAGGACCATCGTTTGTTGCGAAGATGCGCGATTTCTTAGATCTAGTTGAATTTATTAAGTGATTTGATGATGATTCCTGGAGAATTGTAGCATCCGAGGGACGTTTGGCTTTGAAACGATCGGTGTTTATCAGAATAGCAATTGTAATGAAAGCTTTCTAGAAATGAAGGGCAGATTATCGATAATGTCAATTTGGTTGATCCCGAATGGATCAAGTTAATCTGTGGTAGGTTGTGATGCTCCCGAGGAAGATTTGAGGTTGTGTTCTGATGCAACGTTTTCTGGTGATTGCCTATGGGTTATGGCGGTTGAATGTTTTTGATCAAAATTACTCCACTTATAGCTTGGAGTTAGCAGTTGAGGTATTGCTTTGAGGATTTAGAAATGTTATTTGTATGAAGATAATTGTTATTTAATTTGGTTATAAAGGCTTAAGAAAATCATTTCAAAAAAGGGGAATATTATTGACAATGTTTTGGGTCGAAAGTTTTCGAATTTATTATGTATATTTTCATAAGAAAAAGAAGAAGCATGCGGGTCTGTAGCCCTCAGTGGTAAGATTTGATTTGGATTCTTAGGTAGAGAATTTGATTTGAAATCCAGTTTGATGACGTTGATTATGTGGAGGTTTTGTTGAGTCCTGTGATTTTGAAAAAGTGGTGGCTTCGATTGGATAGGTTTGAAATCTCTCGGAGTAGAAGGAGACTTTGTCGACGAAGGAGTAGGTAGGTGGATCCATTCTCAGCCTATGCATATGTTGTTCAGGATTAGAGTTGCATTAAGAGTATGTGCTGCAATGTCTTTTGTTTTTGTTTTTAGCAGAGAAGTTGTAGAGTTATCGGTGAATAATTCTGCCAGGATTGGGCTCCGAAGCAAGCTCCTATCTGCGGAAGATGCTTTTGTGAATATCAGAAGTGAAGATCCTATTGTTCGAGTGGTCATGAAGCTGGACGCAATCAAGCAGAGCCTCGATTGTCGGATGGACACTCAGGGAGCAGTTGAGGTTGTCAGCAGCTATTATGGAGCTGAAGTGATCTAAGTTTGTTAAGAATGTCGAAGATTCTTCACCGGCGGAGTGGCGAGTTGATCACGCATCTCGTGCCTAAAGGTAGAAGCCAAGAGGAAGAAGCCTTCGAGATTTTGTTTTGGTTTGCGTTGGACAGCGAGGAATTTGGTGGCATTTTGGATGATGATGGATAAGTTGATGAAGTTGGCTCTTTGCTTGCTGATCAGAAAGTTATTCTTGAGTTTAGTCGTCGACACATTATTGTGATGAGAAAATTGCACAGTATTTTAATTTTGAAGCCCTTGATTGCGATTAGAAGCAGATGATTGATCAGAGTTGCGCAGTGGAATCGTGTGGATTCACGGTTATCGGTCACAAGATTTGATTTGAGGATTGAAGCAAAATATCAGATTTGCAGCCTGATTGGATGTTCAAGAAGAGTGGTTAGATGTTTCTGAAAGCATATTGAAGAAAAGAATTTCTAGTTTTGGGGGCAAATGATGGAATGAGGTTGATGTTCGATAGGACTTTTGAAGTTTTGCAATGAATTGGAGAGGTGGCCAAGAGATTGGCATTGTCCCGAGTTTGGCAAATTGTGATGATGTGTTTTGTGTATGTATGTTGTGAGAAATATAGGTTGATTATTGGCATGTGATCGAGTGTGAATTGTTGTTAATTTTGAGAAGCTATTTTATATTGAGATTTTAATTCGATATTGGGATAGAAAGATCAGGTGCTGATGATCAGATTTTTTTGGAGGAATCTTTTGATCAAGGTTAAGTCCGGAAGAATTGTTCTTATTTGTTTAAGGATTGATATACGCAAATTTCGAGGACGAAATTTTTATAAGGAGGGGAGAGTGTAATATTTCGGATCCCGATTGGATTATTTTAATGTTAATTGTGATTTTGGGTATTTTGAACGTGGTGAAAGTAAATTAAAATATTCTAAAATTTTAAAGAATGGTCGGGATTTTGGAGCGGTGCCCGCGGCGCGCCTGTGCTGTTTGTTCGAATCCGATTTGGAATTTTAAATTAAAGATTATATATATAATAATAATAATAATAATAATAATAATAATAATAAAAGAATGGGAAATCAGAAGAGGAGAGAGGGGCCGCTAGGGTTCGAGCGCGAAGAAGAAGAAAGAGGAGGAAGAGGAGAAGGGAGAAGGAGGAAGAGGGCGGCGGCGGCGGCGGCGTCGCAGATGATCGGCGGTCGATGGTGGTTGTGGGTGTGGCCGCGATTGTTGCGGCATTGTTGGGTTTAGGCGGCGACGGCACTGGATGAGGGAATCGATGCCGGAAGAGTCGACGGCGGCCGTTCGGGGTGGTAGAGGTGACATCGGTGGTCGCAGTGGTGAGCGGTGGTGAGCGGAGGCTGCGGTGTGCGGTGGCAGTGCGAGCGGTGCGAGGGGAGAGAGAGGACGACGAAGTCGTTCGATGGGAGAGGGGAGACAGCGTAGCGGTTTCGGCGTCGGCGCCGACTGGGTGGTGCCGAGGAGGCCGGCGACGGCCACGTGATGCAGTGCGGTGGTTGAGAGGCAGCAGTGGAGCGGCCGACAGCGGGTGGCAGAGGAGAGCGCGAAAGAGAGAGAGAGATTGGAGTGCGGGACATCCTTTCTTCGGCAGTAGAATGAGAAAGGCTCGATTGGATTTTTGATGCATTTTGACTACTGTGGGAGATTTTACTAACATACATGTATTTTTATATATACCCCAATTTATCAATTGTGTACATACATGTTTGTATACCAGGCCTTGGGAGATTTTGGACACCCGGACGATATATATATATGTTTGTTTATCCATATGTTGTGGAACCATGAACCAGGCCTTACACTAATCATGCATTCTCACAGCGGGGAGGGATCACTATGGGACCATGGCGGTCCGAGACCCTGGGGGTCGATTTGTGATCCGAGGCATTGGCTATTTGTGGCGCCGCTCCTGACGGGGAGGCTTAGTCCCGACGAGGACGTATATGATAGGTTACTTCCGCCGGAAGGAAGGTTGAGACTTTTAGTACTGATCCGCCACCGCTGTATATTTAATTGAAAACCATCGTAAGGAATTGATAGAAAACTAATATATTCGAATGTCCTAATATATAACTAAAACTTGATGTTGTACCCAAAGCCACAGGTGGTAAAAACATAGTGAGCAAGTTTCTAATAAATGGGAGACAGAGTACATGGATGGCGTTGAGCTACTGGCCTAAACCGTAGCTGAGCCTTGAGCTGCTAGCTTAAATCGCAGCCGTTATAGCCGTGGTTACCGGACAAGGGTAACCCTTCATCAAATTGGTATCATTGATCTTTGGTTTTCCGATTTCGTGCATGCTTTGTATTTCTGCATGTGTTGCGTGGACGACGATTTGAGATACGTGGTTTGGCCCATAAATGGGCGATAGGAATGTTTCGTACGTACTGATGTGATAAACCCGGAGCAAAATGTATTTTGATTTATGTTTTAGTTCGGTGGTCTTCTCTTGATTTCTCGCATTATGAGTTTTAGATCCGGGACGTGGTATGTGTGCCACACGGATGTGGTGACCGCCGCACGATTATGTAATGTGACCTCGGATCATATGATATGATATCGTCTATGAGATTTTACCGGATCGTGATTTATATGATTTTATCCTATGGACAAGTTAATACGGACGACGATTTAGTACGAGGCATCTCTTCGATTTTCAGGGATTTCACGGACATTGTATTTTGTTTTATGTGATTGCTATGCGATATCCCTATTTCTGATTTATGTGTACCGTTTTATATGATTGTTAATACTTGCTGAGCTCTAGGCTCAAGTTTTCATGTTTTATCCCTTGAGATCAGTGGTTTGGATACACTTGTACAGCTTGGACGTTGTCTGATGTGGCAGATCTCTGTCGGTGAGTGGAGATATTTATATTGGTTATATTTCTAATCTCGAGGATTTATTATGGTTTTCTCTATGGCCGGATGATGGCCTTGATCCATGTATAGAATATGTTTGGAGTTATCGCATTATGTTAATGAGTTGTTGTAATGTTGAATACCTCCATTGCGATATTTGGATAGTAGGTCATATATTGTGTTTGTCCGGATTTATATCCAATGAGATCTTTTGCGGAATTTATTATATTGGGTCCTGTATGTGTTTGGATTGTCATGCCCGGGTTGGGTTATTATGGTTAATAGAATATATATTATTGATTTTATTTTGACTTGCGAATATTGTATTCCTGGGTCATGACAGAGTATCCTTGAATGTTGGAAAGGGAGTTTTTTAGTCTAAATCGGAGGTGCACTTGTCGTGGAGTGGCTTAGGTCGTAACGCGCTCGTGGGGAGCGGTTTTTCTTACCACTAGGTTCGTTGGAAACGAGTAGTGGGAAAGAGAACAGCAATGGGTTGCTTTAAGAGATTGAATGCTCATGTGAGTTTGAGTCTTCCAGAGAGCGTGCTTTTGAAGTGAATTCCCAGGGCTTTTTATAGCCGCCGGACCTCACCACCTTCCCTAGGTGGCAAGTCGGGCCGTTAGTCATCTAAGGGAATCCTTTCTATCCATTGTGAGGATGCAGACGTCATTTAGGGTTGCAACAGTTGGGAAGAAGGATTTCTTCCTCCGCGGAAATGTCACACGCCGTGAATGCAGAAACTTTTATTGTGAATTGCATGCTGATTTGAGGGTTTCCCTTTCGGACTGTGTACTGATTTAGGGGCTTCCATTACAAATGAGATTGCCATCTGGGGAGATTCCTTGCATCCATCCAATTAAAACAGATGACCATTGTGTGCAGGAGAGGACTCATTGGTAGCTTTTGGCTTGGGCGGCATCCGGCTGCTTGAGGGCTTTCTTCGGTCAACACAGGGGCGTTAACCATCCTTTAGGCCAGTGGGCTACGATATTTTTTGGTCCGATCGCTTCTTTGGGTCGGCCCGCTTTAGCCGTCCCTATCAAACCCAAATAATTGAAAATATTTTATCTAATGGATATCACATTGTTTAATTTTATCATATAATAATTGATAGATAAGTATTATCCACAAAATTATAATTTCTTATTCTATTCGTAAAAATTATGTTGACTATCTTATATTATTTTTCAATTTCAAGAAATTAAATTAAAATTTCAATTCTACTTGATGCTAAAGAAAAAATTATACCAGAATAAGGCTGAATTAAACTGTTGGACTTTGATTGATGAAGTTGATTACATACTTCGAAAGTTGGTACAAAGAAAAAAAATTTGTACAAAGAAAGGAATTGAAAATTTACAAGGAAAGAAAATAAGAAAGACTTTAGAAAGGTTTTTCTATGGACTTTGCCCAGCTCGTCTAAGCTCTCGTTTAGGCTCTGCCTTCAACTGACTGGAGGAATCCTTTAAATAGACGTTGTTGAAGGTTTTGCATCGTTGATTATTGAAATAATTGAGTAGAATCTGATCCGTTGATAATCAACATCATAATTGTTAGGAATCAATTCTGTTTTGCGTCGTTGTCAACATAATTGCTATGAATCAATTTTGTTTTGCGTGGTTGTCAGCATAATTGTCAGTAATCAATTCTATTTTGCATCATCATCATCATAATTGCAAATTTGTCCTTATTCGTTGATGAAGATAATTCTGTTATTGGTCAATTTGATGAATAGTACTGTATAGTGTCTGTATAGTAATTGCATAGTGTTTGCATAGTAATGACATAATGTGAACGCTTTGACAATTTAATCTTTTTGCATAGTACTCTACATCTTTTCATCTCAAAAATTTGATCGAACGTTTAATTTGCTTTTTGACGTTGCTACTTCATAATTGCAAGCTATATATATATATTGTTGCATAGGATAAAATAGTGCATAGTGCCATATAGTACTATGTTTCGTCTGAAAATATGATAATGGCATTTTTTTGTAGAGTCCACCTGTCCTTCTGATGAGTCTTTCTGTCCAGGGAGTAGTAGGAATCCCATAAAATATTTATTATCAATTTGGTTTTGGTTATTGATGTTAAAATGGTGTAAATCTAATATGCCATTTGTGAAGCTTGGTTTGTTTGACATAAAAACTGCCAAATTGCTGATGATAAATTTTGATGATATCCAGTACCTGCAATTTAACACAAATGTTAGGATTTTTTTTAATTTGTCCATTCAAAGACTGAATGGATCTTGGGCATATCCAGCTGTATAAGGAGGCTGTGGACTAGCCATACGTGAGGTTGGTTGAGTAGATGAATCTGATGCTGGATCGTCATCTGAAATGTCAGCCCATTGGGTCTTAAAGTCTTGGACTTGCTTTGAGAGTTGTTAATACATTTTGGCCATCTGGACCATCATTGTATCTAATTGGGCCTTCTGGACTTCAATTTACTTTGTATTTTTAGTAGATCGTTTGGAGAAGACAAGATAAAGTTGGAGATCCAACAACTTGGGGACTTCTTGGTTTTGGCCTAGAGGTACTTGGTACAACTGGATGTTCTAGAATATAATGCGTTGGTGTAGTTGACAAGATTTTTGAGGTAATTTTTATAGTCTAGGCTAAAGCTTGATTTTTCTTATAGTCAGCATCAATCTCAGTTTAATTGATCATGACATAGTCGAACTTATCCCACAATTTAATTCTGAATTCTCGAACAATAGAGAGAGGAATATCTTGAATAGTTAATGGTAGATCTTCATAATGCTGATAACAAGTAAAGTGCCATGACATAATCCAGGGAACTTCATAATCAATATGGAAACTGATTATTCTGTGTGGTAAGAACATATCTTTGGGTAATTCTTTATAATGTATCATTGCATTGTTAACACCACTTGGATAGAGGACTGGTAATGATTTGAAGTAAATCTACCATTCTGTAAACCATATTGGTAATAGTTTTGGACAGATTTTGTCAAATCGGATAAACCAGGAATGAATATATGACCGGAGGTAAAAAGTATTAAACCATGCTTTTTTGTAATCTTGATAATTGTATCCTTTTGGTTGATAATGAATAGAAAAAGGTTTAGTATCCCAAATGTTAAGTCTAACATCTTGGAAAAGTTTAACATGTTTAATTTTGATAGTAGAAAAGGTAATGGTATTGTCTCGAGGATTACGGTGATATTTAATTTCAACAGAACCAGAATCAATTAAAATTAATTCATAGTACTGTTGGGTTTTAGAAACATCCGCAGTTTGGTATAAATAATTAGGATAAAATATTTTATTTGTCAATGTAATGAGTTCATTTAGTAACGGTTTTTTATAGTAAGAGGTAAGAGCAACATGAAATTTAAGTGGTTTGGTGATATAATGGTTATCATTAGACATAGGAATTGGTTGAGTAGAAGAGGAAGTGGGAGTGACAGCTTCCTTAAAACTTAATGGTGGAAAGTCACGTAAGGTTGTGTATTTGTTGGAGGTTAGTATAATCTGTGGTTTGGACATTGCATAATCATGGACAGATTATTTTGGTGGTTGCTTTACTGATGTATAAGGAGATAGAATGTCATTCTCTTTTCCTTTAGGAGGCATAACTTCCTGTAAAAAATTTTTTATTAAAATATCTAAAATATCTAATGTAATAAATTGTTCAATGTCAAAATACGTTTGCCATCATATAGAAGTAAAATCCTTTATGTCCTTGCGTAAAATAATAGAAATATTTTGATAAAAAGATGATAGATAAAATCATTTTTGCTTTTTGGTATGCAGAAAGTTCCTTTGCTAAAATAGGAAAAATAATTAAATGAATGGAATGATAATGCTTTGTTTAAAAGAAATCTAATAGTAATGTTATATGGTCTAATGTATTGTATGTTTTCATTGAATTCTATATTATTACATATATCAGATTGTATAATTTGTTCTAAGTTTTTAGTGCCAAATTCTGGATTAAGATATTTATTATCTTTATGTATTAATTTTATTGGCTTAATTTTAGTATGTTTGTAATTTTTTATAACTAACTTTATTGGCTTAAGTTTTAAGATAAAAAGTTGTCTAAAACTTTTCTTATTTATAAAATATTTATGTAAGTAAAAATTACTTGATATTTTATTCGAATATTTAGTCATGATTGATTTTTGAAGATATTTTTAAAATCTAATTAATTTTAGAAACAAATGGGTTTCAGAAATAATTAGTTTATGATGGTTAAGTAGTTGTTTGTTTATTTGATTTATTATTTGTTTTGCTAAAGTCTGTCTTTTATAATATTATTTTTTACCTTTTTGTCAATATCTTAAATTTTTATTATATTTTGAAAAAATATTTATTTTTCCTATATAAGTATTTTTGTTAAGCTTTTGATATTTTTGATTCTTATTTTGATCATACAGTGGTTGTATTTTTTTAATATAATTTAATAAATTATTTTGTAATTGTTTTTCTTTTTTGATTTTTGTGTCACGTAATAATTGTATTAAATTTTTATTAATTAATTTATTGTGAATTTGATTTTTCAATAGTTGGTTGTCTTTACTATTGGATTGGTTTAAAATATTATTATTATTTATTTGTAATTTATTTGAGATCTCTGATTGATTTTTATGTATTAAAATATTATTTTTATATCTCTGTATTGTTGATTCTTGTTGGAAAATAAAACAATAGTGTATAAATGAATTATATAGTTTATTCCCAGATAATATGTTATCAAATATTATTTTATAATATTTCTGATAATTATATTGAATATTTATTTCTATGTTATTTCTAGGAGATATTTGATAATCTATTATCCATGTTGGAGTTAATTGAAAATATTCATTCTTTATCGGTATAAGTTGTTTGTTATTTGCTATCGTAAGGTTATTCTTATTATTATTTTGTTTAATTTCTAAAGTTGTATTTATTCTATCTTTAACAAAATAAAATGAAGTAGGTTTTGCACATATTTGTTTTGGCAATTCGTTTTGTAAATAATTATTTATAGCTGAAGTATATAATATTATATCAGAAAAGATATTGTTAAATTGTATCATATAAGAGTTCTGAAGATTATTGTCATATAAATTTTTAATAATTATTTGGATTTGATCTTTACATAGGAAAAATGTTAATTGATTATAATTAGATTGATTAATGTGTCTAATAATTTTATTATTTGAAATATTTTGTTTAAGTTCTAATTCCGTAAATACATTAGACTTATTTTCTTATTTTTGTTTTAAGTTACATTGTTTAGATTTATGTCCAGGTTCTTTACATTTTCAGCATATGATTTTTAATAATTTATTTTCTTGAGAATTTTTATTTATTTTAGATGGGTTAAGTGCTTTTATAGATGGACAAGGTATTAAAGAATTTTCTTTAATATTTTTTTAATTATTTTCTTTAATATTTATGGATTGTGATTTAGAGAGTGAGGGGGATGATACGGTTATGGTATTTTTTGAGAAAATTGATGAATTTTGAATATTATTAGAATGTAATTGGATAATTTCTTGTTTGATACTTTCTATAAGAGTTTCTTTTTGTTGAATTTGTATTTTATTAGTTTGACTTATTTTTGTAGATAAATTATTGATTTTCATAGTTAATTTGTCTAAAAGTGCTTTTTCTTTGTTGTGCAGAGGAGGTTAGTGTAACATGATCTAAAATTAGTTTAGAGAATGATTCCATTTGATCTATAATTGATAAAATTTTAGTAGGTCTTGACTTAGGATGAATTAAAGTTTCTAAACTAATTTCTTCTTCTTCTTTGTTTTCACTATCTTCTTCATCTATTGGATTAAGAAGATGGTCTAACCAAAGTTTTTCTTCATCCATCTCTTCCTCATGTTCTTCTTCATCAATCTCTTTCTTAATTTCATCATTTTTAGTTTCTGTTGATAAGGTTGTTTCTGTTGTTAGGGTACAAATCATGTTTATATTGGATTGATATATATTTTGTTTATTTGAATCATTATTTTATTATCTTTGATAATAGGAGATATATTATTTTGAGAATTATTCCACATATTTTTATTTCTATCTAGTTGATTAATATTTCTTATATACGGAATAAATCATTCAAAAATGGTAAATTCTGTTTAAATAAATTCATTATTTATTTTCACGTATTTCTATATTGTTCTGTTTATTCTGTAATAAAAGTATTAAAAAATTAATTTCTAAGATTATTATATTTTTCTAACATAAATTCTTTTCTAAATGCATCCATATTTGGAATAATTTTTTTAATACTTATGATATTAATTGTTTGCATTTTTGATAGAGTTGGGGATTGTGGAGTTGGTTATGTAATAATTTCAGGAATAGGGTTTCTACTTTCTATATTTCTTGTATCATGAGAATATGTAGATGAGTATCTAGTATTTGTTGATAGTTTAGGAGTTTCATACTAATTTCTAGGATTTTCATATTCAGAAATAATTGACGAAGATCTTGTATTATTATAACTTAATGATCTAGGTAAATAATTTTGTGGTTGACTGAAATTTAAAATAATATTACCTTCAGGTGTTTCAGTAATATTGGTAAATTCTCTTCTTGTTAATGTCTAGGTGGTTGGAAAAGATTCACTTGCCAATCTTATGGCAAAGTGATTTCATCCCATTTTAATAATTTTGGAGTAAAAGTAACAGCATGTTCAGCTTCTACTTGTAAAAAATTGTCTCACTAGGTGGAGTCTGAATAAGATATTTTGGATTAAATTGACTAGTGAGTAATTTAAAATAAATTCGATAAAGAATTAAAAATCCTCTTCGGTCTTCCTGTTGGGCTAAACCAGGAAGATGAACATTAAGAACTAACGTAGTAAGTATAGTTGGGTCGTTGAGGTCAATAGTAAAGTTGGGTGCACAATTAAAATAAATTGGTCCGTTATATAAATTAGATTAAACAATTGCTAATATAGAGTCTTTATATTTTAATAAGGTTTGATCTCTTAAATATAATAAAATTGGTGTATCAATTTCTAATTTAGTTAAGGGTTTGATTGCTATCTGAATTAATCCATAATAAATATAATTATAACTTTATTGTTTAAATCTTTCAATAGATAAAGATGATAATAATTTAATTTCTTCGTATTCGTTTTTAATTGAAATGGTTTGTTCATGATCTTTAATTGTTAAAGTAGTTTTAAAATCAAAAGTTTCTATCTGATAAATTTCTTCCATGTGTTGGGTGGGTATAGTCCAACTAGAATAATTATGACCATTGTTAGGTATAATTAGTGCTTCTTTAGTGTTTGTTGTTGTATTATGATTCAAATTACTACCCTTTAACATTCATCTTAGTCTCGAAACCATTTTTAAGATTTTCTACAAATGATGCATAAAACTAAATTTTCTACAAATGATGCACAACCGTTACTTACAAACTTAATGAAATAGGAACACCCCCGACAAACAACGCCCTTTTATCACCTCGACGGGCAAACACATCGATTTACATGCTTAAATATTCCCTATCGTTTCCAAAACTATCATGTAAGTGATTATGCCTTACTAAAATGTAGAAAAAGTAGCGTATATGTCTTACTCAAGTGATGCTGGTGTGTTCTCCGTTGGTTTTCTCTTGATCAAATGGAGTCAAGAATCCATGACAAGATTAGATTATTGTATCTGAGACATGGCATGGAAAGTGGGCAAGTTAAACTAGATGTTGAGATACTTCCATCAAGAAATGAAAGTTTGTTTTCGACACATAGACTACGTGATGGATCAGTTCCGTAAGAGATAATTCGGTTTTGCTAATGAAGGAGTGTTCATGACATTACCTGTGATGCATCCGTGATGAAGATAGAAGGGATTATTTGGATCTTTTAATCGCAAACTTGCTACTAAATATGATGTGTTGTACATGTTATGCTTGATGTTTTGTCCTCTGCCATTTTATCAATAAAGATCAACATGAATCGATTCTTTTAGAAGAAGATGGACTAGATGAGAAAATCAGAGGGAAAGCCTACTGATGTGCTTGAAGTTAGTGTGATATTGTGAAGAAAATAGAAAGTCAGATAATTGTTTTTATTACTATTTTAAAACAAGGAAATTGTGACAGAAGAGGAAGAAGAGAAGAAAAAAAACTGGGATGATATAAAAATGAATATTAAAGAAATTATGATGCATTTGATGATAGTAAAATGAATAGTTATGGAGTTTTGATGCTTTCCCCACCTCTTGTTGGGGAACAAGCGCTGGTCTCGCAGTGGAATTAATGAGAGAAGCGATAACAATAAAATCTCGCAACAGAGAGAGAAAAAAATAACACATATAATTTTACGTAGAAATCCTATTCTGAATAAGACGGAGAAAACCATAGGACATTTGATCCACAAAAATTTTACTACATCGATTTGGTTACAAAAATCCTTTAGTTACAAAAAATCCTTGAAGAACAGAGCACAAGAGTAAAAATGGCAAATTTTTTTTTTTCTTTATTTTTTCACACTTCTACAATTAAAATGCAGCTATGTACATATATATATAAAGCACCGTGTCGTGCCTGCTCTATAAGACGGTCGCGTGCACTGTAAAACCTGCTACCTACTCTACAAAATTGTCTTCCTATCTTAAACTTTGCAGTTGACTTACTTTACAAAATTGATTATCAATTCTGAAAAGTTAACTGCATACTCTGTAAAGTCAGTTGCTTGCACTGGACTTTGGAAGTGATTTTCAGCGCATGCCAAATTTGCCCACCTGCCCAACTCTGTCATCAAAATCACTCCGGCAAATTTCACCATTCCGGTCTTGTGAACCACTCCGGTAAATTTTATTACTCCGAAAATTTTCACTTTTGGAAATTTCGTTACTCCAGAAATTTTTACTCCGAAAATTGCCACTCTAAAAATTTCTACTTCAAAATTTTCATTATTCCAAAAATGTTCACTTCGAAAATTTGTTCACTTTGTCATTAGGCCATGTTTGGAATAGAAATTTTCCTTCAGTATTGTACCCTTGCATATTTGGCCAAACGTGTTAGCCTACCAATTAGATATAGGCCTACACTGAAGTGGCCCATATCCCAATACCTCTTTCCTTAAAATCCAAATCCCCTTCCCTTGGCGAATGACTCGCTATTTATAATGTTACTTGCCTTGAAGGTTGTTCCCTCATTAAGCGGTTTATATCTGTGATCAAAGTATTCAGTCAATTGCTGATCATTTCTAGTCTACAACCACGCAGCATGTCCCAGATTATAAAGAAATGTTAACCATGTCAGGTAAAGTTGATCGTGAATCCTAGAGTTGTAACCGTAGGTTGCATGTTTGGTTATACTCAGTGACCGTTTGATTGACTGAACCCATCCCCTCCAATAAGTTCACTTGGTCCGGTGTCGATTAATCTCATTGTAATAACTAACCTACTAAGTAATCTCATTGTAATAAGATATGATATTTATAAGTAATTTCAGACTTAAGTTTATTAATATAATATTATTAATAAGTAATTTATTAATGCTACTTTTTATGTATTTGTTTTTTATAATTTTTCTGTAGTTTTTCATGTACCATGCATATTAACATATTACTAAAATATAACAATTTAATTTTGATGCGTACTTGGATCCGACTTTTAACAGTTTCGGATTCGGGTGGTTGATTTGATCTGACTTTGTTCGCTGAGTCTGAATCCTACACACTACTATAGAAAACGAAAGGTCAGGTGCCAGCAGGAGGTTGTCCCACCAAAAACACTCCGACGCTCAAGTCAGTAACAAGCTTTCGAACTTTGGAAGGAGAACTGGTAAGTAAAAGAGAGAGAGAGAATGAGTTTGTCGGGAGTGTTAGCCTGAAGAAGCAAAGATGTTCCCATAGCTCGCTAAGAGTATGGATTCTCACTCGCTGTTCACGAAGAATGAGTGGAAGCAGTGTCCCGAAAGCGTGGAAGTTTTGGAGGACGGTTCTCAGAGAGCGGGAGTTGACTCTGTATTTAGAGGCTTAAAGTAGGATTGGAAGGTGAACGCTTTAGAGAGAGAGAGTTTGCTCAAGCACTGTTCGTGTTCGTGGTTCAAATTGTATTAGGAAGTGTTTGTTGTCTTAGAGTGCGCGTGTTCTTCTGAAAGCGTGTCCGTCTCAGAGTGGAGACTCTGGGTTTATATATACGGTGGAAAAAGCTACCTTCCTTTGTTAGGGTGGCGTGATCCTTGGCCTAGCGCTGGGCGGCCTTCTTTGAGTTGGTGGGCGTGATTGTCGAGATTTGATAGATCGTTTTCCTTTTGAGCAGTGTAACGGATCCCAAAATTATATTCTTTCCTTTCATGTATTTTGTGATCGTTAGACTCTATTGTTGGCGTTGAATCCGTTGTTGCCTTTTTAGAGGAAATCAATTTTAAGAAAAGCGTGTAATTATGAAAATGATCGTTACTTTTCATGCACGAGATCGTCTGCCAAACTGGACCTGATCCATATTAGGTTTAACATCTTTCGCGGCGTCTTGGGTATAGCACTTCGGTCAATAGAATCGTTGACTGCTTTGAAGGAGTGCTTTTAGCCGTTTGTTTGTATGTCGGGGCGGCCGGCAACGCTATGTTGGCCATCTAACGCGTTAGTGTCTTTCGGATTTTGGGCACTTTTTATTTGGACTGCCAACCTATAAACCTACCCATCAAAGTTTATACATAATTAAACTAATGTTAAAATGACAGTTAAAATAATATTTAAAATTTTTTTAAAATAAATAAAAAATGATAATGTTTTTTTTTCAATTATTTATATAAAAAAAAGGGATATCTTCTCAATAAAGAGCTAGGGAATGTTGTCTGATCAGAGCTGGGGTCTCCAGTGCGCATCAGCAGAGGGCCCTTTCAATTCGCATCGTTGGATCAATAAAAAAAACTTTTTAAAATAGATTTTTTTTTCATGAAATATGAGTATATAAGTATTTTTATGTTTTAATATTATAAAAAATGAAAATTATTTTTATATATTTAATTTTTTTAAATGTGAACCATTTGATATAAATTTTTAGATAAGTGGTTGAAAGCAGAGTTTCTGCTCCTCTAACTACAATCGTTTAATTTATATTAAATGATTAAGATTTTTTTAAAAAATAATTTTTTAATTAAAAAATAATATAATTGTTTAATTATTATAAAATAATAATTATTAAAAAAATAAAATTTATCCCTCTTTTATAGAAATAGGCTCCCAAAGATATAGTTATCTGATGCCTTATTGATAACGCTAAGCCCAATTGCCAAAATTAAATAAGAAAATACATCACAAAAAAAATAATTAAATACAAATAAGAAATAGAGGGATGCGAATCTGGCCCCTCCAATTCATGAGGACCGTCGGATGAAGTCAATTAACATTTGTCTGAGTGAGCGATTTAATATTAATTTATTTTTAAAAATATAATTTTTTTTTGTTTTTAAAATATTAAAATATAATACACCCATATAATAAAAAAATAATTATTATATATATATTTGAAATTTATTTTAAAAAATTAAATAAAAATTATTTAAAAAAATTAAATAATCTATTAAGTTGGAGGGTCCTACGCACGATGCGTGGGAAGCCCTCAATTCGGTGAGATGCGACGTACGCTATATATTTTTTATTTAATTTATATATATATTTTTAAAAATTTTGAATAAATTCCGTCCACCATTTCGAAATATTCCGTTGCGGAACCTCTCGAATCCTCCGCCGTGTAACTTGCTTTGCTGTTAACCGCTTCCGAATCGCAGCGAAATCAGATTCCTTCCCGTCAGTTTCGTTGTTCCACCGGATATTTCTCCGATAATCTCTTTTACAGATCGGAAATTACTTTTTTTTTTGGTTTTAAAATCGGAAGACATTGCTCCGAGATGAGCGCGGGCGAGCTTGTCACTGTCGAACCTCAAGAGCTCAAATTTGCATGTAAAAATGGGTGATTGCAGTTGTTTTTTTGCTGATCTGTGATTTTCTCAAGGGTTTTGTTAATGTTCTGCTTTGCTTGTATGTTTTTTTTTTTTTTTTTTTTTGGGTTTCATTTTTCGATCTCTGTTGTCAGTCGAATTGAAGAAGCAGATCTCTTGTTCTCTTCAGTTGGCGAACAAGTCAGATAACTTCGTTGCTTTCAAGGTGACTCTTTTAATCAATTTGCTTTGTCCGTGATCAGTTGCTTGCAGAGTGTTTACATGTAGAAGGTTGGATTTATGTCTTCTTCGATGTTAATTCAGATCTTAATTTGCCTGTGATTAGGTTAAAACAACGAATCCGAAGAAATATTGTGTTCGTCCGAATACTGGAATCATTTTGCCGCGATCAACATGCGACATAATAGGTGCTCGAATGTCTAAATGGATTTATGAATTCGTAACTTCTTCCACTTCATCAATTATTAATCTTTGAGGTTAATGACATGCACAGTCACTATGCAAGCACAAAAGGAGGCCCCTTCTGATATGCAATGCAAGGATAAATTCCTCCTTCAGTGTGTTGTGGCTAGCCCGGGGGCCACCGTTAATGATATTACCCCAGACATGGTAACTATACAATCGAAAAAAATCCATGATCTATTGTGAGGATTGTTTGATGATGCTAGTAATAATATGTTGATTGGGCTATGTTTAGTTCAACAAGGAGGCAGGGAATGTGGTTGAGGAGAGCAAATTGAAGGTGGTCTATGTTTCTCCACCTCAACCTCCATCTCCAGTTCCAGAGGGATCGGAAGAAGGCGGTTCTCCACGGGGCTCTGTCTCGGACAATGGGAACTTTAGTGGTTCTGAATCTGTCACTGTGAGTATCAGATATGGTTTCTTTTACTCTTATGGTTAATTGCTATAACGTTGACATCATTATTTTAATTGTCTTATGCATTATAATTACAGGCCACCAGATCATTTGTTGAACCCCAGGACAAATCTGCAGAGGTAATGTATCTGTTCTTGGACTTATGAGCATAATTTTGTCCAAGCTAACTTTGGAAAATTTTGGTTGTGGAAAGATTCTCTCATTGTGTCGTTTTCAGCAGGGCCATCTAAAAATAGGAAAAAGAAAGTTAATAGAAATTCTTTCAATTTAAACCCAAAACCACCCCACATTATTTTGAAGAATCACCCATAATTATCCATAACAAATGATGATTAATTCTATCATTTATAGGGTAGGAAGGGAACAAATTTCTTTATCACACAAGTGGCATTTTTTTCATGAAAAAGTTAGCTAATTAAAAAAATAATTTTTCTAATAAAATATAACAAAACCGTAAGGGGTTGTAATCTTTAATCATTTCAATAAACTACTAATTATATGGCACGTCATGTGGGTCAATTTTTACATGTTATGGGCCTATGATTTTAATTGGCAGTAATGTGGTGTATGACTAGTATTCCTATGTCTTTGGAGGTACAATTTTTCATCACTACATACTACCCTTGTAGTTATAGAAGTTCAGGATCTGTTACATGGTAAATGGGTTGACCAGTCATCAGAATATCAAGAAGGTTCTTATGTGTGTGAAGTTCAACATTTTAAAGTTTATGATCATATATTTGGGCTTTTATTGTAAAATAGCGTTCATTAAATGCTCGGAAGAAGTATCCATTCAAGCATACCTTCCAAGGAAAACATGAAATTTTGAAGTAGTGTTGTCTTATTTCTTAGATGGATTTGTAAGGGTAATACTTAGGGTGTAAATAACCCTCCTTGAAAGGAGTATTAGTGATCGAGCTCATCTTATCTTTGTTGCTCCTGAAGTTGGAATTGAACATGGATCATTAAGCATCATAAATTGAGCTTAAATCAATTTACAACAGATGATCACCAGTGAATTCCTAGTTGGTTGGTATGTAATATAATGGAACATTTGTCCGAATGGTGGGTGTAGAGTTGATCTAAGTGGGGTTTTATCATTGGAGATAGGTAGGCATGATGAAAGGCAAAGATATTGTTTTTTTTTTTTTTTTCCTTTTTTTTTGCTGCTGGCCATGGTTTGTGTTACAGTGCATTTTGAAGTCTTCCGATGGAAAGTTTGGAGTTGAATGCAGTGGCAAAAAGTTTAGTATTCATTTTGATTATAGAATTGGAATAGAAATTTGGAATTGTAAATCTGATTCCAATTTTGTTGGAATAGAAATTGGGTAGAATTCAAATTTTATTGTTTGAATTATATAAGGAATTGTAGTTTTGAGAAAAAAAAATAAAGTTGAGGTATAATTAATTTTTTAATCTACATAAAAATTTTAAAAATAAGTATCCAATATAAATTCTAAATTTTTTAATGCATAAAATTTGATATAATATAATTTTAAAAATTTTATTTTTAAATATTGATAATATTTTATAGATGCATATTATTTTAATATATTTTTGACAACACTCTTTATTTAAATATTAATTTTTAGGTTTTTAAATAGTATTTTTATATATTTTTAAAAAATAAATTAAAAAACAAAATAGTGGTCAGTTTACCTTCACCCAATCCAAATAATCAAAAATATTTTATCCGATTTTCATCATATCTAATTAATAGACAATTATTAGCATTTGAATTACAATTTTTTTTATTTCTAAAAATTATAAAGAACTATTTTACATTTTTTTTCAATTTCTAAAAAATTAGAATATGAAATTAGAATCGAATCTAGGCTTAAAATTAATTTCAATTCCAAATTGTAGGCCTAATCATTAAGGCCATTAGGTCTCATGACCCCGACTCAATAGATAAATAAATAATTAAATAAACCAGAATAAATTTTAAGTTTTTCCTTTTGAATCAAACAAAACCCAAATAACTCAATTTTTCACTTTGTAACAAATATGTAAAACTTTTTATCTCCGGAGGAAAAGTATATATTCAAAACTTTTTCACTATGTAAAAAGTGCAAGTACAAAGCTTTTTACCCCATTGGAAAGTACAAATCTCATATTCAAATCAAAATAAAGTCCAATCCGAAGCACTTACATGGAATATCAACTTGTAAGACCAAATACACAAGTTTTATGACTTTTCTTCGCAAATATTTTTGTATATAAATATATTATTTCAAAGTATTAACTTAGAAAAATAAACAAATCCTTCAAACTTTTGGTAAAATCCAACAAAATTTCAAAACATTTGATAAAAGTCACATGCATACAATAATATTTAAAGTAAGAGTATAAAGGATTACATGCAAGTATAATAAAATAAGTTTTGTAAACAAAATCAAAGGATATACGAAATAAATCATAAAACAAGTTTAAAAATACTTGCCTTCTACCTCTATTTAACAGATTTGATAAAATATAGCTCTGAAATTTCCTTCATGCTCTTCCTCGCCTCTTCTTCTTTTCCTTTCTTCTCTCTCTCTCCTCACCCTTTCTTTCCCACGAAATGACCAAAAACAATGCACTTGGCCCGTAAATAACACAATCGGTGTACGAGCATCAGAGAAGCATTCATCAAGCACCATTCCACTGTACGTCACACATGAGTGTCACGTCAGGCACTAACATTTTGCTTTAACAACTCATGAGTGCCAACACAAGCATATTTCAGACGCCCCTATTCTGCCACATATGCGCATTAAGTGCCCCAGAGGCAATCCTTAGGCGTGCAACTACTACCTAGAATACACATAAGTGTGAGTCAAGTGTCTATCAGGTGCCGAGCCTAATTTTAAAAAAGTTCAGTTTTTTCACAATTTTTTAATGTATAATTATTTTTAAATTGATCCAAAATAATAGTAATGACATAACGCTTCTTAATTAAAAAAACCAGGCATTACATTAGGGTTTGTAGAGTTTACAGTGCAAAAGATGGCAATGCACTAGTGAGGATGCTTCTATTCAAGGTGGGGGTGTTATGGAATCATTTCTTTGACTTAGGGGCAGTGGCGACAGATAATGGCTGACAATATGATATTTGTAGGAAAGAAGTAGCAGCATGGATGAACATATCGATCGGTATTCGTATCAGTTATGGCCATATCGGTATCGAATATATTGGGTAATATATATCGTAATGGGATATATAGGAAAGAAAAGATTTTTTAAAAATCGTAAGTTGATAGGCCAATTACAGCAGGTATTTGCCAATACAGAAATATATCTCAATATTATCACGATATCAAAAAGTATGTGTATTGGAGCCCCAATATCATTACATATAAGCAGTTATTTGCATCAATGGGCAAAAGATGATGGTTTAGGTGGCTCTTGCTTGGAAGGGTGCAGGGGTTAGTATATTTTTCTGTGGGTTTTGGATACGGGCCTTTTGTAGGACAAGGCTGGCTGTTAGGAATGCATTTTTCTTTTGTCCTTCCCTTGTAGTTGTAGATAACATGCCCAATTTTTAATAATCAGGCTACTAGATTAATGTGTAATGTAGCATGTATGATCTCTTCTGTGCCGGGAGTTCCATTATCCTCTCTTGATGAAGCAGAGATCTGTACAAAGTTTCATCTGATGCAGTTTTTGATTCCATTTAGGTTGAAAACTATGGTACTAATACCTAAAGTAGTAAACCAAATATCTTCAGGTATTTGTCTATGGTATGGAACTGACGTCATAGTATAAGCCATATATTTACTTCTGCCTAGGACCCCTTGTCCCCAGGAATGATGTTAGTAGTTATAAAAATATTTTACTTCGGGAGCTATTCCATAGCTTTTCTCCTTTTCAATGGTTTTTGGCGAAGAATTGTAGACTCCTCCTGCTGCCATTTTTTGTGGTCCTTGAACGAATCTTCTTTTGATATGATTGTGGAGTCTTGAGGATCCATGTTAAGGGAGGTGGTTCCCTAGGAAACATAGACACTCTCTCGAGTTTAAAGTATCGATGTTCGACATGTATCGGACACCGACACACTCCAAAGATGTTGGGATATATGTTGGACACGCTTCGACATGCGTTAATTTATTTTTTTTATTCTAACATATTTTAGACACGTTCTGAATACATCCTGATATGTTTTGGACATGCTCTGGAGACATCTTGATACGTTTGGACACAATCCAAACACGTCTGACATGTTATGGACATGTTTTAGAAGCACGCCATCTTGCACATAGAGCGGGAGAGAGAAAGAGTTAGAGAGAGGAAAATAAATTTGGATTGAAGCTGTAATTTTAGGGTTTTTGTCTTCCGTGGAGAGAGAAGACGACAACCGAAAGTGATTTAAGGGTTTTGATCATGTGAAAGGGGAGACAAATATTGGCCATCCATTTTGTTTGAAACAGACAATTAATATCTAGAACTTCGTTTTTCTTTTTTCTTTTTAATATACCGTTGTTCTGGGGAGTTGGATTAAATTCAACGGCTTAGAATTCGCAATGTTGGATTCTGCATCGCTCAGGTTATGGTGGGTTATTTTTTAGTTTTAAATTATTTATTCATAAATTGGTAATTATGATTTAATTATTTTTTAAAAAAATTAAAAAATTAGTCAAAATCATTATTGAAATAATAATCCATTTAATAATAGATAGTTCAAATCTAAAAAATAACCTCTTCCATCTTTTTAAGAAATGAAAGCCCTCTCATCACATCCAGCATCTCCTATCCCAAAAAACTCCTCACTGCATCAGCTGTTCCCTGAAAACATCATTTTCTAGCTTCTCTTAGTGTTTGAGTGGTAGCCAAATTTATTCACAAGTGAAACAAATCAAGTCTTGATAATCTAACATACTGTTCAATTGTCAATTTGGCAAAAATGAGAGCACACTAACCCACTAACAAGGCTATCTTGAGAGAGAGTGGGGGTCCTGCTTGAGAGCAGCCATACCTCTCTTTCATTTCTGTTAAGAGTTCCCACTCTTTTGGATTATCTCACAGTTAAGAGACTCTCTTCGTAGTAGTTGATACTTTTCTTTCATTAAATTTTTATAAAATACAAAGTCATGACTCGAGAAAGAAAAGACGAATACGAAGATGAAGCAAATGAAGGTGATAACACAGCTGATATTTTTTGAAGCAATAACTTAATTTCTTCATCATAAATAAAGGCGGAAACCTACAAATTTAATATCAAAAGTAGTGTTCATCAATTAAAAAAATTATAAATCATAATTTTAGTTTAAGTGTTACTAACGTGTTGTGTCCTTAATTTTTAAAAAATAGCGTGTCGGTGTATCCGTGCCTCGTGTCAGCATCCGTGCTTCGTTGGTGGTTCCTCCCTTAACATGGTGATGTAGGGACTCTTCTCTATGTGCAAATATTCCTGGTGTGATAGATTGTACGCTTGTAAGGCTCTTCCACATACATTTAAAGAGGGTAACACTTATACTCCTAATAAATACAATCAAGTTACCAAAAATTTTCATGTCAGGAAGAAACAAAATGACTAAGTTGTAGCCACGTCAGTCCTCTCTTAATTGAAAGTCCTAGAACTCAAAAATTAACCATTCCTCACGTGTATCGTCAGCAGTATCGAGCTAGCCGCATTGTCTTTATTTAGTGTCACCCTAATGGGATACAAATCCTTTGGATTAATCGTAACCACCACAGATGGCAATGGTTCCACGTCCAAATATCATGGATGAAAATATCGGTATCAGTCTCGACCATATTGTTATTAAATATATTGAACAATATGTATCGATATCAGTATATTGGCATGAAAAATTTTCTGAAAATCGTAAACTGGTAAAGCTATATCAACTGATATATTGAGATATTGTTACAATATTAGAAAAATATTGATATTAAGGGTGCTCGATATTAATATATGTTAGTGGATATTTACATCAATACTAAACATAAATTCAACCCATTCACCGCCTTTGTGTTGGCTTTGCCATTTGCAATAGTAGTGGTGGAAGCTTTCGTGCCAACCTTTTTGGCCCAATGTACATCAGTGCAGGTTTGGGCTTTTGGTCACCAGGACCCTACTCTTAAAGAAAATTCAGGAGGCACAAAATTTGTGGTATTCTTTTTCTTCCATAACATAGGGGCATGGATAAAAATAGTAGTATTACTATCAGTATCAGTAGTGGCCTTATCTGTATCAGATAATATATATTGGTATCGGATATATCAGAAGAAAAAAAAATTTTTAAGTTACGTAAGTTAATAGGACCAGTTTGGCCAATATGTTGTTGATAGGGCTATATATTGTAATATTGTTGCGGTATTAGAAATATTAGTATCAAGGGATTCTAATATCGATATATATTGGCTGATATTTACATCAATGTACCGGAGAGACTATCCAGGTAGTGAGTCATATTATGTAGATGCTTTACTTCCGGATCAATTGGTATGATTTCAGAGTTTAGAGGGTGTGCTAACATATGATTTCAGAGTTGAATGGTGTGGCAGAAAAGTGTTCCGAGATAGAGCTTCATGAAATAATATGTTAGTGAAATTTGTATTGTTTCTATTTAAGCAACAAGGGTAAGGTAATGAAACTCTTTGGAGATATAAAGCAAGGAAGCTAGATGATTCTAAGGCCAATACTAGTGGCAGTATGGGGAATTCGTAAGACTTGACTGGAATGTAAATTATTGAAGAACTTTTGTATTATGCTGCCATTTTCCCGCAAATATATATATTCTTTTGGGTTGTATGAGCAGTATGGATGGAAATATTAATATTGATATCGATATCAGTTCTAATTATATTGGTATCAGACATATTGTGTTAGTATTAAATATATTAAAATGAAAATTATAAGACAACGGAGCCACATTGGCATATATATATATATATATATATATGTAGTCATATGTTGTAGATCCAAAACCATATTCTGATATGCTGCAATATTGAAAAATATTGGTGTCAAGGACCTCAATATCAATACGTATCATCAGATATTTGCATCAATGATGAGTAGCGTTCAAGGTGGTGGTTGGTTTTTCTTACGGTTGATACCGAGGGTTTCCTTTGAGTGCACTAGAGGGTTTCCTAAATCTGATCATTTAGGGGAGCTGGAGTGGGTAAAACATTTCCAGTTTGGGTACATCTGATGTAATTGAGAGGCATCCGCTTAGGTCATCTTGATATATATCAACTTACGTTCCTATAAAACAAAGTCATACCAAATTATAAATTCTTTAAGCTTGGACGTTAGACTAGCTACTTGAAAACTAGATTGAGCTTGATTAATTAGCATGTAGAAAAAAATCTCTTGAATTTGATAATCGTAAGGAAGAAAGAGAAAAAAATCATAGGTCAAATGGATCGTGTATCAGATTTCTAAATCCAAAGTAACTCTAGATTTGTTCTATCAAAGCAGCGAAAAGATATCAAACAATATTATATGGGTTTAGGTCTGAAAAAAGTTAAGACGAAGAAAACAATACAAGATCTGTATGAAACCGAATTCAATTTCTTCTTGAAAAGATCTTTTTATATTCAATTGAGATGGGACAATCTTTTGAATATAAAATTATCAATAATATCTAACATGTAACATTCCTTAGACCCTGTTTGGTTCTAAAAAAATTTAGAGGAAATAAAAAAATATAAAGAAAAGTATTTTCATATGTTTTCTTTACAAGAAAAAATTGATGGAAAATGTAAAAAATCGTAACATTAAGGTTTGTAACAATTTCTTTTTGTTTTTTTCTTAGCAACAAAACAAAGAAACTTTTTATTGCAAAATTATTTTATTTTCATGTAATTTTCCATTTTTATCTCAACTAAATCAATTTCTTACACTGACATTTTTTTTCCTTAGGGAATGTTTGGTTTAAGAAAATCAGTAGGAAAGGAAAATAGTAAGAAAAAAATAAAATAAAATAAAAGGAAAATATTTTCTTTCCTTTATTTGGATGGATGGAAATTCATATTGGTAAGAAAATAAATTTTCAAGAAAATATTTTCATTGTTTGGTTACCAAAGAAAAACTTTAAAAAAGAAATATACATGCATTTAATATCTTAATAATCTCGTTTTGGTAGCTATTTTATATGCTTATTTGAACTGTTTTAATTTCTCAATCTATACTTAAACGGATCCAATGATCCATTGTAGGATGATAAAGGGGGAGAAAAGAGTAGAGGGGAGGAGAAGAGAGAAAGAGAGCAGAGGAGGGAAGAGAGTTTAGAGGAGAGTTTGGGTGGCTGATTATAAGGGGTAGAGCTTGGATAGGAGCACCCAATTTGTTTGGAAAATTAAACAAAGATACCTAATTCTTTCTCACGCAGTTTTTTATTTTCTTCTTGTTTTAAATTGAAATTGATTATTCATGTTACATTATATTTTTGCACATATTTTCACATCATTTTTTCATAAAATCTTA
The DNA here is from genome assembly GCA_033239525.1 of Nepenthes gracilis. Lineage (NCBI taxonomy): Eukaryota > Viridiplantae > Streptophyta > Magnoliopsida > Caryophyllales > Nepenthaceae > Nepenthes > Nepenthes gracilis. The sequence goes on from BSYO01000037.1 coordinate 3,267,656, forward strand.
TATCCAATCCAAATATCAAAAATAATTATTTTCAATTTTTTTTCTTTTCCTTCACCTTTTCTTTGTGGATATATTTGGATCAAAGAAAGTACGAAGGAAATGAAAATAGTAAGAATTTTTTTTTTTTTTTTAAAGTATGTCTTCTCTTTTTTGTTTGGATATGAAAATCCATTTCAGAAGGAAAATAAATTTTCAAGAAAATTATTTTTGTTCTTTGGTTATCAAATAAAAACTAAAAAGAAGAAGAATATATGCCTTTAATATAAAATTTAATTTTTCTTCCTTCATTTTTTTTGACTTTTTTCGTGAATTTAAATGGAAAATAATTTTTAATAAATTATCCATATTTTCCATGTTATTTATTTCCTAAAATTTTCTATCCAATTTAAACACCAAAAAACATTTTATTTTATTTATTTTTTCTTTTCTTCATATATATTTTTTTAAACCAAGCATGCCCTAAACCATACATACCCGTAGTAGTTTATTTCCTTTGAAATTTTAAAGAATCAAACAAGTCCTGGGTATTTAGAATCTGAACATTTGTTTGTTTAATGTCTTTTGCTCCCCAAGTTGATTGCGGTAATAAAAATTAGTATTTCTGCTGCTTCTCTTCTTTGTCTTTCTTGTTTTGTACAACTGCTGTTTGATTTTTTATTTTTTAATGGACCGATGGAGTAACAACTTTTTGTATTTGTTTTAGTAAGTGTTGTTAAAAGCATTCCAGGCACTCGTCTGGGTGCCCGGGCTAGGCAAGGCAATGTGTGGGCACCTAGCCCATGTATGGTGAGGCGAAATGTCCGAGTGCTTGGAACAAGGCAATAGGGTGCCTGGGCGCCCACTTTTTTTTTTTAAAAAAAATAAACTTTTATTAGCTTTTTTAAAATATTCCCAACCTTTTAATAAATTTATAATTTTTTATTTCTTTTAAATGTATTTGTTTTGTATGACATAACCTTTTTTTGCTGTTTCATTTGCACCATACAAAATTACCATATTTATTATATTCGCTGTTAGTTGAGCTCGTGAACAACCAATCTTGAGCGAAGGTAAAGGTTTCGAGTTTTAGAGAGTAATTGCATAGCCTTCAAAGTTCTAAAGCAATAAGAGTAGAGAAAGTGACTAATTTAGAAGAAGTAGATGGGGAGATTGATAGCTATAAATCGGATAATGGATTTGATGGAGGCGTATTTGATGATAGTAGTGACAAGGATGATGATTAGAATTGTGTATATTGATGATTATTAGACCATCTTAAGATTTTGCATGGGCCTGAAGTACATATTGCAGGCTGGTAATTTTGTTGGTTGTATTATTTGCAATGACGAAATACTTAGTTTATACCTGTACGTTTATTATTACTTTCTGTTGTTTAAGCATTGATTAACATTTTTCTTCATTGTTTGTGGACTTGTTTATATTTTAATTAGCTCTTTACTTGTCTCAAGTGAGCACATCGGGCAATATAGAATGCTAGTGTCTTACCTTGCCTAGTGCTTTTGACAACTCTGGTTTTGATCCCTATTTATATCTTTGTCCATGGTATCTGCGGTCAAGTTGCTTATGCCTTCTTGGTAACATGGCTATATCTGGGGATGGAGTGATGTTATGGTGCGTCAAATGGGGAGACTCCCATATTCACCTAGTACTTAGAATCAAAAGTGGGTGGATTAATGGTAAAAATTATATCAAATAATTTAAATAGTTGATCAATCTTCACCATTATTCTATTAAATTTGTAATCGTAGTTATTGGATGGTATAAGAGCCTCCTCATTGAGCGGGCCTTAACAGCTCTAGTCCTTTTATGGCAATTATAATGGGTTTGGTCCTAGGCTTGTCTTCTTCTCTGTGTCTTTGGACTTGGAGGTTTGTGGGGTGAGTCCGAAAGTAATAATAATGTTGCTCTATTATAAAGAATAAGTCACGTGTTCAATCCTCAAACCTAATAAATATTGGTTAGATTTTCATATTCTTCAAAATCCTTGTTGAACGGAATTATAATTTTGTGACAGTAGAAATGGAAGGGATTGGCTTGGATTGTTTTAGAAAAGAAAAATATAAGTTTTCCATTACTTAGGGAGACAAATTAATCCCCTTGCCCACAAGCTAACAAAATACCGGTGATGTTATGGTTTTCTTATATTTTAGGTTCTCATGATTTGAAATTGGATAGATGAATATTGGAGATTATATTAAGTAATTTAAATTATTAATTTAATCTCCAATATTTATCTATCTATCCGTTATGTCATAACTAGGTACGAGTAAGTAATAATTAAATTAATAAACTAAATTAAATTTACTTCCTTATGATTTAATATACAAATAGCCCAAATATTGGGACGGACCTAACAAATCAAAACCGAAAACAACTTAATTCCTATAATGTTTAACAACGAATACAGGACTTGACCAAACCAATTTTGTCCGGTCTATAAAAAATCAATATAACAACTTACTGATAACAAATCTATCCGTAAGAAAAAGTATCTAAAGACATTCAAATCATAACAATATAAAACCTGTATAAACATTCATCTGATGACAGTATTCCAAAATGATTTTACAAACCATAATAAATGAATTAAACAATAATTCCCCACATAAATCTCAAATACACATTTGATACAAACAAATAACTAGCTTTCAAATCTCTTTCGTCTAAATCTTGTAAATGCTCCAATGCCTTATAATTTGAAAGGATTAGAAAATATGACAAATTATGAGTTTAAAGTTTAGCAAGTGCATGTATACATATATGTACAAATCATGTGCATAAAATAGATCAAATGATTGAAAACTTAAAGCACTTGTGAAAACCCAGTATGTCTAAATTTTCAAACGCATAGTCCAAATCACAATTTTGTACACAAAATTAGTGCTATATATATATATAATAATAATAATAATAATAATAATAATTAATACAAATGGTACGAAATCATTTAAATGTCCAAATCATATGATTCCAAAAGTCTTCAATGTTCAAATTTGGGTAAATCTAAATATTATGTCAAAACTTGCGAATCTCAAAAGGCTAACCATTTCAAATGTCTCAAATATGATACAGTTCAAAATCTCACAATGCAAATCATGCTAAAATATCATAATCAAGGGTCAAAGGCTAATTTGCAAAAAGGGTTATACGTACTTCCGATAATCTTAGACCAAAATATTACTATTTAAATTTGTAAGCAGACCATCTATAATTACACTTTATAGACTGGGTCAAATGCCGCTTTCTTTTATCACCTATGGGAATAGTTATGATCTTCAAGTATACATGATATATTATGACATCTAAATATATTTGTTCTATTTAATTCTTTATTATAATTCTCAATAAAACAACAAATAGGGTTCTAAAACAAATATCTAAAACTTTTTTGTTACTGTGGGAAATGTATAAATATTCAAAACTTTTTACTCTATGGGTGATGGGTCTGGTAATCCATGGGTTGGCCCAGAGCAGGCCTACAGAGCAAACCACCCTGCCAACAGTAGTAATCTAGCAAAGGGCCTACGCGGCCTAGAATCTAGGCAATATAGCCCGAAATTTGCCCGGCAGAGTATGGGCCATCGAAGCCACCCTTCGAATTGGCCTACTAGTGCAGCCCAACAGTATCGACCTGGCAATTCCCGTTCAACAAGTCCGCATGATCGTCAGTCTGCGGCGCTGCGACCGCCAGTCTGACGTGCCCTGACTATTTGAAAAAGTGTAGCTTGCTAGAAAAGTAAGGGGTAGCTTTCCCAAGACACCAGGGAATTGCGGTGCTATCAACATTCTATTGATAGCTAGTTAGTGCATACTCTGCAAATACCCTCCTTCTCGAAAGGAGAAGGGGCCTCTTTTGAAGAAAGGAGAAAACAAAGGGAGAAGGCTCTCTTGGCCTCGACTTCAGGCTAGTAGTCATCGAAACTCACTCCTACGTCTCAAAGCTATTCTCCAGTCGAGCGCATTCACTGGAGTTTAGTCCTTCATATCCAAGCCATTTTCCAACCGAGCGCACTCACCGGACTTCTGTTCTCCCTTAATACTCAATCCCCTGCTACATGCATCCACACATTATTATTTCCTCCTATCTTTCCATCTGCTTGGAAAAGATTTTTGATTTGAGTATCAGAGAACATATCAAGAAACGAATCATGCTATCCTCTGATCTCTTATTTGTTAGTTGTGTTACGCAAGATCCAGAATCAAAGTAACAAGGACTGGACCCGCTTCAGCTTGACCTCCAGGGAAAAGTAAATGGCACCCAAACTCTCTTGGTAATTCGGATTCTGGGATGCATTATTGGTGCCATTTGTGGAAAACGATTGAAAAGTCTAACCACTACACCAGCAAGAACGAACAAGGTTAGCACCAGCGCTCAAGCCAGTGCACCAGCCATGGATGACGCCTCCTATGGTGACGACCCCCTCGTGGGTAGTCAAGAGGACGAACGACTTGCCCCAGGGCGGTCGCACCTATTTGAAGGTGCTACACTGGGGGCTCCCCTTCCTCTAATTCCTTGATCTCAGCGTTCGAAAGGAGTAGTCAAAGGACGAGACATCCCCCTTAGAAGATTCGTTGGGCTTATAACCTCACGGCTCAAGCAGCCATGAGAGACAGGGCCTGGGCACTGTTGGAGGGCCGATTCAGCCGCGAGATACAGGAGGCCCCCTTCCAGAGAGAGCCTCATTTAGCGTCGACAGGCACTCCATCAACTTGGGACCTAGCACCCGAAGTACCGATCCGATGTCCCTCCCGGATCACTTTTGGGCTCTGTCAGGCTTCTCAAGACCTCAGTGGTACCCGGTGTGAGATAGACAGCAGACTAGAACGCCCTCGATTTGGTAGAGTCTACAACCTCTCGCATGTGACGTTCACGTCGAAAGAGGCAGCCCTTGCATCAAGAGGGCTCCCCTTAATACCTATGGGCCATACGGCTACCGACCGACTGACCGAATTGGAGGTCACGCGACCCATCGCGACGCATGAGGATTGCCGAGTCCACACTCCGGACCGACCTCTATAACTAACTGTACAGTGGGAGCTTGGCATCTCAGACCCGGCACTCATCCCTTTAGGGCCAAAGGAAGTCCATGAACTCCGCCATTGGCGGGGCAACCTCCAGAGATGAATGGAGGTTGCCCCGTTGGCATAGATTTGTTGAGCAAAGCGCCGAGTGCGGAACTACGACTCTTGAGGCCATGATCGCCGGTGATGGAGTCCAGTCCCCCAGTAAGCACTTTGCCGAGCACGGCAGCGAGAGAACAAAGACACGTCGATTCAGCATAGCGAACCCAATCTTTTGGAGTGAAGAGGCCGTAGGTAGAGACCACTGACTGGTCCCCTGACTTACGGAGATTGTCTCTCGCCTTGACACCCCTCCAGATCGGGGCATGTGTGCCGTGCTCCCAGAGCAAAGGGCTAGCCCCTCGGGCCTAGAGTGCCCTCCGCCCCAAGAGTTCCTGCAGGCGATTTCCTGCCAAGTACAGGTAAGTCAAACGTGTACATGCTGAATGTTTGAATGACATTAATCGCTTGCTCCATTTATTATACCGATTATGCGAATGCTTGTATGCTTGCATCAACTTCAATGCCTAAACTGCACCTAAGTCCGGTGAACCTTCCTTCACTTGCTACCTAACCGATAGCGACCCAGTCAAAAAACCTCGGTCCTGTTAGCCTTGAACGGAACCTATCAATCAAATGTACACAAGTTGCCCTAAATAAAGAATTCAATCAAATCACAGGACCCAAAATGAACACCGATTATACCCTGACGTCAACATATACTTAAGGACAATCATGTTATTAATATCAGAGTACTCAAATATTACAATTCAACTGAACTATAAAAGAAGAAAACCAAAATCTTTCGGGCATCAACACTATACATTGCCAACTCCAAAATTTTCAATAAGAATGTCCAATACGACTATCATTTTTGCTGAATAATAACACATAAATTGAACAAAAATCCTAATCTAACTCTCTACTAACGACACTCTGGTCCAAACCTCTTGCAAGTAATCCAAGTCGTTAATTTGAAGGAGTTAGTAGAAAAAATAAAAGTAATAAGAAGTCAATTGCTCAATAAGGTATATATATTTTTCATATTCAAATATATAATTTACATTAAAAAGTGCTGGAATGAACAATGAATCAAAATTTAGATGCAAGGCCATTAGTTTTCATAAAATTCATGCATAAATTTCAAAATTTTTTTCCCAGTTCTTAATCGACAATGCTCTATGGAAAATATGCTCAAATTATAATATTTCTTATAAACCAAAGATTAGTAGGGTTTCACCAACAAAGAAGCAAATAATTGAAATTTGGATTATGTATGCTTTTATAAAATCAAAATTCTTACGTTACTATTGAAGACCCATAGGTGGGTATCGTACATATAACCCTATAGATGGGGCCGAATGCTGATTTCAACCTATAGATGATAGGTTCAAATATCGATTACTATTATAATATACTAAGACATATTATAATATGTCACTGCTAAGTCTTTTACAATGGTTCGTGTAGAAATGAATGGAAAACTCTGCACAATACAAATTATCGTTTATATTTTCTCATATTGGATAAAATATCTTTAAGTTTTTCACAAAATTTGTAGAGTTCTCATTATAATACTTTCAAATATTTGTCATGCAGTGCATCAAAATCTACAGGGACATGAATATGCAAATTTTAAAATATACAAAAGATGTATCATGAAATTTTAAAACATATGGACTGGTCATGGCAAGAATCTGTAAAAAAGCTTGTAAAAGTTTATAGTTTTAGCATTTCATTTCAATTAACAAGCATGCAGGAGCACATTATAACAATATCAAGACATGTTAGGCATATATTTGAGAATTTAAAACCTGCTGGACATTATATACGTAAATTAAAATATATGAGAGTATTAAATCACAATTTCAGCACATGCATGAGTATAAATGCAAAAACTAGCTTGACAATACCATATGTGTGAATTAAGGACATGAATTTTATGAAAGTTGTAAAAAATGAGAACAAGAATTTATGCATGTAAAGTACAAGCATTTTAGCTACGAAAATATGACTTGTATGAATATTTGTTTGGAATAATAAATGCTTAAGGAATTATACAAAAATCAGCAACAAGGAAAAGAGACTTGGGATGTACTTATCTTATCTTCAAATTCACCGAAATTTTCCTTGAATTCACTTCTAATATCCTTCTCTAATCTTTTTCCTCTCCTTCTTTCTCTTCTCTCAAAAATTTGGCAAAAATAACTAAAAATTATCTGAATGGGACTTATATATAAGACTAGTGCATGTGTGTTCATATGATGCACATTGATCGCTACAGCGCATTGTGGCACATGAGTATGACCTCAAGCGCTGGCAACTGGCCAAAAGTGCACATGAGTGTTTATTGGGCGTACATTGGGTGTGAGCAATCTGTCAAAAGTGTGTTTGAGCGCCAGCCAGGTGTCCTTTAGATGTAGCCCCTCAGACCATACATGCAGGTATCTCAGTTAGGCGTCGGTTGACCTAATGTGATCCAATCTAAAATTGACTTTGACCCAAAATTTTCTTTTAACCTCAATTTTTTATTTTCTTAACTTAATTAATTATAATCAAAATTATAATTTGAAACTCGTATCTTATATTTTACCTTGGCATTGGATAATTTACACATGCTTTGTCATATGTGAAATCTGGGGATAAATTGTTGAATATTTCAGGTAAAAGCTCTTGTTGCGAGGCTGGCTGAGGAGAAAAATTCGGCGATCCAACAAAATAACGAACTTCGTCAGGAATTGGTAAGGATCAAAGCTAATGATGAAAATATTAGAATCAAATATATTGAAAGAAAAAATTTTATCAGAATAACAAGTTTGACATGGTCGAATTGGCTGATATATTAGCCAAATATTGGGTGTATCGGCCGATATTTTAAATATCGGTGAAATGTCGGATATATTGGCAAATATTGTGAATATTAGCTGATATATGACGATACATCGACGATTCGGCAACATATTATTATATTATTGTAATATTGAAAAATATTAATATCGGAGGCCGGGTAGAAATATTTACTAGTTGATATTTTCATCTATGAGCAAAGCTGCATTTTCTTGGGCTTCATGTTTAGGTTGTAACTGTTTTTTTTTGTTTTATATGCTTACGTTATCTGCTATCAAAATGCATTTTTGAGATAAACATACAAAACGATATGACAATCACAATAAAGGCCTTTTAAAAGTCTTGGTGGACTTAAAGTTGGTTCTTTTTAACTTCACTATCACAAGTTCAAACCACAGAAATATAATAAATAGGCTGTGTATATCTGATCTTCTATAAACCCTAGAACATACTGAGTTTAGTGCACCTGGCCAGTTCTCCCAAAAAAACCCTTGAAATGTCCATTTATTTACATCTTATGAAGTAGACCCCATTAAAATTGGATTTATACCGTATATGATCCAGGTTTAAGTAAAAGAAAATTATCACCTCTAAGTCGGGTTGGGTGGGACATGACCTGGGCCCTCAAGTATATGAAATGAGAATTTTGAAGTGTCTATTTCAAAGCTCCTGTGAACAACTTATTCAAGAAGTTGGAATTGGAAATTGATGAAACATGTTTGGGTCTAGATAAATTTGTAAAAAAAAAATGGAAAAGAAAAAAATATGAAGGAAAATATTTTTTTATGTGATATAATAAAAAATGTAAGAAATCTGTAATAATTTTCTTTTTTTTTTTCTCTTATGACAACCAAACAAACAAATTACTTTTATTACAAAATTGTTTTCTTTTCCATGTAATTTTCAGTCTATATCTAACCAAAGGAAGCAAAATATTTGTTTTTCATTCATATATTTTTATTTTTTTTCTTAATGGTTTATTTCCTTTAAATTTTATAAGAATCCCGTATGGGAAATTTTGAAGGAAAGAAATCAATATGGGAAAAATTAAAATTGAAAAAATAGGTTTTTCCTTTGATCGGATTCTTGATCGAAAAATGCATGGAAATGAAAATAAGCTTTTAAGAAAAGTACTTTCTTTGTTTGGTTGTGTAGAGGAAAATGTTAGCCGACAATTATCGTGTCTTTTCGATACTGATATTTTTCAATACCGTGATAATATTATAATATGTTACCATATTTGTGATATATCAACTGATATTTTTATATAAATTTACAATTTTTAAAATTTTTTTCTTTTGATATATTTAATAACGATACGTATTATCCGATATAATTACGACTATTACCGGTTGGATATTTGCATCCATTTTGTCAAGGGAAAATAATGAGAAATGTTACATGCCCTCAATGTTATGATTTTCTTAAAATTTTATGACATTTTTTTCAAGTATGACATTTCTTGTAAAACAAGCATAAGAAAATATTTTTCTCTTCTCTATAAACTCTTAACATGCATAAAGGGTATTTTGATGGATTTGCCAACTAGTTACTGTTCAATAAATATGAAACTATCTGTCATTCACTATTTATATAATGAATATGAAACATCGATATTTTGATTAAAATATCAGTAATAATATCAGTCACAATCGTATTTGGGGACAAGTATTGATGTCAGAGGTATCAAACATAAAATTATTTTTGTAAAGCATAACAATATGGGTCGTGGGAAGTATGTTTTGTTGCATTATCAGGGGGTTAGAACCGGATTTGGGGGCATGTTTAAATGAAATTTCAATTGTAGATATTTTAATATGTACAAAAATTACATATAATAGTTTATAGATTGTTTTATAATATTAACATTAATTAAATATTTAATCTCATATTAAAGTTTTTTAGGAAAATAACAAATTTCATCTGTTAGATATTTTGCATCCAAAAGATGAGAACGAGATGTATTAGGTGCATTTCTCTAAAGAGATGTACTAAGTACTAAACTTCAAATCGGTTAGAATCTATATATATTGGCCAATATTTCATTCCATTAGTTATCAAGGAAAAATATCGGTCAAAATTTTAAATATTAAATCGATATTTGTCAATATTGGGCCTTTTTTATACCAACATTTTTTTATATCATGACAATATCATGGTGACCTGGTCGAATTGAGAGAAGTTGTAGGTATTATTGCGGGACAATTTATGTAATATGTTATCAAAACAACAATATAATACAATTTGTCGGCCGATATATCGGTGATATATCCGGTCGATGTTTTCCTGCTATTTTATGATTTTGAGAATTTTTTTTTTCTTCCGGTTAGTTCAATGACATTGGTTGATATTTTATTATATAGGTATGACTATGAAACATTTTGTGATTTTTATTTGCTTCGTTTTACAATTGCGCGAGTACCTCATGCAGGAACTGTTGAAGCGCGAAGCTAACAAAACGCAAGGCGGAGTTTCATTTCTCATTGTATTGCTGGTTGGCTTGATTGGCATCATTTTCGGTTATGTCGTGAAGAAGGCATGATCCCGAGCCGCCTGGCAACATGTTCTGCCATTTATCTCTGTGATCTGCAGGAATCAAAATGAAAGATCAAACCGATAAGAGAGACGGCTCGTTAGCCGTTGGCTGTGCCGCAAAAGATATTGGACAGGCTGTAGGTTGTGCTTGTTGTTTGTAGTTATGTAGGGATTTACTAGTTTTCCTCTTGAACTAAGGCTTTGTTGACAAATCGATTCTTTGGTAATTTAAAACTACTTGGTTGTTCCTTCTTTATGCTTGCTTCTAGATTTAGAGATGACATGACCTCTTTCTTGTCCCGAAACAGGAGAGCAGCGGTCATGGTTCTCTCGGTGAAGAAGGTTTCATGTTTATTAAACGGTTGTGATTAGAAGGTAGATAAATCAATTATAGAGACTTGAGTAATGTAAATCACTTGATATAATCTCTATCATTCATTTACTTAAATTTTAATAGTAACCGTTTGGTAGATGTAAGATTCTGACATGTAACAGGGCTGTGGCCGATGTGTTCATCGTCTTTTTTGATTTTTGCAACTGAGGACGGGTTTGCAGAGGCATTTGAGATTGCCTTCTGCATTTTGAACTGTTATTTGTTACTGATGTAGGTTGATTATATTAGAAAACTGCGGATGGATATGTATTTGAAAATAAAATTTTACATAGGTGTAATGTTGAAGTATATATTATATCGGGATCGGAGCCAAATGCTGGTCTTCCCGTTTTAATGCCGTATAGATAAAATCCGCTAATTCAAAAGGAGTCGGGGCAAAATCGGTGCATGGCCAAAAGGGCTAGGTTACTTTGGCCTTAGGGGGCGGTGGGGGGAAGGCGAGGAAGAGGGGTGGGATGCAGTTTATTATTGGTGGTTGTGACGGTGGTTGGGGGGAGCATGGAGGTGGAGTAGCGTGGTGGTGGAGTGAGATGAATTCTTTTGATTCGAGATGAACAATCAATTTTGTTCCCAATAGACTTATGCTGTGTATTTGGTTCTAAAAATCTTTTAAAATAAAAAAACAAATGTGAAAAAAATTCTTTTCTTTGTTTTTGATGTAGACAAAAAATTCATATAAAAGAGAAAAATCAATTTTCTTAAAAAGATATTATTTTGAATAAATAAAAATAAAATAAAGGTATCAAATACTATAAAAATATGTTTTTTTTTCTTTTTTTATATTAATTATATATATTTTTTTTTATAAATCAAATGCCAAAAATTACTGCCATTCATATTTTTTCCCTTTCCTTTGATATTTTTTTTTAAACTAAATAGATTTTTAGAAAATAGATTTTTCTAAAATTAGATTAAATTTTTTGCTCCTTAAATGATGTGACATTTTAATTTTTTTTAATGAGACTTTCTGAATAATATAGGGATAAATATTTCATATAAGAAAATACATCATTTTTTATGTGGTTTCTTTGATAATTACTTTGTTAGCCTCCCCGCTATTATTTATAGGACTGAATCAATAGAAAAATCAATTGGGTCAAGTGCTTATACCCCTTCAACTGGGGAAATTGGTTATCCAATGAATTATGAATCTAGATATTTAGCCTTGTAAGCTATTAAAACTGAGATTCAAAGATTTGAGTCGATTCAAGTGGGTAGCCCTTATTAGTCAAGCCTTGACTCTCAAATGGGAACTAAATTCGTCCAATGAAAGTAAAATTTCAATCTCAATCTGTATTTATTTAAAGTGATTTTTGTATTTGTATATGGGCAAGATAGCATATTTATTTTTCGGTCACTAATGTATCAATAAAGTTAATTTTATCTTTCTTCTTTTAGAAGTTGGTCAGTCTTAATGTTTATATATTATACTGTAGTTCCTATTTTATTGTGTATTACATCTTTGCTTCAAAGAAGGGTTAATGAAGATGAATTCAACTGTATTTACTGCTGCCGAAGAAACATTTAGCTTTGACAATAGTAATACTTCAAGGAGATATATTGATTTGGGTAAAGTAGAATATTATGGCCATTATAGTGTAGGAGATCTGTTCGATATAAAGTAATCTAATATCCTTGATACATATGTAAATCAAAGTTATATTCGTGATAATGATGACCCAAAATATGATTCAAATCCAAATGTCATGAATTTGATTCTACATATTACAATTAATAAATGTTAAGGGTCTGGGGTGTCACTTCCGGATTACCCATTCAATATCTAAGTTTATATAAGTTTGAAAAAAAATACCAAAGAAAAAGATTATTGATTCTTTAAGTTTTATTGAATGAGTCCGATATCAGGCAAAATGAGTCGTCAGGAGCACGATATCACTACAGTTCATTGGGAGTGATTCTACCTCTTTGGGATGATTTTTTTTCTCATGCTTTCTCTCATTGTCAAAGAAGTTGAAGCCTTTAATGCAGGTTAAATGGAGATTGAAAGAAAGCTAATTGATTACCATTTTTCATAGAATGAGAAAGAATTTTCTTCTTTCTTGATAATTTTAATATGAAAAATTGTGAATAAGACTTTTCAGGTCCTCATAAATGAGGGTCATGTGATAGTTATTGGTCTAGAGCCAAATATATACGCTGAGGGAGATTTGATTATTGATTGATTGCATATCTATGAACAAAATACTACTGTATGGATGTGAGATTCCCCCTAACACAGCCTTCTTATCCGTTTTCATATTCTCTCTGTAATCTTTTTTTTAGTGATGTCAGGCATATTTTAATTTTAGGCATATTGGATGAGTCAAATCTAAATTATCCAAATGTTTTTACTATGACCCACGTGAGACGTTTGTGTCAAATATTAATACATCTCGTATAACTTAGTTTTCATTTAGCTTTTACTATGACTTAAACTTTTTTAGCAAGATAAAGGCAAGAAGGCCCCTTAGGTCAGTCACTCCATGGGTTAGTCTAGATTTATTTTTTAATATATAATTATTTTTTTTAATTTTTTAAACAATAAAATTATTTAAAATATTATTATATTTTTTCTTAAATATTGGTCTTTCTTTTGGGGGTAAAATATTGGCCTCAAATCACCTCGACATAAGAAATATTGGAGGCGCTCCAACATGAAATCAGTTTCTAAATATTTTTTTAAACATTAAAATATCAAAATAAATATATAATTTTAAAAAATCATTATTATATATATATATTTTTTTAAATTTATCCAACGGGCTGATTTGGAACCCCTGATCCAATGTCTTTTTGACTACTATTACCCTGCTCTGACGGCCTGCATGATTTCGAAAACCTAACTTCACCTCTTCGTTTTCGCCCCGAGGAATCCCTCAACATTCACTCACTTTCGCGCTTCAATCCGAGAGCCACGAGAGCCATGAGCTCCGTGTCGGCTCATCGGATTTTTCAGCTCAAACTCGACCCCCTCACCGGCAAATCCGAATGGGTCATCATCGACGAAAACGACGACGCCTCTCAGGATCCTGCAAAGCCGGATTTGGTTACTACGTCTTATCTTGACATGCTTAATGACACTTGGAGAAATAGAGCTTTCCAAGAGGCCATTGATAAGACCCTGACTAAACCTTTCCACGTCCTTGACATTGGGTACCAGAAATTATGTCATCGATGTATATATATATATATTCACAGTTCCTACTTTTGGCCAACTTTTCTTTTGTCCATTTTCTCAGATGATGTTTGATATTTGAATAATTTGCTTGTTTTCTTAAATTTATGATCAATTGAAATGGTTGGCACCATGATGAAAATAGTTTGAACAGTATTTTTCTGTTAGTGGAATCAATCAATTTAAGCCTGATTCGGGGATCTTTTTGTAATTTAACTATGATATTTGCAATTAGGCACCTGACTTGTAGACAAAGAAGTATCCAATGAGGAGAATCATTTACTGAGAATCCTAATGGGGTCTTGAATTTTCATAGTGGTAAGTATCTGGCAATACTTTAAAATTTGTTTTGGTGAATTGGGGGATTGTTATACGGCCATTGGAGTTGGGAGTTGAGTGGTTTTGATGTGAGGGATTTGATATCATTTAATTCTTTTTTTGTTCAGCAAATGGCATTGGAGGTTCTTGAGTGAAAAGGATAATTTGTGGAGAAAGGTCCTAGCAGCTGTATATGGTTTTGATGCCATGATTAATTTTCTATTTTTTTTCTAGAAAAGTTATTGGTTAGCTTATAAAAGCATATGCTAAGGAGAGAGGAAGTGTGGAGGTAGGAGATTGTCTCTTTGTCTAAATCAAGTGTGTGAATCAAAATTTGACAGGATTTGTAGGCAAGTGATATCCTCCCCCCCTCCCCCCAAGATTCTATTTCCAGTAGTGTTTAGTTTAGCTGCGATGGAGAAGCTGCTGCTGCTGATCATTGCCATGAGATTTCCTCAGAATTGGTTACAATAAGACTACAGTGGAAGAATTTATCAATTTGCTTTATCTCTCATCTAATTTCAGACTGAATTCAGGTGTTAAAGTAGAGTTCCATGGGGGCATGTGAGTTTTGGTAATTCTCCTGTATTTTCTTTCTGTAAGAAGCTTTTGCAAGAGAGATTTGGCAGATTTGAATAGTTTTTTCTTTCTCTGATTTGCAAGTCTAAAGATCCTGTCAAGATTTGTTTCTTCACATAGGAGGCTGCTTGGGATAGGTTGCTACCTGAGGAGCCTCTGCATCATATTTCTTCATTACTTGTCAGTCTGCATGGAAGTTTTGGTTTTTATTTTCTGCGTCATCTTTTCATTTCCTGTCAGTCTGAATGGAAGCTTTGTTTTTTAGGTTTCTCCTTTATGGGAATCAATTGGTTCAGGCTGGTACCATTCTTGCTGGTTTTTATTAAGGAATCGTTTTGATGAGCACCCTATCCTAATATCCGATATCAAGTGCAGCTCGATTCATTTACAACCCACAAAACACCAACGAATCATAAAATCACAAACTAGACAATTAATTCACATCAGATATTTGAACGATATGGATGGCTCATTAATCAATAGCAAATGAATTAGAAAGTTAAGCACCAAACCTTTGAAGTAGAATTACGTAATATAAATTGGCCCAAGGAAACCCAAGGCGAATTTTAGGAGAGTACAAGAATTACCTAGGAGGGTCCAAAATTTTTGGTCACTAAGTGTTTACACAGTTTCCGAAATATCATACTTCCCCTTGTTATGTTAAGGAAGAGAGAGGGAGAGAGCTTTTGTGAAAAACCCCTTATCATTGAGATTTATAAGGATGTATATATATAGATACAAACTTTGTATATTGATTAAAATATCCTTGACTAGGGTTTAAGTATTCTAATAGTTAATTACCTAATAATCTTTCTCAAATTGGAGTATAGATATTAATTATACTCAACTTGTTATAAATGTATTCTATTCAATTTTCAATTAGAGATTTGATGAACATATCAGTTAATTGATTTTCAGTTCCTATGTGTTTAATATGCACAAGGGTTTATAGTACCTTCTCACAAATAAAGTGATAATTTGCCTCTATATGCTTCGTATGTTCATGGAATATCAGATTTGACATTTATTGCCCGATTATTGCTTCATAATTGAGATGGTCCAGAACTCTTATATCTGAGTAATTTGAGTAACTATTTAAGCCACATCACTTTACATGTAAGTTGGGTCAATGCATGGTATTTAGATTCAGTACTTGATTGAGTAATTGCTTTTCAATGCTAGCACATTGCCCCCAATAAGCATACAACATCCCATAGTAGGCTTGGAGTCATACGATGATTCAGCCCAGTCAACATTAGGGAACTCTTCTACTCGAGCATGGCCATGACCATTATAAAGTTGCTTGCATGTGGGTGAACCTTTTCGGTATCTAAGTATATACATGATAGTCTCCCAATGTGGAATACGAGGAGAGGATCAAAACTGACTTACCACATCTAATGGGAATGCAATATCTGGTCAGGTCAATTCCAAATAATTTAGTTTTCTAACTAAATGATATATCTCACTGGCTCAGCAAAGATTACCCCATTGTTTGGTGAACGTTTTACTCCTAGATTCATGGGTGCACTACATAGTTTTGCATCTAGCATCCCCGTATCTCAAAGTAAATCAAGTGTGTATTTTGTTTGTGAGACAAATTTGTCACGACGATATCTTGCAACCTCAATGCTAAGAAGGTACCATAAACTCCTAATATCCTCAGTCTCTAAAATTGACACTAAAGAAATGCTTTAAGGCCTGCAATATTTTTGTTGTCGCTGTCAGTAATCATAATATTATCTACATATACAACAAGGATAATACGCCCAGCATTAGAATGGTGATAGAATACAATATGAACACTTCTATAACGATAGAGACCAAACTCAAGAGTAACTTCACTAAACCTACCACACCAAGCTTGCAAAGATGTTTTCAAACAACAGAATGACTTACTCAACATAGAAACAAGACCAAACTTTCACTGAGCAACAAATCCAAGTGGTTATTTAAGATAAACTTCTTTAAAATATCCTTGCAAGAAGGTGTTCTTAATATTTTGCTGGTATAGAGGCTAGTGATGGGTAGCAGCAAGGGCCATAAAAAGGCAATCAGATGTCAATTTTGCAATAGGAGAAAAAGTATTAGCGTAGTTTGCATCATAAGTTTGAGTGTATCACATAGCTACTAAATGGGCCTTTAGCGGAGAAATAGAACCTTTCAAATTAACTTTTACCGTACATTCATTTATAACCAATGGGTTTCTTTCCTATAGACAAGGGAACTAGATCCCAAGTGTCATTTTGCTCAAGTTCCAACATCTTTTTCCCATAGCTGCCTGCTAGGATGAGAGATTGCTTTAGACATTGATCGAGGTGTAGAACATGAGTCCAAAGCAGATAAAAGTGCACAGAGTGAAGATGAGACATTAGTATAACACATAGTAGCAGATAAAGATATTGAGTGTAGCTGTGACGATACTATCGAAGTACAATTAGAAAGTCTAAATCGGGTGTTAACTTGATAGCCGTGGAATATGTAGGAAAGGGGATCAACTTTGTAGGGGCTGGTTTAGGAGCGTCTATGGCAGATGACCCAAATACTTTATGAGGACCACAAATATAGGTTTGAATCACTAGATTAGGTGGTATATGAGGAGAAGATACAACTTGATGGGCAACATGATAGACAAGAAGCTTATCATGAGGGGTAGCATTATATTTGGGAATTGATGGAAACTCTTGGAAAGAGAAATGAGTGAAATCCTTAAATGAAACATCAGAGGACACAAGAAATTGGCCTAAGTCAGGTGAGAAGCATCTATACACACTCTTGAGTGGGGATATTTGAGAAAATTCATCTAAGTAACTTGACATCAAGTTTAGTTACATGAGGGACAATATCACAAGCATGGCAAACACGGCTAGATATTCTTGGAGAAACTGAGTGTAATGGCTTGTGAGGAGATATGATACGATGTGGAGTATCCCTTGAAACACAGCCGATGGCAAATGATTAATAAGATAATACACGGTTAAATTTTCCTCACTCCTAAAATATTTTGGAACTCTCATGTGGAATAGAACGGCTCTTTCCACTTCTAAAAGGTGACTACTTTTGTGTTCAATCATTCTATTTTGTTGTGGATTATCAGGACAAGAAGATTAATAGAGCATCCTATGCTAGAACATAAATGAAGTAAGCTAAGTGGACAAGTATTCACGAGCATTATCCTTTTATTGAATGCACTGTGAAGTAGAGAATTGATTTTGAATTTCAATGCAATACATAGAAAATGGAAAATAAGTCAGAACAATGTTTTATTAGATGTAACCAAGTTGTTTGTTAATAATTGTCAATAAAAGTAACAAAATATCGTAAGTCTATTTTGGTGACACTAGACAAGGCCTCAGGATATCGGAATGAACAACTTCAGAAGGAGCAAAAGCTAGTTTATTGATTCTAGGGTAGTATGACACTTGATGGTGTTTAGTATATTGACAAGGCTCACAAAACAAATCCGTCATGGAGTTAAGACTAGGTTATAGCTTTCCCAAACTCGATAATGACAAATGACCCAACTAACATTTGAGTTGGAAAGGTGTAGGATGAATGCTTGAGCAAACAATATGAGTGGGTCCTCCATCTAGCACGTAGATGCCTCTTGACTCGCAATGGCCCGTGCCAATGATTCTCCTTGTTGTCAGATCCAGAAATTCACAATTAGTAGAAGAGAATATAATGTAGCAATTATGTTCATCTTAAGGAAAATGTCAATAAGTGTAACACTGATGAAATATGAAGGTTTGAGATTTAGGAGATAGGACCAATGCCTGCAACTTTCACAGAAGAGCCATCATCTAAAGTGATTGCAGGTAAAGCCAAACATGATCAATAACGATATAATATACATGAGGTTCCCATCATATGATTAGGTGTATCGGAATTAATAATTTAAGTTTAAGAAAATGTCGAGAGACAAGCAGTGGGGTTATTTGTTTGAATAAAGATAGCCATAGATATAGTCGTGCTAGCAAGTAGATGTGGGTAGTCCTTGTGGATAGAGTAATAGTTTTTTTTTGAAGGGTTAGAAGGAGCAAATAAGGTACCTCTATTATTTCTAGAAGCGATCGTAGCATATTGTATAGAGGGTGTATGGGTTTCCCATATAACTTCCAATATTTATTTCGGATGTGATCAACTCTGCCACAATGAAAGCATCTTAGTTTTCTGTCACCACCCTGGCTACCTTGATTGCATCTACCCATTCATGTCTATCCCCTCAACCAATAAATGAGGACAGGGTTACTAAAAGCTGTTTGATCATCAAGGCTAGTAGTTACTGAAGGTGAGGTCTCACAGTCAACTTGGAGAATCTGAGAAAACACATCATTCAATAAAGTAACCTTTGAGTTTACTAGAATCTGAAATCAAGCGGATTTAAAGTCAGGTTTCAGGTCAGCAAAAAATATAGAAAAGCCAATTGTTCATGTTGCTCTCACATCTGCTTCACATTGGTGGTTATGGTCATAATTATATTCTGTTTCTCATAGAGCTTCTTAAAAGTAGCAAAATAATTAGTTACCTTTTGATCCTTCTAATCCACATGGAAGAAAGATTTAGATATATCAAACATTCTTGATATGTTATGTTTCCCAGAATAGAGAATTGACAGATAATTTCACAAGTTCTTGGTAGTATCGGTATGTGTGACCAAAATAGCCACCGTTTGTTCCATGGAATCAATTAACTAAGTGTATAGACGAGAATCTTCATATAGCTGTGCTCAAGCCTTAAGATGATCCGTCAAAATTGGGATGATCATTAGTGAGATGGTCTTCCTTATCAAGTCCTCAAATAGCATATAATAGGATCTTCCTTCAATGTTAACAATTTGTCCATTTAGACGCTGATTGGTAATTTGAGAAGAAATGGTTGTAATAGTTTTAGTGACAATTACATTGGATTCATTCGTTTTAGTAGGAAATACTACCACTAGATATTCTTCTAGTCTCTGTATCATGGAACAAATTTACGAAAAAAAAACCAAAATAAATACTTTGAAGGCCCAAACACAGATTACCACACACAAAAAAGGAACTCACTGTACCAAGATCTGATTTGAACTCGTCATGCCGAAGAAAATTGAACTCATCCACACTCACTAAAGAAAACAAAACTGACAAATGTTCACGCCACTCTCACCCCATAAGAGAATTGAAGAGAAATCCAAGACCCAGACAAACTAACAAAATTTGAGGAAAATCATAGAGAAATTGGACACTGTTCAAAGGAAATCGAACACAAAAGAGTTCTGGGCATTGTTCAAAACTAGAAAATAAATTAAATTGAAGAGAAACTACACAATTTTCCTCAGTCATATGCAGATATCTTTCAGGTGTAGGCGACACTCAAATTCACAAGAATTTGAAGATTTCTGGCCACCATTTGATGAAATGATCAAGAACACAACAGATCTAGGTTTTTCAATGAAAACCTAGATTTCAAAATAGATGGATCAAATAGATTCAAATGGGAAAACCGACTCAGGGCTTTTAATGCACAGGCCAAGGTGCACCAATTCATCTAGGCTGGGTGACGCTGGTGCCAGCGGCGCATAATAGTGTCTTTTATATTATGTTATGCTAAGAAAGAGAGAGAAAGCGCTTTTGTGAAAAACCCTGTACACTAAGGATTATGTGTAATGCATATATATAGATACAAACTTTGTATAGTGATTAAAATGCCCTTTATTAGGGTTTACTTATTCTAATACCCCTGATTTTGCTTTTGGGCCAGCTTGTATGGCCAACCCAAATCCTAATGACTCTTACAGACCTAATTAAATATTAATACCCTTTTTATGGTTATAATTTTTATAGAGTTGAGCAATACCCTTAATGAATGATAATATTGCCCACTCTGCCCTACCCTTCACGTGCTTCAGAAGTAATAACCTAGTTTGGCCTCGGAGTAGTTTGGCATTGCTTCTGAGAATCTTGGTAGTTCAGCACTTTTTAGCTCAGTATTGCATGATGTCCGTATGGTTGTTGTAGTTTGGCTTCTGCTATTTGACAATTAGAGTGCCTCACCGCAGTCTGGCTACTCGTCATGCTGTGAGGTCCTCATCAGGTTTATTTGGAGAATACTTGATCCTTTGGGCTGTGGTTTGGGTGATTTGGTATGAAGAACTATAAGGGCTTTTCAAGATGCTAAGGAAACTGATCTGGAAATGTCTTCTGCTGTTCTGCATGTTTAAACACATACTGTCCTTGGAAGATTAGGCATTATCTTTTGTCCTCAATTCTCAATGGTTGAGTTTATTGTTCTGTTGTTGCTTTTTTCTTTGATTGTACTTTATTGTTGCCGTCTTGAGATCCTTATCAATAAATTGTTGTCTTAATTGAAAAAAAAAAGAGACATGACTGCCACTTATATAAGCAAATCTTGCTAAGCCTTTTCCTACTAAATTAGATTACATGTTGTCGCTTATTTGAGTAAAAAAATATATCACTCATTCATTTTAAGCTATTGTGAATTCCTCTTGCGAGAAGTTTTGTCTAGAAGTTCGAATTGCAGGATATATGGCTGGCAATTCTGTGCCCTTTTTCATAGATAAGATGGGGAGAGGTGGTTGGTTGAAATATAACATCGGTTCTGGTCTGGGCAAGTAGTTAACACCTGGATACCTTTATTTCCCCAAGGATTTTTGTTAAAGGCGCAAAGGGTCCTAGTGGCCCAGGCGCAAGGTATTGTTGCTAGTCCAATGGAAGTGAAGCTCCCATTTATAAAATATGTATATATGATGTTCTTATAATAAATTTTAATTGTTAAAGATAATAATATAATAGAAACATAAAAAAAATTATTACAGTAATTATAAGCCCATAGTTTAACTAGTAATATAAAAAGATGACAATTAATAAAAACAAATCACCAAAAATGCTCAAGAAGAAAATTCATTAGCAAATTTGAACTACTATTTTCAAAATATTTGATGTAAGGACTAATATTTATTATTATCATTAAAGAAAAGTTTATATCTTCCCTTTCTTGGATTAGAGGCTTGAATTTCTTCATCTTTAAATGTCATTGTAAGTTAAAAATTCATCAACTATAAACTCCCATGGAGTAACTCAGAGGCATTTATCTTTTAAGGTTCATACAATTTTTCAATTTAGTGTGATATCTAGTATCATTTGCTCAAATAATTTTAACTATAAAACCCTTTTGTCAAAAAATTATTCTTAAATGCTAAATTCATAATTCCCATCATTGTCTTTATCCATTCTAATTGACTAATTATTACTCATATCAATCTCAAACATTATAAACACCAAGATAGTATTATAAGTAACAATTACTTATAATAGCTAATTTAAAGAAAAACAATTTTTATTTTGAAAAAAATTTATAATGCACTCAAGTTGCATCTTGAGCCTAAAAAAATGCGCACAAGTCGCATCTTGAGCTTCACCTAGGTGAATTTCAAGATCCTAGATGCACGCTTGTTGGAATGAGCTTCACTTAGGTGTGTTAAGGCACCAAGGTTTGAGTCCTAAACCTAGGTGTGCGTAGGTGCACATGAGGCATGCAGCGCACTTTTAACAAAATTGTCCCAAGACAGTACTTGTGTACTTACAGGACAGTAGGCTTTGGTTACTTGATGTTGAGATTTTAAATGTGAAGCAGCTTCTCATATGTTCCATTTATTCTCCAAATTTGTGACAGTTCGGTTGTTCCATGGTTGTATGTTTTACTGGGAATATTTTAAATATTCTTTTCATATTGTTTTTGTTGTGGGTGGCAAAAGTGCTGGCACTGGCTTGTTGTCAATGATGGCTGCTCGTGCAATGGGCTTAGATGACCGAATGACACCTGGTAGTATCAAAGGCATGGTGACAGCGTGTGAGTCTTTCCTTCCCATGTTAAAGTTGATGCGGAAAGTTCTACATGTCAATGGTATGGAGAGGAAAATCAATGTCATCAACAAACGCTCAGATGAACTCAAAGTTGGAGTTGACATCAACTCTCGAGCTGATGTACTTGTATGTTTGAACTTTTCTCCATTGTTCACTAAGCTCTAAATTTGTGTTATATGACGGCCCATTTATAATATGATTGTTCCATAATCCATACTAAAGAATGGAAGATATTGTCCATGGAATTGTTTGAAAGATGCAATTTAGCCCACAAAACGGAACAATTTGCTTTGACTAAGCCATGCCAGTTTGGATGATAACACTGGATATTAATTCTATAACCAAAATGTAGGTTAGTGAGATACTAGATTCTGAGTTACTGGGTGAAGGACTGATACCTACTTTGCAAAATGCCCATGACATGTTACTGGTCGATAATCCAAGAACGGTGCCGTATCGAGCGATGACATATGGTCAGGTAGTCAACTATGTTGTTCTTGCATTCTGTATGAGCCTTTCATGGGTTAGTTTTTGCCTGTTTGTTGTATGTGCTCTTTTCATAGATATATTGATTGCTACCGAATATTGATTGATCTGCTTTCTCCATTTAACTCGTATTTGCATACTTAGTTAATGTTTTGCATGAGTTATCCCCTTATGTTGTTGGTGTTGAAATTTTTGCTGAGTGTAGACACGAATGCAAAATGTACGCAGATGAGCTTTCATAAAAACTCATTCTAAAGGAATGTAGATGGACATAATAGAGTGTAAAATTACCAAATCTGCGATGTGCTGAGTTAAAAATGGAAGGAACTTACTGATTGATCTTGTATATCACATTGTAAGTGTCTGACTTCTTGGATAGATTGGATCCACCCATGATCGGGTGACCCAACCCGATCCATAATCTATTTACACTAGTTCGAAATTAGTTAACTTGAGTTTTGGTTAAACCCAATCTCTACGTCTTTCCCTAACTTCTCATGTTCTCCAGCTTCCTTATTGGCTCATCTATTTGTTTCTCCACTAGGTGAAGTAACAGTGAGAGGGGCAGAGGAGTAACCTTCTCATTTGTCTAGAGATGAAAATGACAATGGTAGAATGTGAATGAGGCGAAAAGAGTATATTCCATGGACTTTGTTTTCTCTTCATTTATTCAAAACCCAGTGTATTTGGTTTTGGAAAATCAGTATTTTCCATTTGTGATTATATCTGAGACCTAAAGCGAGCCATCACTGGGTGATTCAATCCATTTTGGATTTCCACTGTTATTTGGGTCACAAATAGGATAGTGTTATTTCCTGTTTGACGGATTATGTATGACCCATATTTATCTTTAGTAAGCGATAAAAATTACTGAGTTGTGGAAGGATGATGCCTATAAAGCCGATTCTTGGTAAGTTTTTGAGTTTGTTAGCTTGATTAATAATTGCAGTTTGACACACTAGGTTTGCTTTTGCTTATGCTTATGGTGAAGTTGGCCAAACACACCTGTATTTGGAGTTCTAGCAGGCCTAATAATGTTCGAGAAACTTGCCAGTATTTTTTTGTAATCATTAGTCAATCTGGTAGCTTTTGCAATATAGACCTACAACTTATGATGATGAGGTTTCAAGTGTAATGAGTAAGATTGCAAGGTTTATCAATGAAAATAATGAAGTCCATTTCTGTGTTAGTCTTTCCTGCTAAGCCCTTCTGCCAGAAAGGGAAAAGAAAGAAGCAAAGACAGAAGGGTTGGGAGAACAGTGTACAAAAATGCCGCCTTTTCCCTATCATTGTTATCATTTTTCCTCTGTTACCCTCCCCCTCTCCTTCTAGCTAAAATAAATTGATGGTGAAATATTATTTCAAGGACATAATGCTATCGGAGAGATTCTTCATTACACAAATTCTATTGTTCTTTTATTTCTCTGACAATGCTCATTTTTACTCGCTGTCTTTTCCTTTCTCCTTGAAAGATTGATAATTACTTATAATCCTTAGCTTGGTCTAATTCACACAATCTAGCATAATTGCTGAATTACAGCTAAGGCAAGACAGAACCAATATAATCTTTGTCTAAAGAAATGCTTCGAGAAAACGTACTGTACGAAATATAAGAAAGCAAAACAAAAGAAAAAGCACCAAGTTTGTTGAAGGTGTTGAGTAAATAATAAAGTCGTCTTTATTCTCATTAATAAATAAAATCTTTTCTGAAATGAATATCATGTATTGGTCCAAGCAAATCCATTATTTGGCAATTAATGCTTTCCTGTGCGAGCAAGATTGGTTGGATTAGCCTACTTCACTTGTGTGGTGCTCTTCTTGGGAATGCCTTTAGCTGATTACTGGATTGCACTAGTCTCAGGAGCTACTTTTCACGAAGAACCTAATTGCTACGGGAATGCTTATGGATGAAAATATTGGTGTAAGTATTGGATATATCAGAACGAAGAAAATTATGAAAATTATAAATTGGTAGGGTTGTATTGGCTAATATATTGGCTGATTTATTAGCTAATATAAAAATATATTGTGATATTATCATGGAATTAGAAAGTCACATATCAGCTGACCTGTACTTTTTTTAGCAGCTTCATTTAGCAGTTTTGCATCTTGTCACGAAGCTGTACCAGGCCTTTTCAGGACATTGAAAATCTGGAAAATACTTATGCATCTTCAATTCCCCATAGTAATGTGAGAACTGAGAAGTGTTTGATAGACTTTTTTTTTACAAGTGCTTGCTAGGCCTTATAAAATGACTTATTATGCTCTTTTCTCTCTCCATCCTGGCATCAGGTTTTGTGTGAAGTTTTAGAAGTGAGGTGTCATCATATTGCCTCTTTCAGTAGAATAGGTATTTGGACAATTTTGATTATCAGGGGTTTGAAATCCTTCATGTTTATGTTATTCCAATGGTTTTCTTAATTGAAATGCCGTGTTGGATATAGCTTAAATAAGGATACATGAAAATATCTTATGAGGACCAAATATGGACAACCTTAATAGCATTGCCGTTCCCATACACGTGATCTTTTGATATACTGAAGCAACCTTACCATTGCACTGAGGCTCATCCATTAATAAAGCTAGCAGGCATTTTTATTTGACCAATAGCTTCTCTTGTATGCTAACATTTTTTGTAAGTATACTTTTGTTTTTCTTCCCGTAAATGACAGACCAAAAGAGACAAAATAACCCAGGGAAAGCCTCCATATGTATGTAAGTCTCTCAAAATGAAAATTTCAAACTTGATATCGTCACATCCTCCAAAATGCTTACGACATCTCTCCTTCAATAGAATCCATTGTAGTGCAAGAGCATGACAATCTTCTTACCAGCAATTGGAATTTACTATTTATGCCATGAATAAAAATATTGATATTAGTATCGGTCGCGTCTATATTGGTGTTGGACGTATTGAATAAAATGTATTAGTATCGGATATATTAGAAGAAAAAATTTGAAAAATCGTAAACTGATAGGGTCATATCAGCTAATATATCATTTATATGTTAGGTTTATCGGTTGATATATTGTATGATATCGTCAATATGCTAATATATCGTGATGTTGTTATGGTATTAAGAAATATCAATGTCAAGGGGCCTAATCGCAATATATGTCCGCCGATATTTTCAAAGGTGCTTCAGCCTTCTTTTTCTCTCTGTCTTAATCTTCTTCTATGAGTTTAGATAAAAATGGGATGCTTCACTTCTTCTCAGGCTAACAACAGTCTATGATATTGTATATAGCTGGTTGAAAGCACATTCTTATGGAAGCTACAAGATCTCTATAATAATGAAATGAAGGCTTCAGATGGCATTCATCTAGTTCCGACCGGGCTGGAGACTATTTTACGTGTTAAACGGCAACAGTATCCCATGCATTCTGATCCATTAAAAGAAGGCATTAAGCTGGTAATGCTACTTATCTAAATATGGTTTGAAAAACTTGCAGATTTTTGAAATTATGCTCAATTTAGTATTTATCCAGCTTTCAGAACCCTTCAAAATTTTTGAATTTGACTTTTGGAAACGCCCAGACAGTCACGGGGAAACTGACCTAGTCATTAAAGCATCTGATGATGGAAGAGTGAATGCTGTTATCTCATGGTATGCTATCTCTGCACCAAAACTATTATTTTATTTCTTGTGATCTAAGAAAACGGACACTCTTCTGATTCTAAAGTGTCGGTATCCTACATGTATTAGACACCGACACTCTCTGGACATGTTCCAACATGTTTTGGACATGCTGCAAATACGTTTTAGACATGCCTGGGGCACATTTTCGTTTGGATGATTTGCTTATATTTTGTATCTTTTAGCAATTAGAAAGTCTAAAGTGGTAAAGTAAAAATATAGGTATTGATAATATGTAAAATTTGCTATATTAAGATTTATCTAGCTTGTTAAATTATATAATAATTGTTGTTATACGGTAATAGTTTATTAAAGATGTTATAGCATAACTCATCTATGTTGGTTCATTGCGTACTTCCATATGGAATATTTTTAGGATGAAGAAATAATAAACCTACATATTTAGTGCTAATTTGATATAAAATGATATTGTTCGTCAATTAAAAAAATAATAAATATAATTTTAGTTAATGTGTGTTCTCATTTCTTTAAAAATAGTGTGTCATCATGTTAATGTTATGTCCGTATCCTATCTTCATAGCCTGTGATAGCTATGATAACTATTAGGTCTGCTTTTCAGGTGGGTTCTTCAGCTTGATTATGAAGGAACAATATTTTATTCGACTGCCCCAAAATGGATAAAAGATTCAGTAACAGAATTTTCAGGTAGGTGGAGATTTGTTGTTTACATGTGACAAGAAGAAACGGTTAATAGATGACGAATAATAATGCCATGTGATAGTTTGTTTGGGATTACATAACTCTTGGGATGTGACAATTCTAGTGTCTAGTAAACTGACTGCTTTTATGTGAGATCTGTGAAGCATAAGCACTTCTTCCGGGCTAGCGTGTAAGTATCATACATGTGCCAGACACCGATACTTGGCCGGCACTTTCTAACACGTGTCAGAATATATTCTTAATTTTCTTTTTGTTCCGGCACATTGGAGCTATTTTATTATTTTTAGAAAAATTGGATTCATAACGTGAACTAAAGAAAATTAAAGCCATTTGATAATTTTAGAAATTATAAAAAGCCTAAGTCATGCTATCTTCTTCTTATTATTCTGTTTTTAATCATGTGAGGTATATGCTGTAACACAACTTCTTCATATTAACTCATTTGCATACTAGTCCTTCCTGTGAATTTTTTTAGATAATGAAATAAGAAAATGCCATTTTATCGAGTATTTAGTATAGAGTAGTTTTGTTGATCGATTATACTCTCATATTTACAAATAAACTATCAATTTTAATTAACGTATCCCTAACATATTATTCGCTCATTTTATGAAAAATAACGTGGACATTGGTACAGTGTCCATGTGCTGTGTCAACATCCTTGTTTCTCAATGTAAGATTGCTACAACAATGTAGATTTAAATTATAATCTCATCTGAGTATCTGCATTAATCTCTCGGGAAGCATGATATTATTGAAACTTTCTCGAGGTGCAAATGATATAGTCAAATAACTGATGCAAATATCAGCCAATATGTATCAGTATCGGGCCCTATATCAATATTTTCTAATACCATAACAATATTATAATATGTCTGCTAATATGACTCTGCCAATTTATGATTTTTAGAAACTATTTTCCTATTGATATATCTGATATCAATATATATTGTTTTATATGTTTGATACTGATATGGTTATAACTAATATTAATATCAATAATTTCATCCATGACTCCAACCCACTCCAACATGCTCCTCACAAAATTTACTTTTAATGCCTCCTAGAAGTATGTACACCTGGGCTCTTTTAGAAAGTTATTTTGATTTCTCTGGGCATTTTGATTCCTTCTGAGAAGAAAAGAAAAGAAATGAAATATTATTGTAAAAACCTAACCTAGTTTAGTACTTCATTAGTTGCTGGAAACTGGTGCGATCACTGGAAACAGTGTGTCTGGTTCATTCCTGGAAAAGGTGAATCTATATCCAAGGGTGAAGAGATTCACTTACATGCTGTTCACTCGGATATCAGTATCTCATATGACCTCAAAACCCAAACCCCAAGATCAGACAGCAGGCAACTTATGCTCCAGGATGGATTTCACCTCGTACTATCACCCGAAAAAATTGCACTATATGGGGATGCCAAATGGAGGCAATGCATGTTTTCTGCTATACAAAATGTGGTAATAATTCTCGCTTGTGCCTCCTTTCCTCTCCCGCTTCTTTGCCCCCTACCCTTGTACCCCACTCCACAAAAAACTTTTAAATTCACACAAGGATTGAATAACGGAAAAGTGGTGCCAAAATTTTGTGCTTGTGGAGAATCATTTGCATGCCAATATGGTATAATATGCTTCCTTGTTGCCCAAATCATCGTGTGAGTTGGCAAATCCTGAAATCAAGAAACGCTATTTGTGATTTAAGAAACAGGGGCACTCTTTTGGGGCTGAAGTGTTGGTGTTTGACACATATCGAACATCAACACCCATGATACGTATTGGACACGTTCTCGTTAGCAAATTTGCTTATATTTGTATTTTGGCAATTATAATGTGTAGAGTGATAAAGTTAAAATATATATATTAATTGATATGTAAAAAGTTATTATGCCAAGTTTTGCCTTAATTTGTTAAGTTATATTATTGTTATTCTTTATTATAATAGTTGAAAATATTATTACATAACTCATATATGTTCGTTCAATTATATACTTTCTTATATAATATTTTTAGGTAAGGAAAAACTAAATATTCATATTTATTGTTAATTTAGTATAAAATATTATCATTTATCAATTAAAAAATAATAAACTATGATTTTAGTTAACGTGTCCTTAGTGTGCCGTGTTCTCATTTATAGAAAAATAACGCATTGGTGGTGTGTCATTCCATGTTCTGTGTTGGTATCCATACTTCTTAGCTTGTGATCGGTTGTCATAAATAAAGTTCTACTTTTCCACACTACACTAACTAATTTAACTGGTTTCCTTTATGTACAATTGTTGAAAGGAAGATTACTAGATTAGATATTGCATGAATTAACTGTTTAGGATGGTCAACTTTGATAGGAGTCATTTTATGTAGTCTAAAAATGCTTTTTCAATGTAGTCTACTTTTCTTTTGGGTGATGCCTTTACCCTAGTTATGCTCTTTCAATGTCAGGAATCTTTGCCCTCTTGATTGAAAACATATTCCCAAACCTGATTTCCCTGACATAATGTTCTATAGCTAGCAACACCTTCTGTTATCCACTTCTACAGTTTACCAAGTATTGATGCAAATTTTGGCCGATATATGTTAGTATCGGGTTCCCTAATATTAATATTTTCTGATATAGCAACAATATTGTGATACTTTTTGATACATTGATAATATGATACCGATATTTTTATCCATGGTTTAGCTCATTTGACAGGGTTGCAAATAATTGCTTTCCTGAGCAACTATGGTTTCCATGTTGCTTAGTTTCCCTTCATTTAGCAGTGAACACCATCTTTTTTCTACATTTTGAATTTTTCACTGTCAGATCAATCATTATTTATCACCAATTAGAGATATTTCCCAATTAGGCTACTTGTTATACTTGATCAAAGTTGGGCCATCCGGCCAACCTGATTCTTTTGGCCTGAAATTTTATATTGTATGGTCAAGATATACGAGTGCTATGAATGGGCACAATTATGGCGGAAAATGACTGGACAAGCTTCACTGAGCCTGATTTTTTCCTTTTTAATTTTTTTTGCACACATAAATGAGTCCTGTTTTAAAATATTTTATTAAATAACTTTTTTATATAAATATTATTCTTCTAAATGGTTGTAGGTTATTTTAAAAAATATTAGTTTTTTTTTTTTTGCAATATATTATGTTTTTAGCATTTTTCTGTGTAAATATGATTTTCATCTAAAAACTATTCAAAATTAAAATGCCCATTGCCTCGCCAAAAGTGGACTCATTTTGATTATGGATGAGAATAGCTATGGTTTTTGCCCTGAGATAACCAAGCCTAGACGGTCTCGGCCCGACTTAGCAGTCATTGTTTTCCATCTGAACCCTGTTTGGTTTTGGCCCGAACCTGGTTTTGATCACTAATTGATGTATTCACTCCAAATATCTTTAGAAGACAGCTTCTTGTGAGCAGTTGATTGCTTACACCAGTTCTTTTCTTCTTTGTTTCCTTTGCAGCTGCAGGGAAAAGATTCCCCTGTATGTGTTGTTGCAGATGATAGTGTGTTCTTAGCAACTCTAATTTCACATCTTTCGAAAACAGCATTTGTAACATCACTGTTTCCTGGGCTGCGAGAGAAAGGGTTGAAGTATTTGCAAGCTATTGCAGAAGCAAATGGCATTTCAATCAATCAAACTAAAGTATTCAGTAATTCGAATGACTGCCTAACCATGTATAATACTACTTCAAGAAAGGTAATTTAATATTTTGTAAAATATAAGCCTTTTCTCGGTTCTGGAAGAACATGTTGTATCATGTTTTGCTCTGTTTTTCTTTTAGTTACTTTTTCTGTTGTCGTCCTATGATATGGTAGTTATGGACTTGACTCCTCAAAATGTTCTCTTATAAGTATGTTTGATTACTAAAATGGAATAAGGTGGGAATAGAATAGTTATTCCTATGAAATAGAATAGAATGGGAATAGAGTTGAAATTGTTATTCCCATGTTTGGTTGTTAGAATAGAATAAGGTGGAAATTAGTATTCTATTATTTGGTTTATAGAATAGTATGAGGAATAAGGTGGGAATAATTATGATAATGATAATAATAATGATAATAATAAATGGGAGGGAATAACTATTCCCATCTTTCATATGGGAATATTTATTCCCGGTTAAATAGTAATCAAATGGAGGAATATCTATTCCCAGAGAATAATGAGGGGATAAAATTTCTCTTCCCTCTAACCAAACGTAGGGTAAGTGGTTTGACCTCCCATGCTAGGAAACTTAGACACTCTTATGGGGATGAAGTGTAGGTGTCCGTCATGTATCGAAACACCGACACTCTCCTAACACGTCCAAATTTTTATATATTTAAAAAAATTTAATAGGTTCGGACACGCTTGAGACGTTTTTGTTAGAAGTTTTTCTTATATATCTTTTTTACAATTACGAAGTGTAAAGTGCTAAAGTTAAAACATATATATTAATTAATATATAAAAGATTTCTATATTAACGATTATCTTAGTTTGTAAAGTTATATCTTTATTTTTGTTCTACTATAATAGTTTATTAAAGATATTATGACATAATTTATTTATGTTAGTCTAATTTCATCATTCACTATGAATAATTTTTTTTTTTTTTTGGCAAAGAAGCAAGAAATATGCTTATTTATATAATTTAGTATAAAACAATATTATTCATCCGTTAGAATAATAATAAACTATGATTTTAGTTAATATGTTGTTGTGTTTCATGTCCATATTTTTTGAAAAATATGTTGGTGTGTTCTATCTCTTGTCGGTATCTATGCTTCTTAGCTTCCTTGAAACTTATGGATAGCGGAAGTTTGTGTACAAAATGCATTTTTTTTTCTTCGTTTATTTTTAATTACTTTTGCTTCACTTATGAGTTGTTGATTGAGCATATGGGCATAGGTTGATTTGTTGGTTGGAGAACCGTTCTACTATGGACACGAAGGCCGGCTTCCGTGGCAGAATTTGCGGTTTTGGTATTTGCATGCTTCTTGCACATCTCTCTCTTTTTTTCCTAGTTTATGTCAGAATCAATTGATGATTTATATGATTGATAGCTTTGTTGAATGGATTCTAGGAAAGATCGAACAGTGCTTGATGAGATATTATCGAAAGATGCATTGGTTATACCTTGTAAAGGAATACTCATGGCTTGTGCCATGTTTCTCCCTGTAAGTTTCTGTGTATCGATATCGATATCAGTATTGGCATTGATTGCGGACAATTAGTATTGGTTGCGACTATATCGAATATAAATTTTTTTGAGTCAAAACATGGGAAAATATTGGCTGACATGTCTCGATATATCATTTATAATAATATATCGTGATTTTGTTGCAATATTGGGGGTTCAATATTGATATATATTTGCTGCATGGGTAAGAAATATCGCTATCAGAATCAGTCGTGGACATATTGGTGCCATCTATATCAAGTGATATATATCAGTATTGGATGTAATTTTTTTGAGGATTATAACCTGGGGACAATTATCAACTGATATATTGAAAAATATTTGATATACCGGCTGATGTCAATGATACTACGAAATATTGGTCTATATTTTGAATATCAATAACATGTCTCAATGAATTGTCAATAACAATAGCATATTACAATGTATTTGTGGTATCGGGGGTTCAATACCAGTATCGATCGGCCTCGTGAGTGGAAAATATTTATATTGAAATCGATTGTGACCATATAGATATCATCAATATCAGGTGATACATACCGGTGTTTGGAAGCAATTTTTTCGAAATTGGAACTTAGGGAAAAAATATTGGTTGATATATCAAAAAATATCTTGTGTATAACTAATATATTACTGGTACTGGGGACATCATGGCCAATATTTCATCAATGGTTTGGACCTTGGATTGGTTATGAAATCATTTATATTAAATATTACCATCTTACCATCTACATGTTTAGGATCTGTGGAGAAGTCGTTGCAGCCTCGGAAAAATTGAAGGTTTTGACCATACAATTGCAAATAGTGCCTTAGGCGCATGCGGGAACTTTTCTCCACCACCTCACGGTGGTCCTTGTTTGCCATTCTTTGTTTGGCAGTGCGGGCAGATTAAGGTAAAAAACTGTTTCCTTCTTTTGAAGGCACTGTTGGCAGTAGTTGAAGTGATTTGGCCTAATTTACAGGAACTTAGTGAGCGATTTGCCATCATGGAGTTTGATTTCTTGAAGCCAATGAGTTCTTGCTCTGGGAAAGCAAAGGTACGATAATGTCTTCTTGTGTGGAAGGTCTGATTTGCCTCATAATAGAGTTGTCATTTGTCGAGAAACAAAATTTTATATAAGGTAAAACTGGATATAACAAGTTTGAATCGTTCTAACCATTTGACGGGTCTCTTGTATAGTGGGAGTTTCATGTATCAAGCTGTTCATATTCCTGTCTTACCTTGCCTATAGACTGGTGGTCACAAAATCGTGTTGTGGAAATGACTATTTGCATAATTTAAGGTGAAATCACGTACAATAAATCCAAAATACTCTTTTCTTTTCTGAATCTTGTGTATAGTGGGAGTTTCGTGCATTGAGATGCTGATATTTTTGTCTTACCATTGCCTATGACCTGGTGGTCATGGATTCGTATCGTTGAAATGATATCGTATACAATAAACTCAAAGTAGTCCAATCTTTTTGGATCTCACACATTGAGGAGTTTGGTGCATCGAGCTGCTTGTATTCCTACCTTACTATTGCCTAATCCCTCTTTTTGTGAAGAGCTCATTACATTGATAAGCTCTCTCTCTCTCTCTCTCTCTCTCTGCACTCTGCAACCCCCGACATGCATATTTCCGTAGCTGGTCTAACATAGACCTGCCCTAGACATCATGATATGACAGCCTTGTATATTGAAACACTAGTTCAAATATACTAAAGCTAGTTTTGTCTAAAAGATTGGACGTACAAATAAAAAATTTTGGTTGATGTGTATAGGTATTAAAAGATCCTGAAATAGTTCCCATGGTTGGGAAATTTCTGGATATGTGATTAATACACCAATATATTAGTGTATATTTAAAGTATTGGCCTATTTGGCTTTCAGAAGTCTAAATCAGAACATTTTGTGAATTTTTTTTTTTTTTGGGGTTCTTGCTGTGTATTTTTTGATGATTAAGGAGGATATCAAGATGAATTTTAATAAAATTAACTAAATCCTTCGAAAATATAAATACATGATAAAAGATTATTTATCATGGAATGAAGCCCTCTTTTGAATTTTTAATGTTTGGAGTTCTCACAAGAACTAGATTTTTTTGCTCCTGTAGTGACATATACTAATACAGCTGTAACTGTTATCAATACTGACATTTTATTCCATATGGCCACTACAGGTCGATTTTAGTGCGTCCGGGATTTGTCATGGCTTTGTGTTTTGGATCGACTGGGTGTTGGACATAGAGGGTTACATCTTGGTTTCATCCGGCCCAGGTATTGAGAATACATATGAAATTTGACTCGACATGAGTCTAGTTACGCCATTATTTTATCTTCTTTCATATCCTCCACCGCGTGGAGATTTCATAATAATAATTTCAACGACTATGATTATAATAAAAACATTAAAATGTGGATATATCTTATAATCTTGACAGTCTAAGTTATCGAGATAAATTCGTCACCTTTGTAAGTATGAGAGGAATATATATTTCCGTATATAGTTCTGGAATATATAAAAAATCTGATTTATTGACACGAGTGTAGTTACAACGCTTGCTCTTTTTTTCCTTTTTCTTTTTTTTTTAATCCTCCCCCATGCTCTCCACATATAGGATTTCATAAAGATAATTGTAACGACTATGAATATATGAAAAAAGATTTAAATATGTTAGATCCATCTCATAATCCTTACTGTCCAAATAGTTATGATGAATTACTCACTGTCATAAGTACCAGAGGAATATATGTTCTCATATATATATATATATAGAGAGAGAGAGAGAGAATAAATAAGAGATCTAACTCATTGACACAAGTCCAACTACCTTCTTTTTTTTTTATCCTCCCGTCATCCTCTCCATACCGAGGATTGTATAATGCCAATTTGGATAACTATAATCATGATAAATATGTTAGACATATCTCATAATCTGATCATCTAAGTGGTCTAGATGAATTCCTCACCAGTAATGACAATTCCCGTATCTATATTGCAAATGAGATCTGACTCATTGAATTTACTGATATTTTTTAAAACATTAAGGAATGTGACAACTTGAATGACCATAATTATGATAAAAACATTAGAATGTGGTGAAATTACTGTATAATTTTGACCAGCCAAGTAGTTAGGATGAATTCCTCACCATTATATAGGAAATTTGATTCAATGTGAATCTATTTAGAGTCTTCTTTTTAATTTTATAATGATAACTAATTATGATAAAAATATTAATACGTTGAACTCATTTTATAATCATGATCGTCTAAGTACACTTAGGGATAAAATCTTTACTGTTATATGTATGATGGGACTCTAAAGAATTCCTGTTTACAAACCATCTTTTGGGTGGGTAATTCAATTCAAGTTGGATTATTTTTGCTGCCAAAGATTGGAATTTGAAGGAGTAAATTTACATTTGAGCAGATAACAGATTCTGGAAGCAAGGAGTGAAGCTTCTGGCAGAGCCCATGGCTGTCGGACCCGAAGCTCCGGTGGATGCCGCTGCCGATGAGTACAAGTCAGCGGAGATCGAAGCATTCTTCGATTCGTCGAGCGGGGATCTTGTCGTTCAGCACAGCTTTGTGCGTTGAGCAATCGATCACTGGCAATGCCTCATCGAAGAATCGGCACAGCTTTGATCATGTTTTTGGCGATTTGTCTGTTGGTTTGTTCGATTTTTATATCTTAATCTGAACCGTTAAATTATAGCCGTTTATCTTTTGATGGACTGATTAGATTAAGAGACATTGTGGATGTATTTTTTTACTAATTGTAATTTATTTATAATATATTTTTAAAAAATAATTTTATTAGAAACTTATTTAAAAGCAAGGTAATATATATGTGTGTATGTGTGAATTCTATATTTTGAGTAATCAGTTCTTTTTAAGTTGAAAAAAATAATTTTATTCTATATTTTATAAATGCAATTATAAAAAAAATGAAATTATTATATTTTATTAACAATTTAACCCATGAAAAGGTTGCTCCCTCATCCTATTAATAAGAAGCATTTAGAATAATTTGTTAAAAATAATCAAATATTCATATTTATTTTTAAAAGCAAAATTTATCATTGTTTGTTTTTGTGAAAAATAAATTAATTATTTATACAATTATCATGTCTTTATGTTTTATATTTTTATCCTTCATTTAATTTATCGTTTAATCGGCATCTTGAATTAATAACTTGAATTAATCAAATTTATTTTTAATTTATCGTATTTGTTTATAAAAAGACAATTATCGTCTGTTTTATATTATAGTAAATTATTACAAAAAAAAAAAAAACAAGTATTTTAAATAATTATTCATTTATAAAAATATGGTTTTTTTATTTTTAGAGATTTTTATTTTTCATTGTCAATTTAATTTTAATTTTGTTAATATAAATTATAATTAAATAAGGTTTTATCTATTCAAGTATATCCAAGAATGTCGCCAATATATTAGATAAATTAATCAATTTGTAATGATATTTTTTAATGCATACATACATATATTAATTAATTTATTTAATTGATTAATGAAATATACATAAAATATTAATGAGATTAATGTGATAAAATGCTATAATATTTTTAATATATTATAAAAAGCTTTTAGATAAGTGGATAAGCAAGTGGGATAGAATGGTATACCTTCGCCGGGTTAATGCAAAACGACAATCAAAAAATGATATGATGTGGTCGTAAGGATGGATTTGAATAATATTAAATAATTTCAAATGTTATAATTAATTACATGTAATTAAAATTTAATTATTTAATTATTTTAAATTAATTAATTTAAAATTTTGTAGAGTTTGTTTAAAATTAAAGTATTATAAATGGATACAATTAAAAAATTAACTCAAATTAATTTTTTAGACTAGACATGGTTATTGAAAGAAGTGTCCAATTTGACATATTTTCATGAAAATATATTTTGTATTTAAATAACAATTATGTTTAAAAAATTATTTTAATAGGTTATATTTTTATATAATTAATAATCTTATATATAAATATTTTTTATTAAAATATAATTATGTAATATTTTATATTAAATATTATAATTTTCAAAATATTGTATATCTTAAAATATTTTCTATGCAAATATAAGTTTTAAATAAATATACTAAAAATAAAAAATAATTATTTTTTTTGATAAGTAAGTAAATTTACACTAAAAGAAGTGAAAAATTACAAAACTTATGATTTATCTCCAAGTGTTATTCCAACTTGGAGTTGAACCACAAAACACGAGGGCAAACCCCCCAACACCATTGTATAATGCATGACTCCAAAAAAAAAACGAAAACCTAGTACCACAAGACGAACTTCATTCCAAATCCATCTGAAGACTAAAAGCATGTTACAGCCTTTATGGGAATTATAAAACACAAGCAGGCTTCAACATTTTCATCTGCAGTAGCCAGCGCCGGGTAGCAGTAGGATCCTTGGGCAGCTGCTGAAGAAATCAGCATCAAGTACTTCATCAGCAATCTTCAGATGCCAGCCACACCCCCTCGCACAGCACAGGATGGCAACACACAGCATTTTATCCATCAGCATGGAAGGTAGCAGTAGCAACTTACTAGCTAGAAAATTTGAGTTTGCTGTTCAACTGAGTGACTGGCTAAAATCCCACATTGCCGGTCAACTAGTTGACCGACCAAAACCCCCCCTTTTTTCTCTTTTTCGAGTTGGCCAAAATCCTTTTTTTTTTTTGTGCCGGTCAACTAGTTGACCGATCACTCCAACACAACATCAATCATGCTAGATTAAGACCGGACTGTCCAAACCAGCATCATGTGAGAGTAGGCACCGGTCATCAGCTCCAACTCTCAGCAACAAAGCTTTACACCTCAGCAAGCTTTAGCAATTAGAGGAGGGTGTTTCTTCTAACTCCTTTTTGGTGTTTCTTCTTACCCTTTTTGGTTTTTTGAGGCATGATTGAGATCCTCCTCCTTCAGTTGCAGGTGACAAGCCTTCACCAGAAAGGAATGATGGGATATCGGTGCCGAATCCCTCGCTGCTAGACATTCCCACATCATCCTCCAATTCTGGGACTCTTGCACTGGAAGCACCAAGCTGCAATTGAATCTTTTCAATATTTTTCCTCTGCTTGCCAATTCCTTGATCGTCCTCGCCTGCCACTAGCTTCTTTACCTGACCTGAATCAGCCATGGGACTGCCCGAAGAAGATTGAACCTTCATTTTGCTAGGCGTATCCGGAGGGCCAACATACGAACACCCTCTTTCCACAGCAGTCGACAGATCATCCAAACAAAGGTTCCCAGATGAGTAAACTTTCTCCAATGAAGGAAAAATGCTACACGTCTTAGAAGAATGGACACTGCCACTGCTACTTACTGTGGGCCGACTCAATTCCGAAGGCTTGCAGTTTCTATGCCCAAGTTTTTGACAACTACCACATCCCACAGGCTTCCACTGGTAATCAATGCTGATTTCAGTGAATGACTGATCTGGACACGTTGGATTCCTAATGCAGACTTTGGAAGGTAGGTTAGCTTCAATCCCCACTTCCACGCATATACGAGCAAAGCTCATTCTTTCCATTCTTTCCGCAATTGGGTCTAGTTGAATCGATTTACCCACTACACTTGCAATCCAGCTCAAACTCAGAGGGGTCCAAAATTCCACATGGACGTTTGATAGAGTGATCCAAATAGGAAATATTTTATATTCTGCTTGGGAGAGAAGTATCCCCGATTGCTTCTTAATATCATCAGTCACACCAGGGCCTTCTGTAGGCAAAGCCTCAAGGGAGTTGGTGGCAACTCTTGAAGCAAAGGATTCCATAGTCCCTTCATGACAATAGGAGCCGCCTAGCACATCCAAACAGTTTGCATCTGTAATAGGGAGCTTGGGGGCTTCACATGTGCCAGGCTCAAAGACTTCTTTCGAAAGAATTCCACGCTTCAAAAAATCCGCAGATGAAATGGAAGCAATAGTAGCAGCATCGCAGTCCCCTTGCTTGCCTTCCACATTCAAGGGAGAAGATGCATTTTCACTGTCCTTTCCACCAGGGGAAAGAGAAACATTACCTGATGTGGCAGTAATGGGATTTAGCAACGCCTCATCATCAATGTAATAAGATGCCAAATCCCTGGTATGGGATGACCAGGGAGCTTCAGGAGAGCTGCAAGCTCTAAGTGAACACTGCTTCAATCCTTCCGGTTTATTCCTCTTAGAGGAAGGTGGAGCCAATCTGGATTGGAGGTTATCCAATTTCCATCTCGTAGGACGAGACTCCATCAGAGTGATACCCTGGGCAGCAGTTTGCCCATTCGTCCAGCAACTTTTCCTTCATGTGTGATTCCATTAGAATTCTACCACAACTTCCACAACAGACTCCTCCCCAGAAGTTATTCCAGAGGTCAATCTGATTTTTGTGGGGGGAACTGCATCAATCCTCACTTCAACGCAAACTCGAGCAAAATGCATACATTCCAATTTTGCCGTGTTAGCATCCAAGTGAAGTGGTTTTCCCACCGTACTGGCAATCTAACTGAGCCCCAAGGGGGTCCAGTATTCGGCAGGGACATTTCTCAGAGTAATCCACATCGGGATAGTTTGATGATTCTCTTTTATCATGGCCATTCCAGGTTGCCATCGCTTAAGGAACAATGGTTTTCCCCCAATTGCCCAAGGACCCCTGGCAAGACAATCTTCCAAGTGAGCATCAAAAGAAAATCGAAATAGGAAGAACCCATTAGCAGTCTCGGCAACATGACAAATGCCAAATCTCGCCCAAAGATGTCGAGCAATCTTACTAACAGCGAGAAAATGCGGGGATTTGTCGGTGAAGTAACCAAATAATGTATTTCCCCAAGCCTCTTTACTTTGATGAATTACGTCAGGAGGGGGAGAGATAGAAGCTACCTCTCCATCTACACTCTGATGAGGGTAGAAAGGCAATTTTGCGTTGGAAATCAAACCTCCATTCTGGATTATAACTGGCCAGGAAGAAGGGGTCCTCGCCGGAATTTCCGCTAATTCCAAATGAGTAGATCTGGAACAACCATCTGAGAGCAAAGCTGCGGGCTCAGCATGCTTAGGCTTTCCAATAACATCATGAGCGTTAATAGGGCTCAGCGCCAAAACAGAGTCTACTTCAGTGCAGGGCTTCGAAAATCTAGGGCTAGAAACTGAATCTTCTTTCGGTGTCGGGAGCCACCGCCCGTCATTCTTATTATCAGCCATAGCAAAGGGAGAAGCAAACCGCATCGGCTTCCTACCAACGTTCTGCTCCGGCCGCTTTGAACCATCCACAAATCCCATTTGCGAGGACCCCGCAAATGAAGGGGACGATCGAGAAGGAGCGAGCGAAGACTCCAGAAGACCGACCATGGCCGGCGCCGTCGTGGGCTCAGGCATACGACCACCTTCTAAAAGTTTGAAAAGAAGAAGGAAGCGAATGAGAGAGAGCTATCGAGGGACTCAGCGGCCAAAACTTGCCGGCAACGGCGAGAATCGATCGAGAACCCAACGCAAATTTCAAATTTGAAATTTGAAACCTAGAGAGATGGGAGAGCGACTCTCTCTAGAATCGATTCCAGCAGCCTAAATGGCCCTGCCATGCTAAAATATAATCATTATTGATTCGAATGGATCCAATTTAACTTATAAACGAGCATAATTAAAGATTTTTGGTCTAAATGATTGGATCTTATTCGACTCAATCTGACTTATCAGTTATAAATTTTTATTTAAAATTGATTTATATCTAACATAAATCCAATTTTAATCAAATTTATTAATAATATCTCATTGAGAGTTTTATTACTTTATAAATTATTAACTTTAAGCTAAAATAAAGCCTATGTAGATAAAATATCAAAAAAGTTGGGTAACAATTAAATAAAAATAAAAATGCTAACTAGACCGTATCACCCGTAATATTGCACAATCTAGCCCTCCACAAGTTGTGCCCAGCATAGCCGACCTACAAACACGATTGATCTGTGTTAGCTCATAGCATAGATTGGGTTGTGCCTAATAATATATATTAATGGGTACGATACTAGACGGGTTGGCCCAGAGTTCAATTTGCTAAAAGAAGAAAATCTCAATTAATGGAAGCTCAGTGGAAAGCCCTATTAGCCGAAGAAGCAAAAAGCGCGGTGATTGACTCAAGAGGTGTGAACTGACTTGTTTAATAATAAATGAACATTAATGGATAATCAATAAACTGTTACCGGTAGTTACTATTCCAAATCAACGGTTGGGAACCATGAGAGTCCAGCTAATAAATACAAGCTATGGTTATAAGAGTAACTCCATGATTGTTGAGACATTAAGCGTAGGTGGTGGTTACACAAATAATGTTCCTCATAACTATAGAGACGTAACATCAAAGGTCTGTGAACTAGCACTCCATATTATAAATACACCCTCTTCCCTATGGGAGAAGGGGGGATGAATCAGACTTGGAAAAGACAAGCAAGCCAAAACACTCTAAAAGTCACTTTTACACAGCAGTGTAATTCTCTCACAAAGCCACTCTCCCTTATGAATTCAATGCTAAAAAGGTCATTTATTCCTTCGAGTGCGAAACTCAATCCTCTATCAATTACTCAATCCCTATTCATTTGCATCTTCGCATTCTTTTTCTCATATTTTTCTCAATCAATTAGAAAGATTATTAACTTGAATATCAAATAACATATCAGAAAATGAGTCTCATATTCCTTTTACTTCTTATTGGTCTATTGTGGTGTGTAAGATTCAAATTTAGAATAAAAAAAATCGGACCTATTCCCAATCGAACACCCAAAAATTAATATATATAAAATAATAATTAATATATATATAATTTATTTTTTTACAATTTAAATAATAATTAATTTTAAAATTAATATATATAAAATTTAATATTTTTTAACTAGTGATATACGATCACCATATAATAACTTATCTTATATTTATACTATAACACATTTAATTTAAAAAAAATTGAGAATTACAAAAAAAATTAGTTTTTAGAATTATAGATTTTATAGTCAGTATGTTAAGACAACTTATCGGTGAACCTTCAGTAGACATATATAACATAATTTGAATAGATGTATGGGCTTCAATGGTGTTGGTTTATAATTATATTATTTTTCTACTTTATAAATAATAGAATTGTACATCATTTATTAATGATAATAAGTGTCATTTTTTTTTTCAAATTATGATATGTAGTTTTCAAATTTGAATATGAAGAAGTTAACTTTCTATTGATTCTGAATTTAAAAAATTATAATCCAAAAAAATCGCATGAATATCCTTTGCAAAATTTAATAACCCTCATAAAAGAAGAAAAATCAAGGTAAAAGGAGAAAAATTGATTATAAGTTCTTCAAGAAATAATTTTAACCGTCAATTCAAGCATTTTATTAATATTTAATTATGCATTATTGAATTATAAAATAATATGATAACTTTAATAATACGTAGATAAATTGAATTTCACAAATTGGTGTTGCAGCCGTCAATGGCGGTTTTCAAGGATGTAGTTCATGAAATGGAGGTTGGAGACCGAACCCAAATGATGTTGACAAGCTTCCTTAGTGGTTGCTTCCCAAACTTGCATGACATGTTAATGTTCCATCCCCTAACATAGAGGTGTTATATGGGTCGTGACTCCCGTGCTATCGCACAGTCCCGCCTATCATGGGCTGTGTCAAGGTTGGCTCATATATAACACGGTCTAATACTTTGGATTGTGTAAGGCTTGAATTTTTAGATTATGATAATATTAGCTAATTAAATTAATATAATTAAAATTGAGGTCAAAGGATGTGAAAAATTATATCAAAAGTTAATGTTGGGCCTCATGTGGGTCAAGTGGGGTGGGGCTCAAGGAGACCTTGACCCACACTCGAGCACCAAAACTAGAACTTCTGCGCTTGAGTCTCGCTTGAGTCACGTTCGAGTATTGATTCCAGTAAGCTCAAAACTCGACTCTCGTTTGATGCACACTCAACTAGCGCTCAAACGTCAAATTATTATAAAAAGGCAATCGAACTTATTTTCTGTCATTTTCTACTGTGGTTTTCAGAAATTAAATCAAGAGGAACTTGTAGAATATGTAGTTTATTCAGGATACCTTTTTCTTATAACAAAACACCACAATTTGATTTACAGAATATATAGTTTACTCAGAGAGTCCTTTTCTCATAACAGAAGACCGCAAATTTAAAAGGTAAATATAGAAGCGCTTGCAACCTAGGTAGGTAAAAATATCCCGACGTATTGCTAAAGATGATACTATTTATTTTTTTACAATTTAAATAATAATTAATTTTAAAATTAATACATATAAAATTTAATATTTCTTTAACAAGTAATATATGACCACAATGTAATAGCTTACCTTATATTTATATTATAACACATTAAATTTTAAAAAATTGAGAATTACAAAAGATATATACATACATAGTTTTTTGAATTATAGATTCTATAATCAATATGTTAAGACAACTTATAGGTGAACCTTTAGTATACATATATAACATAATTTGAATAGATGTATGGGCTTCGATGGTGTTGGTTTATAATCATGTCATTTTTCTAACTTATAAATAATAGAATTGCACATCATTTATTAATGATAACAAGTGATGGTTTTTTTTTTTTTTTTAATTATGATGTGTAGTTTTCAAATTTGAAATAAAAGAAGTTAACCTTCCTTTGATTACGAATTTAAAAAATTATAATCCAAAAAAACCACATAAATATCCTTTACTAACAAAATTCAATAACCCTCATAAAAGAAGAGAAATTGATTATAAGTTCTTCAAGAATAACTTTAACCATCGATTTAAGCATGTCATTAATGTTTAATTATACATTATTGAATTATAAAATAATATGATAACTTTGATAATAGGTAGATAAATTGAATCTCACAAACTAGTGTTGCAGCCATCAATGGAGGTTTTCAAGGTTGTGGTTCACGAAATGGGGGTGGGAGACTGAACCCAAATGGTGTGGACGAGGCTTCCTTAGTGGTTGCTTCCCAAACTTGCACGACATGCTAAAGTTCTATCCCCTAACATAGAGGTGTTATTTAGGTCGTGCCGCCTGTGGTATGGCACAGTCTTGCCTATCATGGATTGTGCGAAGGGTGGCTCATATATAACACGGTCTAACACTTTGGATTGTGTAAGGTCAAAGTTTTTGGATTATAATAATTTTGACTAATTAAACTAGCATAATTAAAATAGAGGTCAA
Organism: Nepenthes gracilis; assembly: GCA_033239525.1. Lineage (NCBI taxonomy): Eukaryota > Viridiplantae > Streptophyta > Magnoliopsida > Caryophyllales > Nepenthaceae > Nepenthes > Nepenthes gracilis. The sequence continues at coordinate 3,312,643 of BSYO01000037.1, forward strand.
ATAATGTAAAAAATTGGATCAAAAGTTAATGTTAGACTGTATGTTGGTCAAGTAGAGTGGCACCCAAAGGAGGCCGACCCACACTCGAGTGCCAAAACTAGAACCTCTGTGCTTGAGTCTCACTCGAGTAACGTTCAAGCACTGATTCCAGTGAGTTCAGAACTCGACTCTCGCTCAAGTCATGCTTGGGCTTTGATTGCTTTGGGGATAGAACTCGTTGCACACTCAACTAACGCCCGAGTGCCAGACTATTATAAAAAGGCGCCGAACTTATTTTCTGTCATTTTCTGCTGCGGTTTCTAATGAAAAGAAAGAGCTGAGGAGAAGAGAGAGAGGAAGAGAAAGAAGGCTCGAGAAGGTCCAATCCAAGTAATTTGAGGCTAAAATTTGGTGAATTTGGAGAAAATGTAAGTGTACCTATACTCTCTTTCCTTTGTTGTTGTTTTCTTCCGTCTCCCATGAGCAATTATTATTCCATTACTAAAATATGTTATTATTTTGAAGTTATACTAGTTGTGCTAAACATGTATGCTCATTTTCCATAGTTTTACAATAAATTTTTATAAGAAAGTATGCTTAAGTGATAAATAGCCTTCGCATATGCTGAATTTCTACAACCAAGCGCTTTACATGTTTTGATTTTGAGTTATATGATTCTTCAATACTTGAATTTTGTATATAAGACTTTAAATATTTAGAAATTTGAATTAAGTCCTCTATATGTGTTGGAATTCCTCTTGAAATGCCCTGTATGTGTATTATATGGATAAATATTGCAGGAATTCTTATTATGTTACAAAATCCTACATTTTTACTATATATTTTTGCATTATCTTGACTAAATTCATGAGTACTAGGCCGGCACCCTCGAAAATTATTGAGTATATAATTTATAATTCAATAGAAAATTGGTATATTAGCAGATTTCTTGCACTAAAATCTGCATTTAAGCTGATTACTGCATAATTGCTGAATTTTTACTATTTTTTGCCGCTTTATTGATTTTTATCTGCCTTAAATTCGTATATTGGATTGCATGGATATTAAACCATTAAATTCATGCCTTATTTAAGCTAGAGAATGTATATAATTTAAGCTCTAAGGTCTGAAAAATTAACACACATGCTGAATCATATAATGTGCTAAAATTTCTGCATTCAGTTTCAAATTCAACATCTCATATTTTTAAATTGTAAAATTATGGTAGAAAACTTTACAATATGCTATCTGATGGGTACACCAAAAATGGGTTGACTCCACAAAAGTCAAAGGCCCAAGACACGGCTTTTAATCTCTAACGCCCAATCGGAAAACAGCCAAGAGTTAAAAGCTCGGGCGCTCAACGCTAGTGTTGACCGTCAGCGCTTAATCTTCAAATGCATTTCGGTCAACTCAAACGCCGACCGTCTCGCTTGTACGCATTAGGCCCAAAGAGGCTACTTCTGAGTAATGGGCCCGGCATACTGCGCCCATAGCCCATCAAAGCGGTTAATAGCTAACGCCCTTCACAAGGGCGCTAACACGCACGCCGCCGCCCAACTCGACGCCGGGACTATCCGCGTTTTACAATGGGCCCCAAGAAGCCTTTCTACAAGAATCGGGCCCGACCCGGTTTAAGCCTGAAATCCTCAAAAAGGCCAACAACGATTCACCAAGGATATTCCACGATCTCAACTTAGACCAAAAGGACATTGACAAGATCGGCGCCTTCAAAGAAGGAAAGCGCTGTCTCTTTCAATTCCTTGACAACCAAGACACTCCAACCTGAATATGCAGAGAAGGAAAAACCAACTTGAAAAGTTGTTGGCCTTTAAGGTAAATAATCACGCCCACCTCGCAACCCGGCATTCTCTCCGTAAGGCAAGCCAAGGTGGATAGAGGGGATCACGCCTTCCAACCGAGGAAGATCACCCTCTCAAACATTAAATAAACCCTAGAATCATCACTCGGGGGACTCGACCTACGCTTTCATTGAAGCTTTGATTGACACTTTCACTGATCCACCGCATACGCTCCGTAAGACGACCGAGCGCCCAGCAATCCGCCCGCTCCGCCACCTTCATCCTCCAAAACCCTAAGGCAACAAGCGACCCTCACTAGCGCCATCTTCCCGCCTCCCGGATCCAAGAAGACCTCACGTCTCTCTTACATTTGGGTCAAACAATCTTTCTCTTCTCACTCTCTCGCCTTTCTTTTCTCTGCCAAGACCTGTTTTACCGACTGAGCGCCGGAATATTTTCTAAGTGACAACTTCCCCGCCGAACACGCCCACCTCTTGTTCCGTTTAGTGGGTGTGCGTGTGATCCAGCCTGGTGGAACGGAGCCGAGCAAGACAAGGGAATCATCTATCCTGCTCAAGTTCGATCCGAGACGATCGCTATTAATTATAAACATTTTCTCCATGAGTGAGAAAATTAAAAAGATCCAAAAAAAAGCATAATGTTTTTATAAGAATAAGAAACTAGACTAATGATTATTCATTATGTAATATATTTTGACATACCTTAACATATTATAATAGTATATTAATATTCGACCCTATCATTTGCGGGGTTGAGAAGCGATATTTGACTCTATCTATAGAGTTATATGTAGACGGCCCATCTCTGAGTCTTAAATAATAGCGTGTAATCTTTAGTTGTGTGAAAAAATATACAATTCGGGTTTTAACTGTCCACTCCTTTAGCTAGTACGACATACTGGTCATGGTTTCTAAAAAAAATAAGAATTTAACCATATTTTGATGATAAAAATGTAATAAGAGTAGATAGAAAAATCTAAGAATGTTATCATAAAAATTTCTCTACACAAGATTCATAGATTTGCATCCGATTATATTCCATATTCTATTCGACATATTTTTATATGCAAGTATACATATTTATTGACATACTATGCATATTACTGAACTTTTGACTCACTTTTTTACTATTTTACTAGCCCCCTAGATGAGATGCATAAATATTTACCGAACGAGTGGGAGTGAAGGTCAAAAAGCTGTAGTTTATATTTCTAAAGATGTTTAATGTTATTATCATGTTTTCAAACATCGTTTAATATATTGATATATTATATTTTAGTTTAATTTCAGTTTTTGACAATGAATTGTAATGTTTTTGACTTTCGGGTAGTGCTTAAATGTTTAAAGTGTTGTTTTATGGTGTTCAGTGTCAGTTTAGATAGCGTAGTATGTGCTGACAATTCATGAAATATGCTGGTTAGTGTATTTAATGTTGATACTTGTTTGAAGTCAATAGGGAAAATATGAAATTAGATTATTAGTTGTTTGACGTGCAGACGTGTTCTTGCAGTTGAAGAAGGGCCCTACCCATAATTAGAGGAAGAAGCACAGAAACGTTTAACTTTTTTAGTCTTAGATTTTCTTGTCTTGTCTTTGAGCCTTAGATCGGTTTCGCTAATGTATTAGTGGTTTATCGGTTGCCCAACAGCAACGTTTATATTTAATGTTGCAGATTTTATTTCTCAAATTAAAATTTTATAGGTATCTTTCTTTGCATATGGTCTAATTTCACGTATTTTGGTCCTGTGTTTAATATAATGTTTTATGTCTAAGGTTAAAGTATCGACATAAAATTCACGTCTAGATCACAAAATGAAGGAATAATTGGCTATGAAATGATAAATAAATTATGAATCAAAATTTGGGACGTGACAAATCGTGTCAGGTCGTGCAGTAGGTGACTCACAGGCCGTGCTGGTTGGTAGTATAATCAGGTCATAACTTGGTATTAAAAAAATTAAATATTAAAAAAATCTACATATATCCCATTCTCCCACATAATACATACTCAACACACGCACTCTACTCTCTGTTCCTACTTTCTTACAGTATAAAGTAATATTAATGTAATATTTATTGATATATTTATATTAGTTTTATTAATTATTATCTATACTTTATATATTAATGTTATTATTTTATAAGTTGATTATTAATTATATCATATATATTTTTAAAATTTTGATAGTAAATGAATATGAAAAAAATTGTTTTAATACTATTATATATGTTGGGCCCCAATGTAAGGGCCCATAAAACACGGCCCAGAAGAGAGGCCCAAGTAAGAAGCCCAAAGACCAAGAATTCTAGAAGCCCGGCCGAGTCTCGGTTGCCCAGCGGTCGAGAAAGGCTCTGACTTTGAGAGAAGATCCCCCAAGGATGGCCGCCTCTCTGCCCACAAGCACACAAGGCGCCCACTCGGGACGACGGTCGCTCATCCAAGGCCTGGAGTGCCTATGGTACCTTCGGCTTCCCAACAAACCCGCAGCCCACCGCCGTTGCCTCTAACAGGCACGCCTGTCCAAATCAAGACGATGTTCGATTCGTACACCCGACACACTCGGGATGTTGCAGCCGGGCGCCGTCCGCATGCCACTCCACCCAAGGCTGCAAGAGCATTAAAGGAGAGTCAGTTTGGACTCCAACCGCCGGATGGACGCCACGTGTCTATTCCCTAACTACCCGTTTTCCACTATAAATACCCAGCGAGACTCCATTCAAAAGGACCTCTGGGCAAAGTCTCACCCTCACTAAGACCTCTCTAACAGAGAAGAACCCCGCTCACACTCTCGGTTGTTTAGTCTCCCATTCCTCCTGTAAGGCGAAGAAGAGAGATCCATAACGAGAGTAGCAAAAACTCCTAGCGAGTGATCCCTCCCGAAAGCGAGGGTTAAAACGAGAGACAAGGAAGGGATTAACCCTCACAATTGTGCTCTGTAAAGACTTCAACCCAAATAGTGAAACACTTTCAAGGCCTAGAGCCTCGTGGTTTTTCCTCCCCATTCAAGAGGAGGTTTTCCATGTAAAAGATCCGGTCTAAATCTTCCTCTAACATACAGCATCTCAATCACTTGTGTTGCCTCGGAAACCACTGGACGAATCGACCTCGCCAACCTCAGATCTCTGGTCCTCAAGGGAACTTAACGCAAGATTGGCACCGGCCCGCGGGGAACGAAGAACAAAAAACTCACGACTTCCCACTCTCCTACAACAAGCAGCTACCCAAGGATGTTTAGCATAAGGCAAAGACGTCCACCCGGAATAGGAGCGCCACGACGGATGTCTCCCCCGAGCTGCATTGAGAATAGCGGTGGCCTGCACTAAATAATGCGCAAGCTTATGCAGGTAGACAGCTGCAAGAGCCGGGCCCGCAACCTCGAGGAGAAGGCGGGCAAACAGTCTAGGGGCCCACGCTCCAAAGCCCGCGCCAAACGGCGCTCCCAGAGACAGAATGACGCGGCTCCAAGCGAAACCAGGGTTACTTCAACAAAAGAAGTCCATGAGCCCTACCCATCAAGAAAGGGGCTTAAGAGGCTCGAAGACTCGTCTTTGGACTCCAAGGCCATGCCAAGCAATCACCTTTAGAACGAGAAGACCCCGCCCGAGGACAGGGGAAGGAGGAGAAGGGCGAGCGCCCACTTAAGACCCACTACCGTCCGAGCACGATAAGCCCGAGCGGATGGTCCTCGGGGAGAAAGGCACTCTCAGCCCATCAAGCCACCGACTCCCACACCAACATCCCGAGGCAACAGGGGATGAGGAGTTCCTAAGATGGCCCAGGCGTCAAGAACCTGTAGGGAGGCGATTAAAGGGAATACCGCCATTACCATGGCAGCCGTGGGCCACTTACACCGAAGATCGCACGGCTTCCGAGCGGAAATCGAGCTACCGGGTAATGGAAGGACATCTCGATCGCTTCTCGCCACTACCGGCGTGGCCTCGAGCAAATGGAAGCAACCAACAAGGCTCGGAAGGCAAGGCCATAATGGGCGAAGACTAACATAAAAAAAAAAAAGGGAGAGGAAGAAACAAAAAAAAAAAGCCCCGAGGACCAAATGTAAGAAAAAATGTACACTAATAAAAATCACGATTGAGTCACCATGAAGCGCTCCTCGTGCTCCCTCCTGACAGCTGATTTATAAAAAAATATTAAAAAATTATATTAATAAAAGTTTTGAAGGTATTAAATATTTAAAGGACACATAAAAAACTACGAAAGACTGTGATTCTGATCTAGCATATTTATGCGATGTAATGTTACAATTTTTTCAATACAATTAAAAGTTAAATCTGGAGGGACTTATTAAATATACAGTTTATTTAGAAAACCCCTTTCTCATGACAAAAGACCGCAATTTGATTTACAGAATATGTAGTTTTATCAGAGAGCTATGTTCTTATAGCAGAAGATTGCAAATTTAAAAGGTAAATACAAAAGCGCTTGCAACTTAGGTAGGTAAAAATATCCCGACATACTATTAAAGATGATGCTATTTATTTTTTATAATTTAAATAATAATTAATTTTAAAATTAATACATATAAAATTTAATATTTATTTAATTAGTGATATATAACCACCGTGCAATAACTTACCTTATATTTTTATATTATAACACATTAAATTTTAAAAAATTGAGAATTACAAAAAAAAAAAAAAAGAAACGAAAAAGATTTTAGAATTATAGATTTTATAGTCAATATGTTAAGACAACTTATAGGGGAACTTTCAGTAGACATACATAACATAATTTGAATAGATGTATAGGCTTGAATGTGTTGGTTTATAATCATATCATTTTTCTATCTTATAAATAATAGAATTATATATCATTTATTAATGATAATAAGTGACAGTTTGTTTTTTTTTTTTTCAAATTATGATGTGTAGTTTTTAAATTTAAATTATAAGAAGTTAATTTTTCATTGATTCTGAATTTAAAAGATTATAATAAAAAAAAAACTGCATGAATATCCTTTACTTACAAAATTCAATAACTCACATAAAAGAAGAGAAATTGAGGTAAAAGGAGAGAAATCGATTATAAGTTCTCCAAAAAATAACTTTAATTATCGATTTAAACGTGTCATTAATGTTTAAGTATGCATTATTAAATCATAAAATAATATAATAACTCTGATAATATGTGAATAAATTGAATCTCACAAACCGATGCTGCAGCCATCAATGGAGGTTTTCAAGGATGTGGTTCATGAAATGGAGGTTGGAGACCGAACCCAAATTTTGTGTAGATGAGGCTTCCTTAGTTGTTGCTTCGCAAACTTGCATGACATGCTAATGTTCCATCCCCTAACAAAGAAGTGTTGTATGGGTTGTGTCGCCCATGGTGTGGCACAGTCCCACCTATCATGGGCTGTGCTAAGGTCAACTCATATATAACACGGTCTAACACTTTGGATCATGTAAGGTCTAAGTTTTTGGATTATAATAATTTTGACTAATTAAACTAATATAATTAAAATTGATGTCAAATAATATAAATAATTAGGTCAAAAGTTAATATTTGATCGTATGTGGGTCAAGTGGTATGGCACCCAAGGGAGGTCGACCTATGCTCAAGCATTAAAACCAGAACTTCTACGCTTGAGTTTTGCTCAAGTAATGCTCAAGCACTGATTCGGAGAGCTCAGGACTCAACTCTAGCTTGAGTCACGCTCAAGCTTTAATTTCTGTGGGGATGGAAATCTTTATACGCTCGACTGGCGCTCAAGCACTAGACTATTCTAAAAAGGCACCCAAACTTATTTTCTGTCATTTTCTGCTGCGGTTTCCAAAGAAGAGAGAGTCAAGGAGACGAGAGAGAGGGAGAGAAAGAAGGCTCAAGAGGGTCCAATCCAAGTAATTTGAGATTAAAATTTGATAAATTTGGAGAAATGATAAATGCACCCTATACTCTCTTTCCTTTATTGTTGTTTTCTTCCGCCTCCAGAAATTCCCATTCTATTACTAAAATATGTTATTATTTTGAAGTTATACTAGTTGTGCTAAACATGCATGCCTAGTTTCCATGGTTTTACAACAAATTTTTATAAGAGACTATCCTTAAGTCGAAAATAGCCTACGCATGTGCTGAATTTTTGCGACCAAACTCCATGCATGTTCTGCTTTTGACTTATATAATTCTTCAATAGTTGAATTTCATATATAATACCTTACATATCTAGAAATTTAAATTAAGTCCTCTGTATGTGTTGGAATTCCTCCTAAAATGCCCTGTATGTGTACTATATGGACAAATATTGCAGGAATTATTATGTTACAAATTCCTGCATTTTTACTTTATATTTTTGCATTATCATAACTAAATTCATAAGTAATAGGTCGGCACACTCAGAAATTATTGAGTATATAATCTATAATTCAGTAGAAAAGTGGTATATTAGCTGATTTCCTACACTAAAATCTACACTTAAGCTGGTTGCTGCGTAATTGCTAAAATTTTACTATTTTTTGTCACTTTATTGATTTTTATCTGCTTTAAATTCGTATATTGGCTTTCATGGATATTAAATCATTAAATTTATGCCTTATTTAAGCTTGAGAAGGTACATAATTTAAGCTCTAAGGTCCGAGAAATTGATACATATGCTGAATCATATAATATGCTAAAATTTTTACACTTAGCTTCAAATTCATCATCTCATACTTTCCAATTATGCAATTATGACAGAAAACTCTACAATATACTATTAATTATAAACATTTCTCTAGGAGTGAAAAAATTAGGAAGATTAAAAAAAAAAAGTGTAGAGTTTTCTCAAGAATAATAAATTGGATTAAGGATTATTCAATTGTAGTATATTTTGGCATACTTTAGTTTATTATAATAATATATCGATATTCGATCCTATCATCTGTGGGGTTAAGAAGTTACTATTTGCCCCATCTATAAAGTTATATGTAGATAACCCACATCTAAGTCTTAAATAGGAGCGTATGGCATTCGATTGTGTAAAAATATATACAATTTGAATTTTAATTGTCCGCTTCTTTAACCGGTAGGACCTATTAACCCTGATATCTAAAGAAAATAAGAATTTAACCATATTTTATTAATAAAAGGGTAATAAGATAAGATGAGAAAATGTAACGTCCCCGGCGCATCCGCATGAGGATATTGTCCGCTTTGGCTCGGGGAACTTCTACGGCGTCCCAAGCCATCACGCTGCCCGCACGGTTTTGTTCTTGGCGGAGTCCACCGCCCCCAAACGCTCCCCGAGGGAGAGGTATCCACGCCTTATAATAAGGCACGCCGTTCACCTCCCCATCCGATGTGGGACTCTACGATCCACCCCCTTGGGGACCTGGCCCCGCTCGCACACTGATCGGGATCGGCTGGGCCTGATACCATCTCGTAACGCGTCCCCGCGCATCCGTATGAGGATATTGGCTTTGGGCGGGGGAACTTCACGGCGTCCTAAGCCATCACGCGTCTTTAATTTTGTTCTTGCATTTGAGTCCTAATCGAGAGTCTCACATCGGATGGGGAGGTGAACGAAGCGTGCCTTATTATAAGGGCGTGGATACCTCTCCCTTGAGGACGCGTTTTGGGGGCGTTGGACTCCGTCTGCCAAGAACAAAACCGTGCGAGCCACGTGATGGCTTGGGACGCCGTGAAGTTCCCTCGGCCCAAAGCGGACAATATCCTCATGCGGATGCGCGCGGGACGTTGGTAGATGGTATCGAGCCGGATCCGATCCGGCAGCTAACAAGGAGCCGGGTCCCTGGGAGGTGGCGGACTATAGAGTCCCGCATCGGATGGGGAGGTGAACGGCATGCCTTATTATTATAAGTGGCGTACTTCCTCGAGGACACGTTTTGGGGACGCGGACTCGTCAAGCTGAACAAAACTGCATCTTGCGCTAAGTGGACAACTTAGACGCCGTGAAGTTTTCCCCACCAAAGCGACAATATCCTCATGCGGATGCGCCGGGGACGTTACAGAAAATCTAAGAATGCTATTATAAAAATTTAACTGCACAAGATTCATACATTTGTATCCGATCATGTTCCATATTCTATCCGACATATTTTTATATGCAAGTATATATGTTCATTAATATATTATATACTTTATTGAGCTTTTGGCTAATTTTTTTCCTAGTTTATTAATCCCCCTCAGATGAGATGTATAAGTTTTACTGAACGAGTAAGAGTGAAGGTCGAATAGCTATAGTTTATCTTTCTAGAGATGTTTAATGTTATTATTATTTTTCGAACATCGTTTAATTTATCGATATATTGTATTTTAGTTTAATTTCAGTTTTTGGCAATGAATTGTAATGTATGGCTTTTAGGCGGCATTTAGACGTCTAAAGTGTTATTTTATAATGTTCGGTGTTAGTTTAGATAGCATAGTATGTGCTGGCAGTTCATGAAATGTGTCAGTTAATAAGTTTAATGTTGATACCTGTTTGAAGTCAGCAGGGCAAATATGAAGTTAGATTATTGGTTGTCTGATGCGTAGATGTTGGTTTCAGTAATGTATTAGTGGTTTGTCGTTATGTATGTCGGTTGCTTAGCAGCAGCATTTATAGTGAATGTTGCAGATTTTATTTCTCAAATTAAATTTTTATAGGTATCTTTCCTTGCATATGGTCTAATATCGCGTATTTGGGTCCTGTATTTAATATAATGTTTTATATCTGAGGTTGAGGTATCAATGTAGAATTCACATACAGATCACAAAATGAATAAATAATTAGCTATGAAATGATAAATGAATTATGAATCAAAATTTGGAACGTGACAGACGATGTTAGGTCGTGTGATAGATGACTCATGGGCTGTGCTAGCCGGTAGTATGATCAGGTCATATCTTGGTATTAAAAAATTAAATATTAAAAAAATCTATATATATCCCATTCTCCCACACAATATACACTCAACACACACACACACACTCTACTCTCTACTCCTACTTTCTTACAGTATAAAGTGATAATAATGTAATATTTATTGATATATTGATATTAATTTTATTAATTATTATCTGTACTTTATTCATTAATGTTATTATTTTATAAGTTGATTATTAATTATATAATATATTTTTTAAAATTTTGATAATAAATGAATATGAAAAAAATTATTTTAATACTTTTATATAGGTTATATCACATATACACGTTGATAATAATTATAAAATATCAGAATTACAACCTAATTCTAACCCAATTATATTGCTACTCCTTTTAATTCTAACCTCTCTTTAAAAAAATGTTCTAATAATATATACTAACTTTCTAATAATAAATTAATTAATAGTTAGGTATAAGCTATTTATTAAAAATATAAAAAAATACATCATACATATAAAAGTCTTTAAGTGTATAGGATATTTGAAGAGATATGTTTAAAAATATAAACGACAATAATTATCTTTGACCTAAATTAAATCAGCATTTTTAGTGGTATATGATCAAGAGTTTTTTTTTTAATACAATTAATAATTAAATCAGAAGAGATTGACAAAATATATAATTTAATCGAAGAGTTATTTTCTCATAGCATAAGACTACAAATTCAAAAGGTATACATAAAAACATTTACAATCTAAATATGTAAAAACATACCAATAAATTGTTAAATGCGAGTTTATTTTTTCACAATTTAAAAAGAAATTAATTTCTAAATTAATACACATAAGATATAATATTTCTTTAACTAATAATATATATCCATCACGTAATAATTTATATTATATTTATGTTACAGTACATTAAATTTTTAAAAATTAAAAATTATAAAAAAAATTATTAGTTTTAAAAATTTTAAATAACCATATATTAATTTTGTGATTTTTAAAATAACTAATACAATTATAAATAAATTTAAAATATTCAAAAAGGTTTTTTTTCGACAATACTTTAAATAATAATTTTATTATTTTTTTATTTAAATTATAATTTTTTAATTTAAAATAATAAATTATTTTATACTAAATGTGCATATCATATTATTAATATTTATATTAAGGATATTTTATAATTTATTTCTGCTTACGTAAAGAAACTAAAACGTAATGTCATATTTATTAAAATATTTTTTTTAGAAGCCACAATTCAAGACGTTATATAAATAAAATAAGTTAAATTACAAGAAAATAAATATTAACTTTCCAATAAAATAAAACTCAAATGTATCAGATATTAAAGATTGTGTATCCTTTTTTCTCTATTTTAACCATTTTTTACAATAAAAATATGCTAATATTCAAACCAATTACAGACATTGATTGAAAAATTAGTAAAAATAATTAAATATTATTTAAAAATATTTTATTTTACGACTAATAAATTTATGAGTACATAATTCAAAATATACTGTTAATCGATTACTGACACGATTTGTCTTTTTAAAAAAATTATAATTTTTAACAAATAATACCTACAATGGAGATAAATATATTATATAAAATTTAAATAAATAATTTTAAGTATTAAAATTATTAAAAATAATATTTTTATTAATATTATATTTAATTATATTTTTTTAAAAGATATATTAAAAAAAATCATCCAATAGTAGTCTATATCACCACAATTATAGACCCCTTTTGAAGAATTCTACAACAATATGAAAGAAATAAAAGCTTGTGTTTATCACAACTCTTCTACAATATATAGCTTATATACACCATAGTCAATATCAAAACTGTCCACTTTAGCAGTAAAAGCAAATAGCAATAGAAGTGGTTGACGAGATCTATTTTCATCGGTATAGATTTCAACATGGAATACAGCTAGTTACTAAAAATATAACACCAACTAAATTTTTTTACTACTTACAGTCAAATTATGTTTCCAACATTATAAGTAGTAATTCAAAATTTTAAATTTTGAATTGATGAAAGACCAAATAGCACATTCTCATTGTCGTATCAATGACACAGAAACTTCTAACCCCACTAGTAAGTACGGTATCATTGAAGTTAACCTTCAGTGTCAGGGATTAAATAGCTGACAAAAAAAATAAGAATAACACTGAAGACCGTAGAAATATACATCCATTTTAATAATTATTTAGAAGCACGAAATAACATCAAATATCTAACCATTGTTAGCCGCAAAGCACAACACTGACTTATAGACATGCTCAGCCCAACATATATAAGTCCCATGCTGTTCGGGTATGGCCCGTAATATAGATATACCGTGTCAGTATGTTACAATCCATATATAGATAAGGCCACAAAATAAGGTCCAATCAATTTTTTAGACCAGACACAATCATTAGTAAAAATATTTACTTCGATCTGACCCGACCCTAGTTATACTTTTTTATAAAATATATTCTTTATTTTAAATACAGAAGAATTTTAAAAAATTATTTCAATTAATTATATCTTTATATATATTAATAATTTTTTTATAATTTTTTTTCTTTAAAACATATTATTATATAATATTTTATCCTTCATATTATCATTTCCATAATATTGTATATTTTTTTAACATAATATTGTATATCTATTCTAACTCCTCTCTTATTCATTAAATGATAATGATCCAATGAATGCTATTTTAACTTTAAAAATAATATTTTAAATAGTTTCTTTTGTAATTTTTTTTTTATATTTAGGTTTCACATTCAATAAATATTAATATTTAAAAAATAACCAAATAATAATAATAATAATAACATTTATATTACAAACCAGCCACCGTTGGATTTTTAAGGATGAGGAGGGACGTCAAAGACGATGCTTCACGTAGGGCATCAAAACACAAGTTTCTGGACACCCCGTTCCTCACTCCTGCAAGCCTCCCCCTTATAAACAAACAAATTTAAATATATTTTTTTTACAATATTTTATATTTTTAGAAACTTTTGAACAGGTCCTAAATTTAAAAAAAAAAAAAATTACCCAAACACTATCAAGATTATTCTAAATCTGAACTTCAACAAATAATGAAGAGTTAAAAACATCTGGGCATTTTTTTATATGGAAATGAACACACCTATTGTGGCCAAAGGTTGGGCTCATCGACCAGAACCGAAAAGCATGGTCATCCGAATTGACACCGTGATCACATAATACAGCAGTTCTGTTGAGACTCTGGTGTCTCGGAGGTCCTGCAAAGTCGGGAAAAAATGAGAGATGAAGTTGAGATTCTCAGTGTCTAAATTAGCATATGTCGCAGCTATATATTTTATCAAATATATCAGAAAATACGTATCGATATTGGATATATCGAAAGAAAAAAATCTCTAAAAATTACATATCAGCCGATATATCGTAATATACGACCAATACAGAACATTGCAAAAAATTATGGTAACAGCATTGCAAACCAAGGTGGCTCTAAACTGGGTTCGCCTACCTCTCTCTGGGGTCAGGGTCATGACCTTTCCCAAAGGTCGAAACGAAGTTGCAACCAATAAGACATACCCTAATTTATTATGGTAGAATCTTCAGAAAAGTTCACTACTATCTTATATTATATAAGAGGATATTTCTATGATTTGAACTTATAATCATTAAGTCACATTATGACAACTCTCAAGTTGCTTCAAGGCTTCCCTTGTTCAGTGTAAAAAGCAGGAGCCAAGCAACTTCTGCTGCACATTATCTCAAAAGGTCGAAATATAATCTTTCCAACTTTGAAGGTCTGAGCAAGGTTATATGAGATCTTCCTGAATTCCAATCCTCGACGTAAATGTGTATAAACGAGTTGATGCAGGCTAGAATCCTTCTAAAGACAGTTTTCATAAATAATTTTTGTGGGTTTGGGAGGATATAGAGAACTCAAGAGGCTGCACCTCATATTCGAGGCCATTAGATACAAATCTAACGGGGCAGGCATTTTTGTTTTTATGTTTAATTTAATTTCAAATTTTATTTGAAAATGAAACACCTAAACTGTTTTATATCTCGGAAGCGAGGTGAGAGAAGGGTTGCGCCTTAATGGTGAGACACAGCCCCCCAAATTCAAGGATGTCAATGGTGGGAAAGGACGACACCGTACTTGGCCATGGAAGGAGACCGACATGGGACGAAATAGACAGCCTACAAATGAGAACTAGTTTTGGGAAGGGCATATGTGAATCGTTTTACTGAAATACATTAATGCAAATATTGGTTGATATTTTTCGATACTACAATAGTATCACGATATGATTCTTCATCAGTGACATATTTCAATATATTGGTTGACACAGCTCTATAAACTTATGATTTTCAGAATTTTTTTTCCTTCCAATATATTCAATACCTATTCTATTATCTAATATGTCCGATATCAATACGGATGTAGCTGATACCTATACCAATATTTTTATCCATATTGGATGATGTACAACATGTAGCCTAAGTTTGATGAACGTAACCTCTAATGCATGTCTGCTTATATACTAAATTAGTTGACAACTTAGAACTCAGATTCCAATAAGGGAAAAGAAACGCTTACAATTGTGCAAGATTTGAGAGATCGAATTCGGGAGCAAGCTCATGGACAATATCATTAGGCGGTTGGCCACATTCTTGCATTTTCTGCATGAGGTCAACAATTTTTGTGAAATTATTCGGTTCGGTTTCATAAACTCCATTTAACTCCTGTATAAGTTCGAGTTGATAAGAGTAACGTTTGCGATCTTCCTCGCTCAATCCGTCTTTGTGCTCCTCCAGCCATTTTGGATATCTTTCTCCGATTTCTTTCATGGGTTCATGGAGAATCTCCTTGGATAAGAGCTGCTGCATCATGTTCTCCACTATCGACTCCATGTCCTATATGAAAACAAGAAAAAATGAAATCAGAAGCACATGTAGTTGAATATGCTTCTTTTGCTTTCCTTTTCATCGGGGGCCTTTGAGACAAGAAGCAGGGGAGACTTATAGCCATAGATAAAAATATCAGCCAATATATATTAATGTCAGGTATCTTGATACTAATATTTTTTGAAAACACAACAATACAGTTAGATGTTAACGTATCAACGACATATTGTGAAATATCAGTCGATAAAATCTTATCAACTTACGATTTTTAAAAACTTATCCGATATCGATACAATTACAACTAATAACGATATTTTCATCAATGCTTGTAACCTATTTACTCTACTTTTGGAAGTAGGAAAACAAAAGCTTCCATTAGCAACTTAAGTTTATTCAACATCAACTTTGTGAAATAAAATCAGTTTCTAGATCTCAAACGAATTTTGTTTTACAAATAGGTCTCCTAATATGCCAACATAGTGCTCCATTGTTAGCATTGGAGGCTTCATCTAACTATAATCCGAAGTTAGAAGTCTCTCTCTGCTGGGCTGCTAGGGTGTCTGCTTTGCCTTTGATCATGTAATTGGTTTTTGTTGTTTTGGGGCAGTTGTTCCAAACCCGGAATTTCATACAGACTCATTTTATTTATACATATTAATTACATATTAAAAAAATGCCAGCATAGTTCTCTTTCTCAGGTCACAATGATGACAAAGATGCAACAATTAGCACATGCATAGATTTGGGCTAAACCTGTGGAATATAAAGAATGACCAGGCCGTACACAAAAATAAAGTACAAAATAGCTGAGAACTACGAACCAGTGATGAAAATATCAATATCGATATCAGTATCAGTATTAGTCGTACTCATATTGGTAATCGGATATATCGGACAATACGTATCGATATTAGATATTTCATATAGAAATAATAAAAAAATTCTGAAAATCATAAGCTAACAGGGTTTTATCAACCGATATAAAAAAAGTATCGCAATATTATAGTGGTATCGGGAAATATTAGTATCGGAGGACTCCGATACAGATACAAATTGGTTAATATGTATTGTATCTGCCAGTATTTTGCATAAATGCTATGAACCTATTTGTTTTAGAACATATGAGTTAAATCATGAATTAATGATTGAAGTATGTGAGATTATTCTGTGGAAGATCTCCTAGAATGAAATAGCATAATTTCTTGGCAAAATTAGCCATATCATCTTTTATGGAACAATCCCATCACCACCACCACCACCAAAAAAAACAAAGAAAAAAGAAACAAAGAAGGAAAAAAAATCAAGGATATCATTGACAGTAGACCATTGGTTCAAATTGTGCTGCTTAGGGGGAGGAAAATCCAAAATAAGAAAAGGAAAAACAAAGGACAAGGAAAGAAAAGAGTATTAGCAACATATAAAAAAAGCAACAATGCGACAGAAAGTACACTTTTCCCATTTAGAGGACAATAAGAAATGATTTAATTAACGAAGATCTCTATCTCATGTTTATCTGCCATCTGTTATGCTATCATTGAATTAAACAATTTCGTGCTGCTTGTGCTCCTCTGAATTCTTCGTCCTCAGTGAAGGAAAAACTCATGCACCAGACATTTCTTTTTGGCCTTCTGAGGAACCGTCAGATTTGAAAAAATTTGCATAATTTCAATGTAACAAGAGATTTTTAACTGGTTTCTTGACTAGAAACAAGAAAAAGAAAAACGATTTTGTGTCTATATTTTGAACTGGTTCCTGTCATACAAGCAACACAGTCAACTTCATAGTAAGTTAGAGTTACAATACCCCTTTGGAAGGGAAATAAATGAACATTATTGGGTCAAAGAACGGTGAAAATTTTTCTTGGGATTTGTTTGGATCTAGGAATTTTGAAAGAGGAAATTATTAACAAAAATAAAAAAGAAAGAAAACAAAAGAAAATTCACTTTCTTTAAATATGAATATTCTTGTATAAATTTTTCATCAAAATTTTCTTATTACGATTTTCCACACAATCTAAACATAGAAAAGAAATTTCCTTCAATCTTCCTTTTTTCCCCCCTTCAAACTTTCTTAAATCCAAATAAAACCTTACAGAAATAGAAAGAATCAATATATCAAGGGCACACGACAACATCAAACTTAGTACTTTGGTACCTTTTTTTGAATATGCCAACATTCTTGGATGGATAAAAACTTGAATTTAAAAGAATAAAAACTACAACTAAAAAACAAAACCAGCAGCAATAGCCAAATTGCACAGTGCAAACTCAAAAAACTGGACTGGGAAGGCCGACAAGACCAATGCTATTCTGGAATACTAACCAAGTTTACCATCAAAATAGACATCTTAGCACAAGAATATATTAAAACTTCAAGTTGTATGCTGTCAATTGAACATTGACATTGACATGAAAATATACCAAAAACACAACAGCAAAGATCAGAAGACACAGCAATTAGTTCAGCAGAAGACAAAGGGTGCCTTCAAACATGCGTATAATTATTAAGTAATTGAGTGACTCAATTACAACTAAAGAAGGAAACAAGAAGAAACACATCAGCTGTCCATTTTTCCATTTTGTCTTCAGATTTATCAAGTAGTCATAAGAAAAAGAGATAACATAACAAACAAGCTCTAGTATTTTGTACAGAGAATGCTCCAGGGGTGTTCATTCACTTCAAAGTTCAAATAACAAACCAATCAGCTTTTTCTAAAACTTTTTCATATCTCCACACATTTCTCCCTCTTATGCGAATTAGTAAAGTTTGCCAGTGAACATAGTGGTGAAAAAAATAAACTATGGAAGTCAATTCATTTAAAATGGAAAATAAAATGCCAATAGTAAAAGAAACCCCATGGGATTGGGTCCTGAATCACAATCACTTAACCACATCTTTATTCATGAAAGAATTTAAGCCGTATAATATTTAACCCATTAAGTAGATTTGAGCATGAAAATAATAAAAAGTGTAAATCAGGTTGAACTAGTGGTAGAATTTATTAAAACAGGAAACAGATAGTTACTCTGATTCCCCACCCAACCTGGTTTTGAACGCATTGGGTAACTGACTACCTAGACATGGAATCAACAAACCAAGCCACAAGCCTTATTTCAAACCCTGTGACTCTGCATTCTAGAAATCAGTTTCATCTTCTTTCTAGTTGCTGCTTATCTGTTATAAATGTAAGAAATGGAAAAATCATATCATTACTATAGCTCTTCTGTTTGTGCTATTGCCCTTGTGTTTGTGTTACCTATTTTAACATGTAGATAATTTTTTATCAAGATAAATATTATATGATCCAACATTATAGCTCTCTCATTGGCTTGATTGGTATTGCTTATAAGTAATATTATATTTATAATCATGTGATGGGTTCCATTTGTTTCTCTTTGTGATGATGAATGACCTAATTAACTCAGTAGTTAGAGCATTGCTTTCACATGGCGAGAGTCATTGGTTCAAATCTAAGAATAAGTACAACTTATTAGATACCAGGGTCAATGGTATTTCTAGTCTACTTAACACTTCAAGGCCTATCGTGAGGCTTGATAGATTTGAAACTATACACATTGACTTTTAAATTTCTAATGAGGTCATTGATACAAATATCAATCGATGTTATAAATATCAGTTGATATGCATTAATATCGGGACCTCTTATATCAATATTTAATAATACCTCGACAATATCGGAATATATTTTTATATCAGCAATATATAACGATACATTGGCCAATATTCAAAATATTGGTCGATATATTCGTGTCAATTTATAATTTTTAAATTTTTTTTATTCTCATATATTTGATAGTAATACGTATTGTCCGGTATATTTAATACCAATATGACCGCAACTTATACCGATAGCTTCATCCATGATAAGGCACATCACATCAAATATAACCTCCCCATGATATAGCAAATGCTTAAAATGTTTTTTCCCCTGTAATATTTAGTACGTCAAAGCAACAACAACAAAGGCATCTGTTCCAACGAATTGGAGATTATAATATGATTTGTATTTCTCTTTTCACTCCATTCACTAGCTAATTATCATTCACTTTAGAATCTAACACTTTTTTCTCCGGTATCTGAACTCCACCAATTGAAAACCCTCTTTATCCTTGGTACACCTTCAGCTTTAGTGATTATCTCAACTTCACTTATAATACGTTGGTCCATCCTATAGAAAAAAGCTCCCTAAAAGAATACGAGTTCTCCTCTTGAAAGGAATATAGAATAGATAACCATATACCTTCTTTGTGTATTCTCACAGATTTGATTTGCATCAATGTCCATTTCTAGAAGAGCTCTCATCGATTAAATAACTTAGATCGTTCCATCTTAATTTTTCATCCATAAAATCTCCTAAAGAAATTAAACAAATCAAGCAAAATTCTTCACTACAGAAATTACAAAGTGAATACCTGAGAGCCAGCAAGCTCCTCAAACTGCTTAATCCAATCATCCACCAATGCATCCTTATTCAGATCACCGCCACCTTCATCGGCGGATTTTGAGCCCGCGCTCATCGACTCCAAACCCTTGACGGCCTCCCTAGTCTGCTGCCTAAGCTTATCGAGCGTTTCCGACACATGTGACTCTTTAGAAACCTTCTGCTTCCGCTTCTTCTTTGCTTTCAAATCCGGCAATCCTAAACCTAATCCTTGTACGTCCGTAGGCAGAGATATACTGTCTTCGTCGTCATCTGATTTATCCTCACGTCTGAAAACCCAAAAAACAAAAAAAAGGGGGACAAATAGCAGAGATCTATCACTAATTCACTACAAGGAGGAGAGGTTTTGGTTTCTAGAGAGAAAAAAGGTACCTCTGAGCAGGAGCAAGGTTGAGATTCGTAAAATCATCGAGAGCACCTGAAACAGTTCACATGGATACCCAATTCAATTCAATTCAATCATAGCTTGTTAATTAGTGAGAGTGCGTGCGTAAACAGAAAATTCACTTACTATCCAAGAGTTCATCATAATCGTCCAAATGGGCCGCCATTGATGTTCGCAGTAGAAATCCTCTCTCCGCCGATAATTGTGAAGAAATGGGAAGGTGAAGGACAGCTGCTGCGTGCGAATGACGTTGTAGTCGGCGAAGCCGGGCGAGGAATTTCGCCGAACGGTGAGACGCAATAAAATATCTCTATATCTCTATCGGCCGCCTTCGGCCGTTCGGTGTAATAGCGGTCGGTGCGAGATAATTCCGAACAAAATTATTTTAAAATTTTCAATTCAAACCAACAGAAATTATAAATACTAATTTAACTGACGTAGGATTTGATGACTATTTCATTTTTTATTTAAACTGTATTTTTAATTTTATTATGATTTAAAATTTTATTATTTAATTTTATTATAAGTAATTCTCCATCTTTGATTTATTTACTTATAATTTCAACTTATATAGTTCCCAATTTCTTTACTTTTTACTAAATAATGCAACCAAATTCTCAAAATTATCTTGCAGATTAACATCAATAAGGAGATAGGGAGGGATTTAATTGCTGAGAATGGGAGGTAACAAATTCTACTTACAAGAGAGGTCGTAAATTAACTTGCTTGATTTGCAACGATACTATAGTAATGGTGAGAAATACTGACGGTAGAGGCTTCAAATAATCTCAATAATACTCCCTCCGCACCAATTAACAATAGCAGCAATTGCAGCAGAATTTCGGCTACTACTTTCTTACTCTTTCTCTCTCTGATTTCACCCGTAACAATCCATAAGAAGAAAATGAAGGCAATATTTTCAAAGAAAATGAGAGCAACTGAAAGGAAGAAAAATAAGGCTGGCGACTGAAAAGAAAAAGGAAGGTGGTTTTCCAATTAATTAGTAAGAGAAGAGGAAGTTGTCGTCGAACAAAATCAACTGGCATTCTCTCTCTTCCCTCATCCTTCTTCTTCATTTCTTTCTTTCTTTCTCTCTTTCCTTTTTCTTTCTTTATTATCCTCATTTTCTTTCTTTTCTATTATTATTATTATTATTATTATTATTATTATTATTATTATTATTATTATTATTATTTGCCTTTAAAAATAATCAAATAATTATTATATAATTTATATTTAATTTAAAAATATCCAGAATATTACATGCTTTCTTTTAATTTCTCTATTTTGAATATTGTCACATGCATTTGATATTCATTGAAGATTTTTGGACTTTGGTTTTGTTTTGTAGAACATTTGAGTATTTTTGTACAATTTGCACAAAAAGGTAAATATTTGAAATAATATATTCATACATATTAATATTTATAAAATAAATATCATAAAAATTGTATATTTAAACAAGGGTCTCGATCTAAACTCTATTTCGGACTTGTGATATCAGTTTGTGCTTCCCTTTGGATGGATAGTTTTATATTTGTGAAGATTTGTATTTGTGCCTTTTCAAGTTGGAAGGCTTTGTACTTGTACACCATTTGGTATTTATTCTTTTTTATAGAATGAAAATTTTTTATATTTGTACTTTATCTATAGAGAGAAAAAGTTTTGTAATTTAGTATAATCTAGGAGCATATTTTCAATCTTTTATGTGTTAATTAAATACTTTACTTGTGGATTGGAAATGCAATAAGGTTCAACCTCTGACTCTTAGATAGATATTAGTATGGCTTTGTAATGAAACTTCTTGCACATCTACTCTAACAATGAGAGCTTGAGATATATCTGTTCTGAAAGTGACCTTTCCAAGTCAATATATAGAATATGGATAACCTTTTTCTCAGGAGTAAAAAAAGTTTTGGTTCATATCTCTACAACTATATCTAGTGTGTTACGCTCGGTATTGATTGATGACTTTCTATTTTTGTTGAAGTGAAAGATTACTTTATCAATGTATGAGATATACCTGAAAGGGCGATGCCACAAAGGGTTCCAAACCTGTTACATCCCGGGTCCGCAGTTACCGTACGGAATAGGGAGCCTTCGGATTCCTTAGCACGTGGCGGCGTCGATCGAAGAGTCCGGTCTCCGTCTCTGTGAATCTGGACCTGCACAACACAAACAACAAATAAGAGGTCAGGGGTCCGGCAGGATTTTTCCCACCGAAGCCGCTCCGACGCTCAAGTCAGCAGATTTCCGCAATAAACGGAAATGGCGCACGCTAAGGGCAGTGCGTGAATGAATGCTGTGAAAGCGTAAGAGATACTCGTGTGGTGGTATGGAGAATGTGGTGAGCAGGTTGTGGAAGGCCTAGCTTCCTTGGTGCACCGCAATGGGTGACTGACTTTCCCGTAGTCTGAGTAGATGTGGGGCGAGTAATCGTGAACTTGCTCTTGACAGGTAGAAGTGAGTCTATCCTCAGTTACAGCTCATTACATTCTTATGATCAATTTGAGAAGAAGGAAGCTTTGGGCTCGTTGAGTTTGATTCGGGATCAGAATCAATATTCAGCGAGAAGAAGATCAGATCCTTTTCTCTGTGTGGCGTGAGGGCTCTTATAGGCCTCTCCCTGTTGGACTCTGGGCGCCAAAATGCCCGTTGTGAGGGCTACCGTGCCGCTGGTCACTATTGTGGACCGCCGGTCATGTCGGTTGTCCTCTTGCCGTGGCTGACACGCTTCTGAGCGCTGCCGGCCACGCTTGATTTTCCCTTGAGCGGGAATTGGTTGATTGCCTGCAGGCGGACGCGGGAGCCATTGGCGCTGCACCAGCCACTCCTCTATTGGCTATCCTTTTCGCCTTTTCCGCCTGTTTCCCGGCAACGCATTAAATGCGTTGCAGGGTTCCGTTGGCTTTTTCCAGCATGGGCTCTGTACGTGTCTCTTGACCATTGGGCTGGGCTGACCACCTCACGTGAGCTTTTGGACTCTTCGCGGGCCACAAAATTCTTCATGGGCTTGGCAATTCTTCATTGGCCAAGACATGGGACCCAACACTAGCCCCCCATGCCTGGGCCGGCCAGTGGTCTGGCCGGGCATGTCCCTTGGGCCCATTCCGCAATTTCATGCCCTTCCTCGTGCTGCGTTATCATTTATCGTTTTCTGAGTTCGCGCATTCCCTAGGAGTCAGGGCAGGCTTTTCAGGCGCTGCCATGGCTTGTCACTTCACCGGGCGAGATTCGCGAGCCTTGGGTTGCGTCTGACCAGGGGTCTCCCCTGTTTCATGAAAGACGTCTGTTGGATGTCGTGTAGCGTTGGGTAAAAGGATGGCTTGCGCCTTGCCCATAAATAGGAAGGGTACTCAAGCGAGTGGAGTTCATCCCTTAGCAGTCAGCAGAGAGGCAATGAGAAGATTCTGGCTTTCCCCACCCTTGGTGGGCGTCCGAGAAGGAGTTAGATGGATCAGCCGAATGCTTGAAGTTCTTGATGAAGACTGTTGTAACCCTCATCCTACAATTTGCCTTCTTTACTAACGAGAGCGGCTCGGCCATTCTGCCATCGTCCTGCATCTCCTCCCGGGTTGCGGCCCAGCTGACCTGGGGCAGAGCCACGGCGAAATCCCTGCGGGTATCTTCACCCGTAAGGTGAAGGCTTTCGCCCGTGCTCTTTCCATGCGTCAAGCTAGAGCGCCAACCATGGAAGGATCTCAAGGTCAGTAGCCCTCAGTGGGAGTTGTGTTTCTCACCCTACTTTCTCTGAGTGCTTTCCTGACCTTGGTGCTTCCGCACCCTTGGTGTATGACGCTTTGGCGACTTCCACCAGGGGATGCTCTGTGCCTCCAAACCAGTCCGCTCGGCGAACCACCGACGGCTCCGGTCGTGGGGATCTCATGCGGATCACGTTCGCCCAGCTCATCTGGGACATGGTACGGGAGCATGCGGGGCTTCGCACCGTTGTCTTCCTTCGTCTTTCTCTCAGCCTTATTGCTGTAAACTTTATACTTTGTAAGAAAGCATTAATTAATAAAAGAAGTAGCCTCTTTTTGCCTTCATTTTTGTCTTTCTTGTGTGCGTACTCTTTTCTGTTGCCAGGCGTTTTGCCCTGGAGATCTGCGTGTAACTCTATGGGAGCTCGAGGAGTCTCTGTCAGCGGTCGCATCTCCTGGGGTGACCGGCGCATTTAATTCCTGCGCGGTCAGGAGACATCGCGTCGTGGAGCCTTGCCTTGAAAACGCGCGAGGTTTTATGAGCCCGCCATGTGTAAAATCCCCACTGGCCACACCTTAATGCTTCCTGTTCTTTGGAGTTGCCGCCTTTTCAGGAGAAAACTCGCCTATTTAAACACGCCGTTTTCTCCTGGAACCTGGCACTCCTTCGCCCTTGCATGTTTATTGGCAGTTTGCTTTTCCTGGGCGTGTTTTCTTGCTGCGAAATCAATGGAAGATTCCTCTTACGACTCGGAACGCTCTTCTGACGAGTCTGAGTTTGGCTCTCACGCTCCTGTGACTTCAGGAGCCGGTACTTCAGGCGAGGCTCGCTCTAAAGCCACTGTTGTTGGTCCTTCTCAGAGTCGGGGAGTGCCTTTGGGTTTCGAGAGGGTCTAGCCATTGGGGGACGGCTGCGGTCGAGGTGGAGTGGTTGAGGGCCCGTGTCGCACATCTTGAAGGCACCTGGGCCGAGTCGAAAGCCAGGGCCAGCCGTCTTGTGGGTGCCAATGTGGGGGCGCAGGCCCGCATATTGGCCCTTGACAGAGAGGTCGAGCAACTCAAGCGACAACACGAGGCTGAGGTCGCCGGGCTGCGGTCGGAGGCCAGGGTCACTCGTCTCGTTGGCGCCAATGTGGAGGCATAGGCCCAAGCATTGGCGCTCGAAGAAGAGATCAAGCGACTCAAGCAACAACATGAGGCTGAGGTTGCTGGACTGCGGTCGGAGCTGAGGACGAGGCTTCGGCCAGAGGGAGTGAACCCTGCCTTGGAGCAGAGTTATTTTGACGCCGTTAGACTTTGCCGGAGGCTGGCCTCGCTGGAGGATCCAAGCTTCCGTGTGGGTGTTCTAGACCCTCGCAACTCACTCGCCAGAACTCGAGATCAGTTGGTGGACTACCACATCCAAAGCTCTTCCATTGGCCATTGGGACCATTAGCTGATTGTTTCTCTTCGCTGTCGCACTCCTTCTTCTTCTTTTTGTAACCATCGTAACAGGATCTATTGATATAATGAAAGTTACTATTTTGTCGCACTTTTTTGTTTTTCGGATTTCCTCCTTCTTGATTAGTTTTTCCATTTTGCGCTACCGTGCGCCTCTTCATGGGCTCCACTATCGTGAGCCTTTATTTAATGCGGTGGCGCCGGCGTGGATCCTCGCCAGACGACTGAGGGGACGCGCCTGTCAGTCTGGCGTTTAGCCATTATTGCGCACGATTTCGGATCTCGCGGTGCGTTGTGATGCCAGCACGTGTCCTGATTGCCTGTGGCAGTACCGTTTTGGTTTCCCGCCTTTTGGTTTTTCGTTGCCTATTTAAACCAATCGGGGATCGTTTCCTTTCTTCTGCTGATATCTTCCCTGCAACGTACTTGCGACTCTCGAGAGAGAAATGGCGATAAAGAGAAAAAGCTCTTCTTCTTCCCAGGCTCCCAGAGCCGCACGTCATGGTGTTCACAACACCAAGTCCGTCTTGACTGCAGGAGCCATTGCTTCTCTTGTGGTCGACTATGGCCTTCCCAGCGATTGGAGTTGCCGTGCCCCTGGCGTACTGGATAGAGCTAGCGCCCCCCAGCGGGCTTCATCACGGTATACGAGCACCATCTGAGGGGGGGCTTCGTTAGCCGACGCACTGCACGCTGTATGCGCTAATGGACGCACTGGAGTTCCGGTGGCAAGGCTGCATCCCAACGCATTGTGTTATCTGGTGTCCCTATATATTTTTGCCATCCTTCACGGCAGCTCCTTTGATGCTAAGACAGCGAGATTGATCTTTCGGTTCACGGAGTCGAAGGATTGGGTGTCGATGTCCCCCAAGGTGGGGTTTCGCTTTCGCGGCACCAACCCTGACTCGGTGAAGGGCTGGAAGGAGTGCTTCTTCTTTTTGCAGGAGCCCCCTGACTCTGAGCTCCCGCGAGTGTGGGGCCCGTTTCAGAGTACTTTCAGGACAAGCCAACTGATGAGGATGCTGCGGAGTCAGCGAAGCTGATATCTGCCATCAAGTCTGAAGAGGCAAAGTTCTCGATCCGGGGCTACTTCCTGACTTCCATCACGTTCGAGGCCTGCAAATGGGGGCCTGCCTCGGGATGGACGATCGCTGGACCAGGTAAGAGTGGTCCCGGAGATACAGCCACTCCTCCACCGTCCGGTGAGAACGAGGAGGAAAGCTGCTCATTGCTGGAGTTGTCGACGGACGACGACGAGGACGAGGCCGCCTTAAAGAGGCTGAGGGAGGCCAAGGGGACTTCCACGCGGAGGTCCAGGAGACAGATCGCCGGCTCTTCCGTTATGGTGGGGAGTCCGGCTTCGAAGAGACCCACGAGCGCGGGTCGCCAGGGAAAAACCGCCGAGCCGTCGTCGACTTCGGTCGTGGGATTAGCCGCTCGCGAAGTTTGCGAGGTGGAGTCTCTACCCACTGGGAGTTCCCTCGCTCGCTCTATCGCGGAGGCGTCTGCAGGCGCCGCCCCAGAGGTGATGGAGGATGTCGTCGTTCTTGAAGGCCCGGAGGCGCCATTTATAGCAGCTCCTGCGCTGGTGCCTGAGGCCAGGGGGCCTGTTCAGCCGACAGTGATCTTTGTGGAGCCTATCTCAGAATACAGGCTCCCTGAAGGCTTGGCTCCATCTCCAGAGGAAGGCGTCGCGCTCACTGCTGATCTAGTCCAAGCCAGCGAGAGGGCAGTCGGGTCGTCCTCGTGACAGGAGCCCCCGAGCACTCCTACGGCCGCCACTCTTCTAGCCAGCTCGCCCTTAGCAGGCGAAGGTGAGGAACCTCAGGGAGAGGTTTCATTGGGCGATCTCGCACATTCTCCCCACACTGCTCCTACTCAGGTATGGTTGTTTCCATCTGACCTTTCTTTACCGTCGTATGCTTTGGAAGCGCTTCTGATGTCGCTTCTTATGCAGGCTTCAGGTGGTGCCAATCCTTTTGAGGCGTTGACCGTCCTTCACGGGGACTTGCAGCAGGTCATCTCCAGTGGAAGGGCCCAATTTGCATCTCTTGAGGAGGAGAATGGGCGCCTGCAGCAGAGAGTGGCGCAGCTGGAAGCCCTACTCATCGCCTCGGAGGGACGAGTTGCCAGGCTGGTTAGAGACATGGTGGGCCAGCTCTCTCCGTTGGAAGCACGGCTGGCGCTGGAGGCTCGGTATTGGGACGGTATCTGCCTATGCCGCAGGATCGCCTCCTTGGCTGCTCCCCACGTTCCTGAGGGAGTCTTTCATCCGGGGAACAACGGGACACAGGAGGCGTCTCGCCTGAGGAACTTTCATGAGGAGGCGGGTCCGTCAAGTCTGCCTGATTAGTCTCCGCTTATGCTGGCTGTTAGACCCACTTTTGTCTTTGTATCATACTGGTTCCTCATATATGAATGAAAAGTGTCTTTTTCTTCTTTGCACTTGTGCTTCTTCTATCGTGGGACGTCGGTTGCAGTCTTCATTTTCTGTAATCTGTTGGATTGCTTCTCATGCTTGAGTGTTAGGCTCTGCAGAGTCGTTGTTGCTAAGGCCCTATCCAGGCGCCTTCTTGCGTGGTGCTCGTCCTTCTAAGAAGATGTCATCACAACTCACGCGTTTGGGGAGCTCGATCCGGTGAAGCGGATATTGTCGCCAAGCCCCTGGAGCCGCAACAAGGGTCAGCGTGGCTGTCAGGCCACGGAAACCGGACTCCTGGGTCTAGGACTCGGTCGTGTATGATTGCGGGAGGTGTGTCGCCCCTGCTCAAGGCGTTGTAGTCACCAAGTTGAGGTCCTAGCCCAGACCATTATAGACTGAGGGTGCTATCTTCTGTTCGAGAAGGTCGCCGCATGCCTGCGATTTTTTGCCCCCTAAGGTTCTGTCGGCCGTGGATTAGGGACTTTAGAAGCCCCCAGGCCTGATGCTTTGACCGCCTGGGTCGTCGGCATGAAGCCTGTTGCATGGACCGCCTGGGTCCTCTAGACGGGATTTCTCAGCCTGCGGCTAGCTGCCTCCGGGCTGTTTAGCGCGGGGCTTAGTCTCTGGGTGGCAGCTCGGCCCCACTGGTGCGGAGCCAAAATGAGTAAAGCCGTCCCCAGGCCATCTGGCTGGGGACGGAGTCCTGGGACGGTTGATTTCGGACCGTCTAGCGCTGGGCCAAGGACTGTTTTATGGTCGGACGCTCGTCCTTCCGACTTAAGGGCAGTCTAGGTCGTATGATTTAATAATGCAATACATGTCATCAATTCACACGAATGAAATTGCAGAATGATAGAAAGAGTGATTATGCTAATCAAAAGATAAAGCTCATGTCCAAGCATTCATTATGATGCATACGCGTGCGACTTACCTAAGTCGATGTAGCATCACTGGTAGTACTTCCTTAAGTTGGCGGCGTTCCAGGTCCGCAGGACCAGTTTGTCGTTCTGGGCGCGTAGCTTGTACGCTCCGCTCCTGAGGATTGTGGAGACGAGGAACGGCCCCTCCCACCCAGGGGAGAGTTTGTTCCTGTTCACGGTCTTTCCCACCGCCTCTACGCTCCGGAGGACCAGATCTCCAACTTCCAATGGGCGCGCCTTTACCCGTTTGTTGTAGTACCGTGCGACTCGCTGCTGATAGGCCGCGGTTCGTAGTCGTGCGGTGTCTTAAACTTCCGAGAGTAGGTCCATACTTTCCCGGAGCCTTTGTTCGTTAGCGGCTGGGTCGAAGCATTCAACCCGCAGGCTTGGCATTCCCACCTCCACGGGCACTACAGCCTCAGCCCCAAAGCAAAGGTTGAAGGGCGTCTCCCTTGTCGGCTCTCTCGCGGTCGTTTGATACGACCCTAGCACGGACGGTAGCTTCTCAGTCCAGGAGCCCCCTGCGTCTTCCAACCTGGTTTTTAATCCGTACAGCAATGTACGGTTGGTGACTTCGACCTGTCCGTTTACTTGAGGGTGTGCCACGGACGTATGTACCAACTTGATACGAAGGTCACGGCAGTACTTTGTGAAGCATTTGCCAGTGAATTGCGTTCCGTTGTCGGTCACTACGATCTCAGGGATCCCAAAGCGGCAGACGATACCTTGACGGAGGAACTCCGTCGCATTCTGCTCTGTGATATTGGCGAGAGAGACGGCTTCCAACCACTTGGTAAAGTAGTCGATGCCGACAATCAAGAATTTTCTTTGTCCGGCAGCCAGAGGTAGGGGCCCAAGTATGTCGAGCCCCCATTGTGCGAACGGCCATGGGGATTGGAGATAGTGCAGCTCCGTGTGCAGCTAGTGCGTCATATTGCCATGGACCTGGCAATTTTCACATTTCCGGACGAATTCCATAGCGTCTCGCTTCATGGTGGGCCAATAGAACCCTTACCGCATGACATTGAACGCTAAGTTCTTGCCGCCGATGTGTGAGCCGCACAGCCCTAGATGCACTTCTGCTAGCGCATAATCGGCTTCCTCTGGCGTGAGGCACTTCAGGAGGGGAGTGGAGTATCCTCGCCTGTATAGCCTCTCATTCAAGACCGTGTACCATCCTGCCGTCTTCTTTATTCGCTTGGCTTCGTTGATGCCGTCGGGTAGGGTCCCCTCAGTTAGGAACCTCACGTATGGTGTCATCCAATTGTTTTCTGTGTCGAACCGCAGCACTTCTTTGTCTTCGGCGTCGATGCTGGGTGTGGTCAGGACTTCCGTGGGCTCTCTCGCGTACTGCTTCATGGTCCTGGCAGCCGCATCCCGAGCTAGTCAGTCAGCGCGCTCGTTGTCCGATCTCGGGATATATTCGATCTCAAACCGACCGAACGCAGGGATCAGGGCCTTCACTCTCGCCAAGTACCTCACGAGCTGTGGGTTCGAGGCGTCAAAGTTGCCCTTCACCTGATTGACCACGAGCTCGGAGTCACTACGCACGATCAACGACCGCACGGAACACTCCTTCGCCAGTCGTAGGCCCGCGAGGAGGGCCTCGTATTCCGCCACGTTATTCGTGGCCGGGAAGGCCAATGTGACAGAGTATGCAATCTCCATGCCGTCGGGCATCCTTAGCACGACACCAGCTCTGCTGCCTGCCTAGGTAGATGATCCATCCACTTTCAGGGTCCACGCAGGAGGACCGTCACCTTTTCACATTATTTTCGTTCATGTTTTTGTTAAGATTTGCAAAATACACACAAGATTGACGTAGCAGAAATAAGCTTGATTCTTTCAATAATCATCGACTACTAAACCTTGTAAAAGTATAAAGAACAGAAGAACTTGAATTAGCAGAAAAGATGATTAGGTTGTATCCGTGTATTCACAAAAAATAATTTGAATCTAAGAGTATTCTGTATATAAGGCTGGCATGCTGAGACATAAAGCCGATTGATGATGCTATCTGAATCGATTGATAATTGTGTGCAAAGAGGTCTGTCGGCATGAGAATTGTAGACTCATATCGATAGATATGGTGGATTTATATAATCATAATTGATTGTAATAGGGCTTGATTTTGGTGCAAAAGTCTATGATCTTGTACTAGGAGATATGGTCATCCCTAAGTCATTAGGGGCGACCTTATAAATGGTCCACCAGACATATGACCTGTGGTCGTGAGCCCACTTTGTCTAAAGTGTTGACCGTCCTGGGCCTTTTAGCTCTTGGGCATGTTTCCCTCCTAGGCCGTTAAAGTGTTGACCGTCTTTTGGGCCTCCGTTGACTTTTTGGGGCTAGCCCATTTTCGGCACACCCATCACTAGCCTCTCATGCTGGCGGCCAGAAATCTGGCCTCGAGTATGTTCATGATGGGATGCCCCTCCTTGCTCTGAGGATCCCATGGAGTTTCATGAAAGGCGTGGAGGAGAGTTTGACCAAAATTGTTGACCGCCTAGTCAATTCCGGAAAACCAGAATTGTTGACCATTTAGGTCAATTCCAGAGAACGAAAATTGTTAACCGTCTAGGTCAATTCCGGAGAACCAGAATTGTTGACCGTCTTGGTCAA
Organism: Nepenthes gracilis; assembly: GCA_033239525.1. Taxonomy (NCBI): domain Eukaryota; kingdom Viridiplantae; phylum Streptophyta; class Magnoliopsida; order Caryophyllales; family Nepenthaceae; genus Nepenthes; species Nepenthes gracilis. The sequence goes on from BSYO01000037.1 coordinate 3,344,137, forward strand.
TTTCGGAGAACCAGAATTGTTGACCGTCTTGGTCAATTCCGGAGAACCAAAATTGTTGACTGTCTAGGTCAATTCCGGAGAACCAGAATTGTTGACCGTCTTGGCTAATTCTGGAAGCGTTTTCTGCCAATCTTTATCCAGTTTACATGGCAGAAAGCGACATGTGTCTCCCTTTGGTTGGGCGGATATCTTGGCCATTAATGCGCCAGAGATCCGCCTTTTGCAGGGCCAAGTAGGGAGGCGATACGTGGCAGGACTGACGGCGTCCTTAATGAGGGGTTTCGTGCTTGGCGCTTAAGTTTTCTTTCCGTGATTTGAAATTATTTACGCCTTCAGTCCTTCGTCTTCTTCATTCCAACTCTTCAGGAGCACTTTCTAGAAAACCTAACTTTCTGTGTAACCATGGCTTCCATCGCCGATTTTGCCTCCATTCTGAGAGAAAATGATATCAAAGCTCTGTGCGTCGAATTCAATATTTCGAAGGAGATTGCTTGGAGGGTCCCAGGGAAGGAAGACAGGGCTTATGTGCCACCGAAGGGGCACATCACTGTTTACGAGGCTCACCTGAGGAGCGGTCTCCGCCTCCCGTTGCCGGAAGAGTTGGAGTCTATTCTGAAGGCTTTTCGGGTCCCCATCTCTCAACTCCATGCCAACGCCGTGAGGTATCTCTGTACCATGTGTATTTTCTGTCGAAAACTTGGCAATAAGCTCAAGATGTCGGGGGTTAGGGTTTTGTTTAAAATAAATTAAGGGGGAGAGTGGATATCGCTCGTCCCCCATGCCGAAATAAAGATCAATAAAGCCATATACGACTCGTTGAAAAACTGGAAGAACTGATTCTTCTTCGTGAGCGTGTCGACGCCCTGGCCCATTGCAAGGGAATGGGGCGAGGTTCCGAAGGCATATTTTGGGATGCCGACCGTGACGGAGATGGCGGCCTACGCGTGGCTGACGAAGGCAATAAAGGAGAATCCCGATGATTTTAATCGGGTTTTTTGGTTTCTCAAGAGGAAATGTGGAAAGCGAACTGGGGTCCACCCTCCCCAGTTTGAAAACCTATGCCGCCCGTGAGGATGACAAACCCGGAGGATTCCAAGCGCATCCTCATCCGTATGTGGCCCACAGATGAAGGTTTTATTGGTCCGCTGCCAGAGAAGGTGCTGGAGACACCTTCATCGTTGTCGTCCTTTATCGACTACGTGGTAGTCGGGATCTGCGGCGGGGCTGGCAGCATCGCGGGCCTGGAAAAGACCTACGATGATTGGCCGGTGGACTCAGGAGTCGTCTTGGCGCAGCCTGCGCTGCGAGCGGTTCCTGGTGCTGAATCGATGGGATCTTTTGAGGAGCTAGCTTATGAGTCGGTGACGGCTAAGCGGACTTCTGCTGTGGAGCCAATAGCGGGGCTCGACTCTTCAGCAACTACTCCCGAGGCCGCCAGAGAGGAGCCTGCGGCAGCTACTCCAGAGGCTGCAAGAGAGGAGCCCGCTGCAGCCGCTCTGGAGCCTGCAAGAGAGGAGCCTGCGGCTGCCATGGGTGATACTGATGCGTTCCTGGATCGCATTTTGGATGAGGCAGCGGCGAGCCTGGCGCGAGAGGATGCTCCTAGTCTACCGCCACCTGGTCCACCGCCAACTGGGCTAGGTCTAGAGTCCAGGCCCGTGAGGCCCCCGAGGAAGATTTACGAGGTATGATTCCTGTAATGGCCTCCTTGCACCTCTTTCTTCCTTGTATTTATAACTTACACTTTGCTTTTATCTTGTGCAGTCAAGGAGGTTGATCTCAGCCTTTTTCTGGGAGGTGGAGCAACGCGATCACATCATTGCGGACAGGGAGGCTGAGATCGCCTGGCTGGATGCCAGGCTGGCTGCTTCAGGAGGGGAGCTCCGCGAGCAAACTGCTGCCCTTGAGGCTGTCCTGGCGGGCATGGAGACGGAGAACACTGAGCCGAAGGCTGAGGTTGTCCATTTGAAAGAGGAGGAAGACCGGAGCAAGGCAAACAAGAAGCGGCTTGTTGATCTGATATCCACCCTGGAGAGCGAGCTGGGTCTCCGGATTCACCCCCACGAGCTCGAGGGCATGCTGCACGCCCAGATGTTTGAGGGGGTTCAGGTCTATCGGCGTCTCGTGAGGTTGATCGATCCGGACTTTCCCGTTCAGTACCTTCACTTAGGAAACTGCGGGGTGCAGGACAAGGACGATCTCGTGGAGGAGGAGCCCCGGACCGTCCAGAGGCGGCCGCAACCTCCTTAGCTTTTTGTTTTTGTACTTGTGTAATCGTGTAAGACAATTAAAGCAATAAAAAGGGATCTCTTTTCCGTTGGTATCCAGTGATCTTTACTGCTTTTTGCGTTTGTATGATGTGTCACACGGGGTGGCTAACTGAGTTGGCCGGTGATCGTTACTGGGCTACCTCAGGAGCTAAGTCCCTAGGCTTGGCAGGTGGTTGTATCAACTAGCCCTATGGTGCTGCCCAAATGGTAACTTGGACAGCCAACGTTGGAGAAGAAACACTTCTCGTCGCTGCTCGACCACGCTACCCTCTCGTAGAGAGGGTTATTGTGTGGGGCGGCAAACCTGGTTGGCTGGCTGCCCAAGGAGTATAGTCCTTGGCTGCCTAAGGAGTAAAGTCCTAAGCTGGACAGCTGGTTGTGTTAACCAGCCCGGTGGCGCCGTACAAGTGATGACTTGAGCAGCCAATGTTGGAGAAGAAATGCTTCTCCCTTTGACCATTGTTGACTGACGTTGCTACTCCCCGTGAGGGAGGTCATCACGTGTGCTGCGCTAGCCCCCTAAGATTTTGACTGTTAATAGGCCACCTGGAAGACCAGGGTTTAGTACGACCGCCAATGGGCCGCTCAGATGACCGAGGTTTAAGTTAGACCGCTTATGGGTCACCTGGATGACCAGGGTTTACATACGACCACTAATGGACCTCTCGGATGACCGATGTTTAAATCAGACCGCTTATGAGTCACTTGGATGACCAGGGTTTACATATGACCGCTAATGGGCCGCTCGGATGACCGAGGTTCAAGTCAGACCGCTTATGGGTCACCTGGATGACCAAGGTTTAGTAACGAGAGGGTGAAGACCCTCCAGACTTAGGGGCAGTCTAGGTCGGGTAATCCTACAAGGCAAACACAGTATACATGTATGCACACAAAGACTAGGATTCTATATGCTAAGTAAACTTCTCATTTTACCAAATTAAAACAAGCATGCGAATGAGTGCACACAAATGGGCGAGTACGTACCTGGGTTCCCTATTGAAAGTAGTGTTTGAGGTGGATTGTGTTCCACGTTTGCGGGACCAACTTTCTGTCCTAGTTTCGGAGTTTGTATGCTCTGTTTCACAGGACGGCAGAGACCAAGAAAGGCCCTTCCCAGTTAGGGGAGAGCTTATTGCGGCCGGCCAGCTTGCCAGTGACCTCGACGCCTTGTAGGACCAAGTCCCCAACATCGAATTGCCGAGCTTTCACCTTTTTATTATAGTACTGGGCAACTCGATGTTGGTAGGCTGCTGTCCGTGTTCTGGCGGCGTCGCGGGATTCCTCTAGCAAGTCTAAGTGCTCCCTGATTTTCTGGGAGTTTCTTTGAGGGTCGAATAACACCACCCTGAGACTTGGAAGCCCGATTACCACCTCAGTCCCGTAACAGAGGCTGAAGGGTGTCTCGCGCATTGATTCCTTTGGGGTTGTCCGATAAGACTAGAGGACGGATGGGAGTTCGTCAGCCCAGGAGCCCCCGGCGTCCTCCAGCTTAGTTTTTAACCCGTGAAGAAGCGTACGGTTCGTAACCTCTACCTACCCGTTGGCCTAGGGGTACGCCACCGAAGTGTGGACTAACTTGATGCCAAGGTTGGTGCAATACTTGGTGAAACACTTCTCCGAAAATTGGGTTCCGTTGTCGGTCATTTCGACCTCTGGGATGCCAAACCTGCAGACAATGCTATGGCGAAGAAATTCCAAAGCATTGTGCTCCGTGATTTTTGCCAGCGGGACTGCCTCGACCCACTTGGTGAAGTAGTCGACGCCTGCGCTGATAAACTTCCATTGCCCCGTGACAATGGGAAATGGGCCAAGAATATCGAGCCCCCATTGCGCGAAGGGCCAAGGGGCTTGAAGTGACTTCAGGTCAGCGGACGACTGATGGTGAAGTTGCCGTAAAGCTAGCAGCTTTCGCATTTCTTCACAAACTCAAGCGCGTCCTTTTTCATCGAGGGCCAGTAATAGCCCTGCAACATGATCTTGAAGGCCAGGTTTTTCCCGCCAACGTGTGATCCGCAGATCCTAAGGTGAATTTCGCCCAGCGCGTAAACAGCCTCCTCGGGAGATAGACAGTGGAGGTACGGAGTCGAGTATCCATGGTGATACAGTCGCCCATCGACTACCATGTATCAGCCAGCTGTCTTTTTAACTTGCTTAGCCTTTTCGGCGTCTTCTGGGAGTGATCCGTCCGCCAAGTATCTAAGGTAGGGCGTCATCCAGTTTTCCGTCTCAGAAATCTGCATCGCCTCCTATTTCTCTATGCCGGGAGCATTCAGAATCTCCCTCATGTCCCTCGTGTACTGTTCTAGGTTTTCGACAGCGGCGGCTCTAACCAACCGGTCTGCCTTCCAGTTTTCAGTTCTGGGAACATGAACCAAGGTAAGTTTGTCGAAACCTTGGACAACCTCCCTTGCCTTTGCCAGATACTTGGCCAAGTAAGGGTTGTTTGCCTCAAAGCTCCCGTTAATCTGGTTGATGATTAGTTCAGAGTCGCTATAAACTGCCAACCTCTTGGCAGAGCACTTTTTTCCTAATCGTAAGCCGGCTAATAAAGCTTCGTACTCGGCGACGTTGTTGGTCGCCGGGAAGTCAAGTTTGAGGGAATACTTAACCTCAAATCGATCAGGGGTCGTAAGAACCACCCCTACTCTACTGCCAGTGTCCGTGGACGATCCGTCTACGTGGAGTACCCATTCTGGAACCTCGTCAGGCTGTTCTGCATTTTCTACGGGCTGTTCCTCATGAATTGGCGTCGTGGTCTCAACAATGAAGTCGGCCAGAGCCTGCACTTTTATGGCAGGTCTGGGCCTGGATTCGATGTCGAACTCACCCAATTCGATAGCCCACTTCACCAGCCGTCCAAAAATGTCGGGTTTTTGGAGTATACCTTTCAGCGGCCGGTCAGTGAGAACCACTATACGATGCGCTGAAAGTACGGTCTCAACTTTCGCGCCGCGAAGATAAGTGCTAGGGCCATTTTTTCCGCTCGTGGATAGCGTGTTTCTGGGCCGGTCAATGTTTTGCTCACATAGTAGACCGGCTGCTAGATATCGAATTCCTGGCACACGAGGACGGAGCTGAGGGACACTTCTAACACTACCATGTAAAGGTACAACTCCTCTCGCCTTTGGGTGACGCTAGCAATGGTGGGCTGGTCAGATACTGCTTCAATTCATTGAAGGCGGTCTGACAGTCAACTGTCTACTTGAATCCGTTGGATTTTGTCCCTCTCAAGACTTTAAAGAAGGGCTGGTACTTGTCACCAGACTTCACGAGGAAGCAGACAAAGCCCACTCGCCTCCCAATCGGGCGTCTTTGACGCCCGTGGGGAGCCATGTCAGCGAAGGCCGTGATCTTTTTTGGGTTTGCCTCGATCTCCCGCTGGGAGACGATGAAACCCAAGAACTTCCTGGAGGCTACCCTGAAGACACACTTGGCTGGATTCAGCTTCATTTGATGCTGGCGGAGCACTTCAAACGATTCTTCCAGGTCGCGTATGTGGTCGCCAGTGACTCTGCTCTTGACGAGCATGTTGTCGACGTAGACCTCCATGTTGCGACCAATCTGTTTTTCGAACATCTTGTTGACCAGTCGCTGGTAAGTTGTTCTAACGTTTTTCAGTCCAAAGGGCATCACTTTGTAGCAATAGGTGCCCTGGTCCATCATGAACGAGGTATGTTCCTCGTCCTCCAGACTCATTCGAATCTGGTTGTAACCTGAATAGGCGTCCATGAAGCTTAGCAGCTCATGTCCAGCCATGGAGTCAACCAGTAGGTCAATCCTGGGTAAGGGAAAGCTTTCTTTTGGGCAGGCCTTGTTGACGTCGATAAAATCGACGCACATTCGCCATTTTTCGTTGCTCTTTTTAACCAGGACTACATTCAAGAGCCAATATTGGACTTCTCTAGTAAATCCAGCGTCCAGCAGTTTTTTCACCTCATCTCGGATGGCGATCAGCTTCTCTATGGAGTGGTTTCTCCGCTTCTACCTGACCGACTTTCGACCAGGATCGAGGCCCAACTTGTGGACCATCACCTCAGCCGAAATTCCAGGCATGTCTGCGGGAGTCCATGCGAATATATCTGCGTTCCTTTGCAGGAATGCAATCAGTTCAGTGCGCAGTGTGCCAGTGAATGAGCCGCCAATCTACACACACTTTTTCGGTTCTTCCAGATTCGATGGGACTAGATCCGTGGCTTCACCAGACTGCGCTTGCTACAGGGTGGTCTCGTCTCGATGATCGAGTTCTCCCACCATGTCAGGGCTGCCGCTCGGGGTAATCTGGGACATGTAGTATGTCCGCCCGATTATTTGGTCGCTTAACACCTCTCCCACATCGTAAGGTGTCGAAAACTTCATTTTGAGGTGCGAAATTAAGGTGACTGCCCCAAACGCTGTCAGGCACGGCCTTCCTAGTATCGCGTTGTAAACAGAGGGGCGGGTCAGTACTAGAAAGGTGAGTGTGTGACTTGCTGTTTTTGGATAGGTGCCCAGGGTGACTTCCAATTGGATTGTCCCTTGAATGGGCACTGGTTCATTGTCAAGGCCATATAGTGGTCCTTCGGTAAGGCTTTAATTGGTTCTTTTTAGGCCTAACTTAAAGAAGGCATTGAAGTAAAGCAAGTCTTTAGAACTTCCATTATCGATAAAGACTCGTTTCAACTGGTAGTCCACACTACCGTCTGAAACGAGTGCTGATACAACAAGGAGGTCAGCATGGAGTGATTATCATCGAAGCTAATTGTATTATCTACTGTGTGCTGCTTCTTCCTCCCAGTCTGCTGCTCCTTACTGTCAGTCGGGTTCTTGGCTGGTCAGGTGGTGACCATATTAACCACCTCCGATGCAACCCTGTTCCGGGGTAGAGAAGGCTCCTCGCCTTCTCCTGCCGCCGCTCCAGAATTCTGCCCAGGCCCCTTGACGAATCAGGTGAGATGTCTCCTGCGAATCAGCTCTTCTATTTCCCTCTGCAACATCTTGCAGTCTTCAGTTGAATGCCCAACAGAGCGGTGGAAGTCACAATACTTTGACTGATTTTTGGAGTCCTTTTTCAGTGGTTTTGGGCACTTCAGGAACTTTTCTCCACGGATCTGCATGAGGACGTTGGTGCGCGTGTCCGTCAAAGGTGTGAAACTGGTGGGCCCGTAGTCTTTGCGTTCTGAGGGCCCAGTCGAGCGCTGCTTCTTGCGGGAGTGTTATCCGTTGCTGTACTTTCTCTTCCCTTCACCAGGTAATGGCCGAGGCTGATCCGCCAGTTCTGGATGTTTTGCCTCGTTGGCCTCCTCTGCAGCACAGGCCCGAGTGATAGATTTTACCTCTCGAAAAGTCTGAGAATTTTTGTGGGCCAGGTGCTTAAAAAAGTCACCGTAAGTCAGTGCTGAGATAAAACTGCCCAACTTCATCTCCTCTATAATCTTAGGAATCCTTCTGGCCTCCGCCACGAAACGATCCAGTAAACGCCATGGGTTCTTTCCCAGTTTCTGCTTTATGTGGGAGAGATGCCACGACTGCTTCTCTTCCCGTCGGCGTGAGGTATACTGAGACAGGAAGAGATCCGTGAGCTCATGGAAACTACTGATGGTGCCTGAAGGGAGGTGATGGAACCAGATTTGGGCATCTCCCTTCAGCGTGAAAGAAAAACAGCAGCATATCGCTGAGTCTTCTAGCCCTTATAGACTCAGATAGGTGCGAAAGTGATCCAGATTGTCAACTGGATCACTGTCCCCATCGTATAAGTCAAGGGACAACATCTTGAACTTCGTTGGCAGTGGACGGCTCAGGATCTCCGCAGTAAAAGGAGATCGGTCCAAGTCGATGGCGCGCTTCTCATCCTGGAACACATAGTTCCAGATTTTGTCCACTCGCGGATTGACGCGAGTGGCGTTTGCTGATCGTTTAGAGTTGAGGTAATCCCTCAACTCTGTCTTGTCTCTGGAGTGTTCAGCAGCTGGTCCGCTGCTGCCTCTAGTGGATCTGGCAGTCCTGGAGGCTCGCTCCTGGACTGCGTTGTTGTCTTCTGCCCGAGAGTATCGCGGATTTCTTCTCTGGGCTTTCTGGAGGAGACGTGCTCTCGGAGCGTTCTTTAGGCCTGTTTTGGCCAGGAACGCGGGAGGATGCTGGAGCAAGATTGTCCCCGGCTTTCACGGGCCTTTTGGCCGGATTCTTCTTCCTCTAGCCACCCCTTTTGGTGGCAAGTGCTGGGATGGCTGCTGGAGGAGCCGCCTACTGTCGTTGCTCGTTCTGAGCGCAAAGTTATTGGAGTAGGCGATTATTGGCCTGCATCTGCTCCACCAGTTGTAGAAAATAAGGCGGTGGGTCTCCGCCAGTAGCCCCATTGACCATGGCACCAACAGCGTGGTCCTGGTCGGGGTTAGCAGCATCTCTAGCGGGATCGCTAGCTTGGGCTCTCGTATTCGCCATTGCAGAATCAGAAGGTGAAAGAGAGTGTTTGTGCAGATTTGTGGTAGGATTTTGTAAGCGATTCCCACAGATGGTGCCAATGATGCGTCTCTGGTCCCGAATTTCAAACAGATTTGGATGATCCTCTTGATGTGGTTCTGGCTCCGTTCCCTGAGTTAGATCCTGCACACCACTAAACAAAACAGGAAGTCAGTATGTCGGCGAAAAGTTATCCCATCAAAAATACCCCGACGCTCAAATCAATAAAACAGTCTTCAAAAGAATGAAACCAAAATTGAGAGAAAGAGAGAGACAGAGTGCGTTTTCCCAGATGAAAGGGAGACGTGGATGCCTTCTTGAATTTGGGAGGTGGGAAGGCAGTAAAGGGCCGTAAGAGGCGCGCTTGTTTGCCTTAGGATTGATGGTGAGTGTGCTTGCGTAGCAGAAAGCTTGGGCAATTCTGGTAGTTTCAATGGCAAAGAAAGGGATTCACTGAGAGCACTTGTTTTGTGTCTTTAAACGGCGTATGCGTAAGGAATCGAAAGTGTGCGTGATTGAAAGTGTGTCTTGAATGGTGATTCAAGGGCTTATTAATGGTGGAGAGGACGATCTTCCCCCTTTGAAAGGAGAGATCCCCTGTATAGTTCTTGGTTGACTTGCCTTTCGAGGCAGATGCCAGTTGCCAAGCTGTGAAGGATAGTTTCCTTCTGAGGCGGCCAACAATTTTCCAAACCGAACGCTTTCTTTTCGCGCATGTTACCGTTGGAGAGCCCAGTTTGGCAAAGATTTGGAGAAATCTGGCGCCTTTCTTATACGGGAGGCGCCGATATTGTCAATATCCTTTTTGGTGCCAGCTGGGATAGTGAGAGATGCTTGGAGAGTCATTGCTGGCCGCCTAATGGATTACGGGCTTGAATGGACCGAGCCCATTACTGTAGAAAAGCTTCTTTTGGACCCAAAGTGCAGCACGCGGACGGTCAACGTTGGAGTTGATCGTCTGCATGCGCGTTGGCCGCCCGACGGTCAACGCCAACATTGACCGTCCTCGGCCTTTTAGCTCTTGGGCCTGTTTTCCTCTTGGGCCGTTAAAGTGTTGATCATCTTTTGGGCCTCCGTTGACTTTTCGGGGCCAGCCCATTTCCGGCACACCCATCAAACATATAAAAAATCAGCTAAAATCAGTTATTAAATTATAACCATTAATTTTAAAATGAATGGTTAAGATATAAAAAAATAAACTCTATCTCTTAAAGAGATGGAGCCACCCCTAAATCTCTATGCATATGGTGGTAACATTAACCGTATTTAATAAAATAAATTTCCAATTCCACTAATGTTATTGAAAGAATAAGTGAGCAACTAACCTTAATTATTGCCTCCCAATGGTTATCATCTGTGTCCATTATATAGGCATCCCGACCCCGAGACCAACGGCAAGTACTATAATAATTTTTATCGATATTATGTGCCTCGAAAAAGTTTAACTTCTATAATTTTAATACGATTTTTCACATTATTTTCGTTCACAATTTTGTTAAGATTTGCAAAATGCACACAAGATTGACGTTGCTGAAATAAGCTTGATTCTTTCGATGATCAACAACTGCTAAACCTTGTGAAAGTATAAGGAACAGAAGAAATTGAATTAGCAGAAAAGATGATTAGGTTGTATCCGTGTATTCACAAAAAATAATTTGAATCTAAGAGTATTCTGTATATAAGGCTGGCATGCTGAGACGTAAAGCCGATTGATGATGCTGTCTGAACCAATTGATAATTGTGTGCAAAGAGCTCTGTCGACATGAGAATTGTATACTCATACTGATAGATATGGTGGATTTATATAATCATAATTGATTATAATAGGGCTTGATTTTGGTGCAAAAGTCTATGATCATGTACTGGGAGTTATGGTCGTCCCTAAGTCATTAGGGACGACCTTATAAATGGTCCACTAGACATATGACCTATGGTCGTGAGCCCACTTTGTCTAAAATTTTGACCAAACATGTCACTGTCTTCCTATACAAATCGTGAAGAAAAAAATAATAAATTTATACAATATAAATTATACTAAAAATAAATCAAAGGTAAATATTTTCATGGTTAAAGAAAAACTAAAAATAACTCACTTTTTAAAATGAGAATTTATTTTTTAAAGCTTGTCATTACTTACTACTGAAAACCAACATCAATTAATGAAAATTTTACTCAAAAAATAATATTATTATGGTCCTTCAAAACCCGACTAGCTGCTTAGCAGCCAATTATGCCTTGAGTTGCCAAAATTGGATGTCGGGTAACATGTTGGCTATCGTCAATCACTGATCGACTGGTCATGCCTTGAGCTGCCATCGTCGATCGTCGACATTCTTGACCTTATTGCCATTCATCGGGCGATCGTATCTCTAGTCACTATTGTTGTTTGTTGGTGCAACACACGTTGGCCCTGGCCAAGCTGGCAGCACATCTTGACCAAGGCTAGCTAGCGGCCAATGCCTTGATCATCACTACCTGTCACCGGTCATTAACATCCCTTGTCACATTCTCGGTCCAAAACCCAGTTTAATTTATTCCATAAACCAAAACTAAGCTAAATCAAATTTAAATAAAATAGCAGGATGCAAACTTGTAGCCAATGTTAAATGGTTTGTATAATAAAATTATAACCAAATATAGGACTCAAAGGTAATACCTCCTGAACCCAACAATTTATTGACTTCAAAGTATGAGTAAGGAAAAATATCTGAACTAAAATTAGAGTATTCATCTGATAATTTTAAAGGGTACTGAATTTAACAACTGCATCGGCCAATAGCTATAAATAAGAGTAGCCAAACTCTAAAACAGAAACCCAAACAATTGATGAACAAAATAATTAAACTACAATTAAACAGCTAAAGCACTCTAAAGCCTATTCTCTAAAAATCCTCTTTACAATCCAAGTTTCATGCAAGATTATTTTAACCTGCTAATATAAAAAAGTTAGCAAACAGGGACAAAAATGAATCTAATACTCAACAAAATACATATTTTTTATATGTAGCTATATTATACGAAACATGCAAAGAATAATTTTATGAACGAAAATCAACGATGCTAATGATATTGATTTCCAGATGAAACATGCAAAAAGTATATAAAAATATCATAACATACCGAATACCATATAATATGTCTAGAAATATGGCATAAACAAAAATCGTACTAATATATAAGGAACCAATAATTAGTGATAATTTTACTAATGATAATCGAATATTAAAGTTTGGGTTATAATTATTTTTATATAGTCAAAAGTTATATACCACATTCACGATCTATGGGTGGGCTGACTACATATTCTTTATAATCGAAGTCAAATGTCATTTTTTTTAATCTATGAATATTATGTTTGATCTTCAATTAATCAATAATATATTAGAATATATCTAAATATATTTTATCAATTCTCTATAATTGACCTTATTTTATTAAAATTAAAAATTTTATACAAAATAAATGTCACGCTCCCATCCCAAAATCAAAATTTACTTATTTTAAAATCCTCAATTATCTTAAAATCAAATTATAAATTTAAAACCAAAAATCAATTTTTTAATTTAATCAACTTAAACCCAAAATGAATATCGTGATATAAACCTGTATCAAATTCTATTAAATTGTTCAAATAATAATATTTTAACCAGTCATAATATCAAAAAGTCATACCTAAAAATGACTATAAAACTCAACAACTATTATCTCTAATTAATTAATAAGAAAAAATGTCTTATTTCAAAATCAGAGCATATGATACTAGCTTCAACATTATCCTTACTTCAACAGCATTCTCAGTAGATGGTCATATACAAAAAACAACCCAAAATATTAAATAATAATTGTTCATTGCTAGCACTAAAATTTCATTGCAAAATTCTAAACCTCCTAAAGCTATTATCTCAAATGTCTTTTTCGATTCAAACCTTCTACAAGTTAGATCCGAGCCCATTGATTTGAAAAGTTAGCAAAATAGATACAAGAATGTTCATAACACTTAGCAAAACATATGTAACATTGTATGTAAATATATTGATTGAGACATGCGAAGAATAATGACACGATACAAATACATAAATCATACTAGAAATCATATAATACTTATGAAAACATGACACATACAATATTATATCAACATATAATATAACACTCCGATAGTTTCACTCGAGTTATATAGTAATAAAATTAATATAGTAATAAATAATTTAAAATATTGATATTAATAAATATTATAAATAATAATAAGTATGAAATCATTAATAATAAATGATAATAATAATAAATGGGAGTCATATATATGCTAATAAATATTAATAATAATTAAAAATAAATAATAATTATAATAAGTATTATAATATAAAAATTATGAATATAATAATAATAAATAGAATAAATTAATAATAGATATTAAATAATTAATAATAAATTATTATATAAATATATATATTAAAATATATTAATAATAATTGTAATTTATAATAATAATAATAATAATAGTAATAGTAATTCGGAAAACGCAGAACGAAGAAAAAGGAAAGGAAAGAGGGAAAAAAGAGGAAAGAATGAAAAGAGGAAGGAGGAGGAGATGAGAGGAGAAAAAGGGGGAAACGACACACGCGAAGCTTGTGGCGAGGATGAAGGAAAGTAATCGATGCCCAACTGAAAAATTAGTGAGACTCTAGAATGCGTTAACTCTTCATTATTTAAAGAGAGAGATGTGAAGGAAGAGGGGGGGAAAAAGAAAGGGAGCCGAAGCAGAGCCAAGCCGCCACTGCCATTGTCGATCTTGCTGCCGTTGCCATTATCGATTCTGGCTACTGTCACCGTGACTGTTCAAGGCCACCGCTGCAGTTGGTGCAGAAGCCGAAGCCAAAACCGCTAACAACCTTAGTCGGGTTTGCAGTAATCAGGCAAGTGAACCCCTCTACTGTCATTGCTCCTAAATTCGCAAGTGATTTCCCTCTTTGTGTCATTTCTCTTCTTGCTTCGCTAATTAACGTTGATTCATTACAAATCTATTTCTTTTCTCCCTCAATTTTCACGATGATGTTGAAATTGGATGAAACAGAACCACGGTTCGTGTGGCACTGGGAACCGGAAAAATTAAGGGTTATCGCTAAAATTGGGGTTTGATAAATTGTGAAATTAGGTTATAATTTCTATTTAATTGCATAATTGGAAGTGGAAGTTGAGAATTTCTTCACCTGGATGAAAATCGGACTAAACAGAGTGCATTGTTCTGTTTTGCAAAACGGGCATGGAAATGGGGCATGTGGCAGTATATATTATTCTGTAGTGTGATTATATTGGCAGCGTGAGGTTGGGTGATTCGAACAGTGTTCTGTTTGTGTGGATATGCTCTGTTTGTGCTTTGTGCGGGTGGGTGTGTTCTTTGAGTGTTGCTGTGCGTGTGTGTAGCAATACGAAGGTGTGATAGCGTGGGTGTGAACGGCTAGGTGTGAGCACGTGAGTGCTGTGGGTGTATGTGGGAGTGGAGAAGCATCAGGGTTGCTGTGTGTGTGTGGTATGGAGAAGTAGCAAGTGCTGTTGTAAGTGTGTAGTTGTGTGTGTGTGCTACCGTGTGTGGAAGGGAAGGCAGTGTGTGTGTGCTGTGTGTGTGAGTGTATACGTGTGTGTATATGTGTGTGTATACATGTGTATAAATACACGGTATGCTGTGTGTGTATGCGACTAAGTGAAGGTGTGCACAGTGCGTGGTGAGTGTGTGTACGTGTGGTAGAGTGTGTTTATGTTGATATAAATATAAGTATATTTTTGGATTGAAGATAAATAAATATATATACTTATATATATGCTGACAGTATGTGTATTTATATAATTTGAGCAAGGATGTATGTTTGAGAGTGGGTGTTAGTAAAATGGATGTAAATTATGATGAATTGGGTTGTGCATGGAAGAACCCGTTAGTTGATCGTAAATGTTAACTTTTAGAAGATGGGGTTAAGAACATCATTTAATTTTGTGGTCGTATGTAAATAAGTTAAAATAAAATATGATATATGTTGGAATCAGTTGATTTATATGTTGGCCTTAGTTATAGGCATCGCACCGGAACAAAATGAAAGAACAGTTAAGTGATTGAGTTAAGCATATAAATCATATCTCAGTCTATGTTCATTTTTTGTTCGTTCCGTGATGAGTTCCTTTGTGTTAGATTTGATAGAGTGAGTACGATCTGTGTCAGCACCGAATGACGTTCCTATCATTGATATTGCAAAGCCTTCTTTACGTTATACTCAGTTGTGTGAGTATTTAAATTGTTGGTTTCCTACGGTTAAGGTTGAGGAGAGTGTATGAAAACATTAAGGTATCTGGTCGAATGGGAGGCTATGGTATTTTAATGTAGTCTACGCTTATCCAATATTGATTTTCATATTATTGTGATAATGAAGTATGTTTATCATGGAGGGAAACTTATAACCATGTGACCATCGTAGAAGATAATATCAGGGATATAATTTAACGAGGGGTATCACGGATGGTATCAGCATGCTACGGGTAAACCTCTGGGAGAACTGTAGGGATTGTTGGATACCATGGATAACCTCGTTGCACTTACCCAACCGATGGGGGCGTAAATGCGTGACCTTTAATTCACAGTGGCAAAATAAGATTCAATGAGATTCTTATTATCTCGTACAGTGGTGACCTCAATTTGAGCTAATAATCAAATTCTTATTATCTCGTACAATGAGTTGAGATGGATGCTTATATCCTAGTGACCATTATAGGAGATGATATCCAGAATATCATTGACGAGGGGTATCGGAGGTGGTATCGATATGCTACGGGTGTAGCCTCTGGGAGGATTGTAGGGGTAGTTGGATACCATAAATAACCTTGTTGCACTTACCCAGCCGTTGGGGACATAAATACGTCGCTTTTGGTTCACTGTGGTAGAATAAGGTCCAAGGAGATTCATTGTGATGTTTCATCATTGTTGATATCTCATGAGTTTGGGATTCAGTTGAATCTACGAGTTATATTCTGTAGAATCCATGGGTCGAATTTTATGATATTTAGATTTGGTGGAATCCATGTTATTTATTGATATTGATGTTCAGGTCGTTCACATTGACATTCGGACCAGGGAATCCCTGCGTATCTCTTGATGTTGAATTCTGGGGGATTTCGCTAGTTTATTGGTACTCTTATTATCTTTGAGATGTGTGGGTCAAGTGTGACCTATTTTGCTTAGAGTCGTATTTACGATGTGTTGTAATTCTTCTCGAATATAGTAGATGGTTAGATTTATACCGAGATCTTGATAGTTTGATATCCGAGACTGTTATTATTATTAGCGCCTTTGATTATTATCACTTGTTGGGCTTTGGCTCACCCTTGTATTATTTTTTTTTGCTCTAGATTGAGCTGATTACATAGTGCAGACCGTGGGATCCTACTTTTGCTGCCGAACTTTTAGGTAAAGCGATTTGTGGATGTTAGATATTATTTATCAGTGGGAGACAAATTAGATAAGTTATTGATAGAAATTGTGTAGTTTTCATTCGGGTTGCGACCCGTGATTCTTAACAGTTGTTATTTTGGGATGATTATATAATGTATTGATTAATTTGATAGTAATTTAATTTAATTGTGTTGTTATTATGAAATATTATGAATGATTTAAAATTTTGAGGTTTTCGCGTGAGCGGTTCGAGTTATATTTAATATTTTGGGTTTGGGTCGTTATATATAAAGAGCCAATTATCAATACTAATTTTATCAATAAATGACGAATACTAAAATTCAAGTTAGAATTATTTTCATATAGCCAGAAAACATATGCCATTATTTACGGCTCGTATGAGGGCAAATTCATATTATTCCCTATAGTTAAGGTCAAATATTTTTAATTTACCTATAATATATTAGGATATATTCAACTATATTTTATCAATTTTTTATATTATAATCATTATTTGTTCAAAATTAAAAATTATACACATATATAAATATGCACCTATCTTTCTTATACTAGAGAAATTGATTTCTTTCATCAAGATTAAAGTAGAACTTTTATATATTTTTTCCCTTTAAATATGTCATAGGTAATAAGAATTATTGGCATACAAAAACTTAACAAATTAAAGATATACAGAAGTCAGATATGTAAAAATTATAGAAATTTAACGTATTTTATATAATTGTATTATTTTCTTGCAAATAAAAAATGTGAGGTATCATATTTTTAATTGAAAATTTGACAGATTTTTTACTGTAATACGAGCGTCGATCAAAAATAAAACCTGTAAAATATTCTATACAACACATATAATCCACAAATTAACCAACATAGGACCCAAAAAGCCACAAAATCACACGTGGCAACGTCATAACTTCGGTATGATATTGGTTTAAAATAGATGCCACTAGGTATCCAAATTAACCATAAGAATCTACGAAAACATATACATACATCTAACCAGCGAAAACTAAACTATTGCTACATCATCATCATCATACATGAACACTAATATACAAATCCATCAGAAATATAAAATATTTCATCAAAAAATACAAAACACATAACTAAGCCCATAAAGTCATCTGCAAACACCTTCAATGCCTAGCCGACTCAAATCCTTTATCTTGCCTCATCAGGCGCAACTCATACTCATCTGGAGAAAGAAAAATAATAAGTATGAGTCAAAACTTAGCAAGGCACACAAACACACACATATATATCAAGGACATATTCAAAAACATAATACTGCATAAAGGAAGAAACAGGGAAGCATACAAGATTATAAATCATGATTCGGAAAATATTGCTTTCATGATTTGTTTCAATTTCCATTAATTTATTTTCTTTGTCTTTTCTTAGTTATTATTTTGTGCAGAAGACTTATTTCGTTTGGGGGCCAGGGGTTAGTAGGCCTTACTGACAAATGAGTGATTAATTGTAGCCTAAATTGTATTTGTTCCTACACAATCAAAAGTCATTTCCTCATACTTAAGACCCAGAGGCGGGTCATCTACATACAATCTCTATAGACGAGGCCAATAGCCACAATGCGGATCCAAAACAGACGACCATCCACCATAATATACTAAGGCATGTCAAAAAATATCACCCGCTATAAAATACGATCAAAATAATCCTTAAATTTTTATTATAATATTTATGGGATGTCAAAATTTATTATCCGTAATCCTTGGTCTAAGTTCTTAGTTCCTTATTTTATTAGAAAATTCTGTTCTTAAATACAAAATCTTACATTCCTACTCTATTAAAGAACGTTTCATAAGCCAATCAGTTTATCATTTTGGAGAACAGTTTGTAGGTCCATCACTTAATTATAGAATTTCCTCCATCATCTGATTTTCTTTTTCATAAGTATATTTCGATACAGATTTTTATATTTTCGTGAACTTAGATCCTCATAAGTTCATGATTCAATGCATAATTTTCTTTGAAGTTTAAAGAATTTAGGAATTTCTTTTTACATTATACCAGATAGAATTCTTAAAACTTTCGATCAATACTTCTTGACAAATGGTTCATACCATGATTTTCAGAACATTTCAAATTAATATATTCATGATACGTGTATAAATTATCATAAGGCTTAGAAAATGGAAAAAGTTCTTACCACTATAAATCGAATGAAACTTTAGAGCGTCCAAATATCAAATACCTTCATAAATGCATGCAACATTATTTTTGAAGCTAATTTATGCATAAATTACAATTAATTTGGATAAAACCAAAATAGGGGCCGAATTAGGGTTCCGATGAGTATAAAATCATATAACGTTATCTATTTAGATACTCAATTGATAAATTAATATATTCAAGGTATGGGTAACACTATTTTAAAGCAAATTTATGTATAAGTCTCAATTTAATCGGTGAAAGTATTCAGGGCGCGGGTTTAGGGTTCCATGTCCAAAAATCGGTCAAAACTACGAAATTGGGTATAAAATTTATATATTTGCATGTTCAAGTCATGAGTAATAATTATCTAAAGTCAAATCATGTGAAAAATTTGAAATAAATGGCAAAACGGGTTTAGGAACGGGTTAGGGTTCCCAGGTGGTAAAAACTACTCAAATTTCAAATTTCGGATATGAAATCGATGTATTTTTATGCTTAGGTCATGGGTAAAACAAAATATAAATTTAATTGGATATCAAAATAAGGATACCAAAAGAAAATGAAACAAAAGTATAAGAAAACGAAAGAGGAGAGTGTGGATGCACTTATCTCGACACGATCTATCATTTTTCTAACTAGCTCCAAATCGGATTCAAACCCTGAGACCTCGATTCCTCCATTCTCTCTCTTCTCCCTCCCTCTCTCTCTCTCTCCTTCCTCGTGGAGAGCCTGTAAAAATGCCCATAATAAAACCCTCGTGGGCTTTAAATCACGGGCTAGCGCTCGAGCGATAACCTGTCATGCTTCAGGCGCACAGTTGTTGGATCCGGCACTCGAGCATGCATCAAGTGTGCTTCGGGTGCCCCTTTGCTGGAATCCATGCTTGATAGGGGGTTCGAGCCTGCGTCGGGCGTGAGTAAGGCTTGGGGCAGGCCTGCAGTGAGCTAGCTTCATGCATTCGTCGTCTTTAACCCATTTTGACTCTTCTAACCCAATATTTTATATCCGTAGACCCTAATTTTGATTACATTAGCTTAATAAGTCGCGATTATCATATTTAAAAATTTGAATCTTATTTACAGATCAACTTTTCAAAATTAACAACTCCGGTTCTCAATTTTGCCAATTTCAGGTTCAAGATTAAAGTCATTTAGTTATTAATGATTGGCCACTTTTGTGTTTGGTTTTGGGTTTTGTGATATTTGATTTATAAGTTCATATCCCGATATTTAGTTTCGGTTTAAGTCAATGGAACAAACAAATAAATTTTTAAGTCCTAAGATAAAAATTCAATTTAAATTAATTGACGATTAAGAAATTAATAAATTAGACTTTGGGATCAAAAACATGACATTACATGTACTTGCTTTCATTTAATTTTGACCAAAATATTACTTAAATTTTCTCAAATTCACCTTCTCCCTATGTCTCGCTCTTCTTTATGTTTCCCTCTTAACTGTAAATGCCCGTTTAGAGAGAGAATCTTTCTCTTCTCTCCTCGATTTCAAATTCGAACTTCCTCTTGTTGCCCGTTCGGCTCTGGCGGCGTCGCCGCCGGCCATGGCCGGCCCTATGGGGGTTCCCCTTGTCCCGGTCTCGGACCCCGCTTACCCCGGTTCTCCGGTTCCTTCTCTTCCTATTTAGCCAGCGACGGAATTGTATGGTGCGCGCGACTTTCGCCTCTACCCGATAAAGCTCTGGCCTCCCCAAAAGGCTCCTGATGCCGGATTCTTATCGCAGGTTGTGGCCGTGGATACCGGTGTCTGTATCCCACCGACGCCGGTTTCCCCATCCCACCACCTTTGTGAAGGACCTGGTGCTCTTTGCTGTGGCCTGACGCTTTCGCCTGCTAAGTCAGTTGAGGCCAAGGTATCCTCTAAATCTGTTCATGATAAGGGCTCGGCTTTAAAACCTGTATCCGTCCATGTTTCTGCAAAATCATGGGCTCAAGCCGTCGTGGACAAGGGTCCCCGATCCTATGCCTCTCTTAAATTCTTTCCTCCCTGTTCTGAGGATGAATTCGACAACCCAACCTCACCTCCTGCTGAGGTTGTGCAGCAATGCTCCGAAATTTGGGGCTCCACTTTGGTGGGTTTTTTTCCTGGAAAACCTCCCCACTTTTCGGCGGTCAATGGCATCGCCCGAAGAATTTGGGCTAGGCTTGGGTTGCGGCACGTTGCTGTCAATGGTAATGGTCTGTATTTTTTTCAATTTGATTCCGAATCTCATCTGGAGGAATGCTTGACTAGAGGTCCCTGGGCCTTTAAAAAGACGCCTATCTTTCTCAAGAGATGGTCTCCGGGGTTGAGCCTGGACCCTAAATCTCTCATGTCGGTCCCTGAGTGGATTTCGCTGACTAATGTCCCTATTGAATTCTGGACTCCAATGGGGTTAAGTTGGATTGCTAGTAGGATTGGCAAACTAATCCTGTGTGATCCCCAAACTGCCACTATGCATCGGGTGCATGTGGCCAGAGTTTGTGTTGAGTTGAAGAAGGATGATCCTCGACCAGCAAAAATTAGGATTCTGTCGTTTGATGCTGCACCTTCCAGGGTGGTTGAGGTTAATGTTGCTTATCACTCAAAGTCGGGCATGACTTTCAAAGCGATTTGAAGGAGCCTCATTGTCCCGCCCTAAGGCCCCGTTTCCCGATCTTCTTGGGTTGAACCCGCATTTCTGTTGTGGGGTTCCCGGTAGAAAGGTTGAAACCTCTCCGATCGTGGTAAGGAAGCTTTGTTTCAGCAGGTGTTATTATTCGCCATTGATGACCCACCGCAAGTGAGCCGGTATCTTCACCGCCTCCCCAACCTTCCAAAATGCTCCCCTCCTCTGCAAAGCTTTGCTGAGTGCTCCTCTGCTAGGCTCTCCCAATTATCTTACGATCTGGATCAGATCGAAGGGCCTTTAGCCGAGGCTCTTCCTATTGGGAACTATGGTGCGGATTCTCAGATGTAAATGGACCTTACTGTGGAGGCTTGTGATTATGAGCCTTCTAAAGCTGGTTGCCCCACTGATCACCAATCGCTGGATATGGCTGCCTCGCCTGTGAACGATTCTGTTGTTGGCCCCCTTCCTTGGCCGCTTGTAATCCCGGATGTACAGACTCCGGTGATTGTTCAGGCTGCTGGTGATCCTGGGGTGAGCTGTGTGGGGGCATCAGCTATGAGCTGTGAATCCCTCTCTGAGGCTGAAGTCCACCCATTGGTGGGAGCTGCTGATTTGGTGTTATCACATAACTCACTGCCTATTCCGGTTCCAGCCCCTGTGATTTCGTATGGGTTGGTGGTGATGGGGCTGGTCGCTATTTTGGATCCCAAAGATGGCCTTGCCTCTTGCTTTTTGGATCAAGATAGCTTTCTAGTTGATGTCCCAACTAATTATATGCATGACTCTTCTAGGGGGCCCTTAAGCCCTCTTTGTCCACTCCCTTGGCTTCCGATCAAGTGATTTGTAACCTGGCGTCCACTAACCAGATTGATGGCCTTCCAGCAAGAGATTTGGCTCAAGTAAATTGCCTAATTCCTGGGGTCGACGACTCTACTCCGGAGTCTATTGCGCAGATCATCCGTAAATACACCATGGATGCTCCTTCTTCCGGAATATGCCTAAAGGATCCATCTGTAGATGGTCCTGTGGATCCTGCTGAGCTTGCTAATCGTTCTATTCAGAGACCGGTCCCCGTCACTGGATGCTCGGATGTGAATTCTGAGCCGACAGCGGCTGTTACCATGGAATCTGGTAGTGAATTTAGTTCTGCTAAATCCTCTATGAATCCTGTTGATGGTGGTGTGGGTCATGCCTATTATGAAGACTGCCAACGATACGAGGATGAGCTTTTTGCTAGGCAGGCTATAAACGGGTGGGAACGAGTGGTGGCTGAACGCAGACGACGTAAATCTGCTTCCAAGAAAGCCCGGCGTCCTCACTCCTGATAAATGCAGCAGTGGATCCTGTGTTCGGCTGCTTGCTGCCCCTGCTGGCAATTTCAGTGTGCTGATTCTTTGCTGATTTCTTTAATTGGCGGATTTGTGAAGCTTGGTTTGGGGTTTTGATGTGAGTTTCTGAATCGGGGATCTGATGTGTGGTGCGGCCTTTGCTGTAAGGAATTGGCTGCAGCTCTGGACTGGGAGTGGCCTTCCTTGTCCATGGATTTCTCCCTGGTTTAATTGTATGTGAGGCATGCTGTTTTTTTTTGTGGTGCTTATGCAGTATCGTTGCCAATTGGTATTTACAAGTAGGTGCTGGTTTGGGCTTGCACTCCAGATGGGTGGTGTCTCCACATCCTCGTCTTCTTCTTTGAGATGCATCAGATGTTCCTGATGGAAAAGGTGCAGCCAGACGGCTGAACTGATGCCCTCTGGGAAGTCCATCGTGACTAAGATGCAAACGGCATTGGTATTGCGCTATACTGCTTGATGAGGTTGGAGCCTTGGAGTTAAGGATTCTTTTGTGTTGTTGCTGCTATGTTCAACAGCCGAAGATGGTGCTGCTGGTCTCGGTGCTGGAGCATTCTGCTATCTCATGTGCATAGTGCCTCTGCCGTGCCACTGTGAGAAGCCGATTATGTGTGTCAGCTACTGCATGCTGTGTTCAATTTTATTTATGATGGAAATGTCATATTTTGTCATTTTCGGTAAACGTTGTCCTCCTAGAGGCCATTTTGTATACTCTGATGTACTGTCCACTCGGGGTATGCCCTAGCGTGTTATATTTTATCTTCAAGTCAAAATACTTGGAGATAAACATATTTTTTGTACTCTTTTTCTCCCATTAATCCAAAATACTTACCAAAAAAAAAAAAAACTTTATGTTTCCCTCTTCTCTTTCTCTCTTCTCTCAAATTTTAGCTAAGAATGAGCAAAAGTTATCCAGATAGTCTATTTATTAAAAAAACTGCTACATGTGATCCTATTGGGTGCAGAACAAGCGTTGTGACTAAATCCTAACATTGCACGGGTGCTTATTAAATGTCAATATTTTAGTTCAAAATATGCACGTGTACCATTTGAGTACACTTCAAATATGAATATTCTATCTAAAACTTGTCCATACAATGGTTAGATGTACATTAGGCGCCACTCAACCTAACTTACCCTCGATTTAATAAGTAATTTTTAACCAAAATTCATAATTAACCTTAAAATTTTATCAGTTTATTTAAATTTAACTTTATTAAAATAATCTTTTGTCCAAAATATACTTATGTATGGGTCAAGTGCACGTCAAGTGTCACTTAACCTAATTTATCCCAATTCAATACATAATTTTTGACACAAATTTGCAATCAACCTCAAAATTTTATCAACTAATTTAAATTTAGACTTATTAAAATAATCTTTTAGGATTTAAACTTTACAATTCCTAACCCTTGTCACCGGTCATTGACCTACGATGTTTCGTGCCACCCCGCCCACCGTCTTATGGCTCAGCCTGATTCTAACCCGATAGTTGCTGATCGTGGTTGCAAGCTATCAACCCAAAGCCACACCGCCAAAGGTTTGTATCAAAAATCTAAAGGCTAATCAACAGTAAATGTAAATATTTTCTCAATAAAAAATATCACAATATTCTCCAAAATACTACGACGATCAACAATCAAAGATATTTATTATCACTGATCGATTCGTGTGATATTGTATATTTTTTATGTACGTCAAACATTAAAAAATATTTCAACGAAGAGTAATTTTTCTCCGAAATATTTTTCATTTGATAAATAATTTTTAGCGAAATGGAGCTTAAATCAATGAAGGAGAAAGAAGAACATTTATTCTTTTCTAGATAACGAAGAATCTCCATCCATTTTTGTGGGTGGTCAATTGATTCTTTTAAAATAGTTTTTTTTAATATAAATAAAAATTAGATACGAATATATTAATAATTAAATTAAAATTTTTATCGGATGTTGAAATTTTATAATTGATCCTAAAAACTTACTTAGTAATTATTATGACTCACTTATATATATTAATTTAGTAAATTTTTACCAATTTTATTATAATGTTAATATAATTAATTTAAATTTACTCTATTAAATTATAAAATTATTATTTTATATATTCAGTTATACATTTAATTGTATCAAATTATCAGAAATAGATATGGGTCCCATCCTATTTTAATTTTTATTTTTTTAATTATAAATAATAATTTTAATATAATTAAATATATGAATAATATTAATCTTTTGAGTAATTAGGCAGAGCTTGATTTCGATATAATTCTATTCCATACGACGTCGCATTGTAAACTCCATGATTAGTCAAGTGGAAACCTGCCTCTATCAGCTTCTTTAATATGTAGGCTTGTCACAATCCGCTCAATGTTGACAGCGGCACATTTAACGCTTTTTTTTTTTCTTTTTCTTTTTTAAATATTTTATATAATTTTCTAATAATATTTTATTATTTAACAAAAAAAATAAGTGAAATTATATTATTCTTAAATGCTATTTGGATGCATGGGGGTAAAAAGGGAGTAATTATAATTAGTAGTATTATTTTTTAATGTATACATATTAATTATGTTTTAATCAACCACAAACAAATGGTCAGTTTAATAAGTAAAAAATTCTTAAAATATTTTTTAAAAATTTAAAAAAATATGAATAAATATGTCTATTTTTCATTTTAAAATATTAAAAAATAGAATTTTCAAGACTCTTAATTTTGAATTGAGATTTAAAAAACCCAAAAAATCAGAAAAAAATTTTACAAAATTTTTAATTATTATAATACAAGGTTTTATACAAATGGGTGTATAATGATGGTATAAATAGATATATAAATAATATTATTTTAATACAATGAGAAATAATACTTATATATCAAATTGTACACACGCTCATATCAAAATAATTAAAAATAAACTTAGGTCCTACCCTATTTTAATTTTTACATTCTTCGTTCATTCTTTCTCCATGCCAAAAATGACAAATTGCGTACGAATAAGTGTATAAATAATGTTACTCTTATATAGTAAAAAATAATATATATATATAGTTATATATATTTATATCAAAATTATTAAAAATAAATGTAGACTTCATCTTATTTTAATTGTTACAGTCTTCATTCTTTCTCTCCTCATGCCAAGATTGATAATTGCATATTAATAGGTGAATAAATAGTATTAATCTTATATAATAATATTATAATAAAGTCTAATAATAAAAAAATTACTTTATAAATTTGTAAAATATAAATATATACATTTAATAAATAGTTAATTTTTAATCAAACATATATATATATTTAATTTTTTCATTTCCATTAACATTTTTACGAAAATATTAAATTAATATAAAATATATTTTCATATTTAAAAGTATAATTATTAATATAAAAAATATAAATACGGTTGTTTAATTGACATTTAAATTATTTAGTAATGATAATTTAGTTAACTGTTTAAATTTTCTATAACTTAACAAAGCATTTTGTGTTATTAATTTAATATAAAAAATTAAACTAGCTCTGTTATAATAATTTAAAGAGTTATCATTATTAAAAATAATAAATTATTAATATATATTTTTAATTTATTAACAATTAAACACATATATTTTTAAACGTTATATGATAGCAAATTTAGACTTTAGTAATTAATTTTTTAATAATTAAATTAAATTCAAATATAACTCAATAATTTATTGAATTTTACTTAAGTGACTTAAACTCATATTTTTAACGGCACCATTGTTGATAATAGACATTAAGTATGCATACTATATATAGAAAATATACAGATATATACTATTTTATATAATATATCATAATTAATAATTATATTTGGTATAAAATTTACTATAATGTGCTACATAGATTTTTCATAATTTTTAGCAATTTTAAAGTAATCTATCATCAAATAAGTACAATTTATCAACTTATTACTCATAAATATTGATGGGTGTGGTAACTCATGAGCCGACGCAAAGCAGGCCTATAGAGCAAACCACCTCGGAAGTAGTAGCAGCCCAACAAGAGACCAGCGCTGTCCAGAATCCAAGGAATCGCTTCGTTATCAATACCCTATCAACAGCTAGCTAGCGTGCAATCTACAAATAGCCACCTTTTCGAAGAAAGGAGAGGGGCTTCTTTTTCTTTTCTTGGAAGAAAAAAAGAAGAGAAAGAAAAGACTTGACTTCAACTCCAAGCGTACCGTCAAAACTTAATCATCCATCTTAAAATTGCTCCTAAACCAAGCGCACCGTTGAAACTCAATCTTCTATCTCAAAGTCGCTTCCCAATCGAGCGCACCATCAAAATTCAATTCTCCATCTCAAAATCGCTCCCTAATCGAGAACATCACCGGAGTTCAATCGTCTGCATACACTCAATCTCCCAAATGTATGTATCTACGTATTATTTTTTTACACATTTTTCTATCTTTTTATTTGTCTAAAAAAGATTTCTAATTTGACAGTCAGGAGATATATTGGGGAGGGAGTTACGCCATCCTCCGACCTCTCATTTGTTAGTTGTGTTACACAAAATTCATATTTGAAGTAACGAAGATCGGACCCGCTTTAATTTGACCCCTAAGAAAGATCAAGTGCACCTTAACTCGATCGATAATTCAGATAAAAAAATGTATCAAATATATTTAATAAATTTATTCAATAATTTTTTTATTAATAATTTTTATTATATATCTGTTGATTGAAAATTTATAAATAATTATTAATAAATATTAACTTGTTAAAGTATTTATATTTTTAATATAAATAAATAAATATTTTTTAAGAAGATTTAGAAAATAGAAAAGTTAAAATAAAAAAAAAATAAATGGCAAATTTTCCGACTAAACAAGGACAAAAAGATCCTTTCTATTATTCTGATATATTTTATAATATAAATTATATTATCTGTTATATGAAAAATAAATAAATAAAAGTCTCTTTACATTTTTTGAGTTTGAGAATTGATTTAGCTGATTATCATAGAAAATATAGGTAGAATTTAAACAGAGGGAAACTTAGTTTATTGTACTATCTTATATGCTATGATGTGACACATTTTTAGTATTTATTAAAATAATTTATTATTACAATTTTATATTATTTTATTATAAAATTTATTTTTTTTAATTAGTATTGATGTGTTCTTGATGTCCAGATTATAGTATAAATTAGGAAGTCACTCAATCTTTCGCCATGGGTCGAATTGGAGTGGGTTTAATCTCCATCGCTGTTAATTTAAAATTTACACACCATAAATTATAAATATAAGATTAGAGGATTAATGGGACACACTCCCTAATTTCGATGTTCAAGTCAAAAATTTTTCTCAAAAAATAAAAAAATATAAATAGGATTTGAGATAATGCAGAATTGCATGTGAACAGGAGGTGTGAGAGGAGGATTAGATTCCTATTATGCGCCTGACTAGGGACAACTCAGAGAAAAAGAAGAATTGGGCTCCTGTCATGCACATGACAGGGGACGGCTTAGAGAGAAAGGAGGATTGGGCTCCTGTTATACATCCGACGGGGGCGGCTTAGAAAGAAAGGAGGTTTTGTAAGGTTGCACTCATGGAGTGACTCACTATGGACACAAAAGTGGCTCACTAACGATACACTTCGTAAGTGGTTCACTAGAGATACATTTGGTAAATGACTTACTAGAGATGTGCTCGATGGAGAGTGATTTTGTGAGGAGGAGAAAGAGCTGTGTGTAGAAAGAACTTGGTTTTTCCTTTACTCTTCAAGGGTCTAAGGCTTTTTCTAGTTCGAAAGGGGCTCTTCATGGGTTTGAGTAGGGCGCTCCCATGATGCTGGAAAAGGAGCCCCTCGGCCCGTGGTGGTAAAAAATATTTGTAATGTTTCGTGGGTGAAGATTTAGTACCAAGGTCTGCGGCAGGTATCGCTTCAGGGTTTGCCGGCCGTTGGAGCGTTCACAGGAGCTGCCTTTATTAGGCGTCCTCTTACTATGGTGAAGAGGCCGTGAGTGGTCTCTCAATCCAATCATCAGGTGGCTTCAGGTGGAGTTTTACATGCATGTACTCTGACCGCACTTTTGGCTGCCTAGTTGAGAGCCCTCAGGATTTGGTCGTCTGGTTGCGTTGCCGGTTGAGTCATTAACGCTTGTCTCCTTTGACCCATCGCTCCCTAGGTCCCATTCTTGTCATCGCTATGGCCTATGGATTGAACTAGATTGATCTCCTTGTTGAGATTTAGTCCGCCGCTTATTCGGTCCCTTGTCGCGCTATGGTTGGGCTTGGGATTGAACTAACCCATGATGTTATTGGACACATCAAATACAATATTAGATGAAAAGAAAATTATTTATATAATTAAAAAATTTATCATCTTTTTACTTCATAAATGATAATATTATTCATCATTAATTAAAAATAATTATTTATGTTTTCTCAGGAAATTGGGTAATGATTTTCAAATTTGCATTTCTAAAAAAATTTCAAAACTTTTTTATAATTATTTGAATTTAAACGAGCCTCCCAAAAAAAAACCAATCTTTTCTCTCATGAATTTTATATTATAAAATTTATTTTTATAATAATTTATTATAAAATTATGATATTTATGATAATTTTTATATTATAATATAATATTTATATTATAATCTTTATAATATTTATTTTTATATTATAAAATTATAAAATAATATAATAATATTAATTATCTGCCAAAAATTTAAATCTCATAAAATTTATTGCACCTTCCTTTTGTATTTGTCTCACCTTGTCTTGAAGAGAAACAAAAACTTCCCTCCATTCCTGACACATTTTTATGGTTCTTCCTTGTTTATTAAAATATCCAGATAAAAATAAATTAATATAGATTTATATAATATATCTCAATTTATCCTATTTTCTTCTAAATAAAAAAAATTAAATTAGAAAAAAGGCTAGCGGATGACTTCAAAAATTACATCAAGCATTAATTAATCATGTTGACTTTTATGTTACTCCCGTCTGATTATTAAAAAAAATAGACTAGTTATATAGAGAATGCGTAAAGTTTGCATGTGGAATGCTTGGACGGAAACATTAAGCAATGATCGCATGATGTTCATGCAATGGTCAACCAGGTGTCGATCAAGAATCGTATAAGCGACAAAGAACGTTGAGGAGTCACACGACACTCGTTCGAAGGTCCGTTGGGTGTTGGTTGAAGGTCATCTGAATGATGACAGAGTTCACTGGAGGTTCGTACATAATTCATGCGAGATGCAGTCGAGTGAGAAGTATTTTCAATAAACAAGTGATAACTTTGCTTAATGGGTGCATGATGGGCACTTGTGTACAAAAGGGACAGAATAGGCACACCTAATGCACATCTGAAGAATGTTTATACGTCATTTTCTGGTGAGGGTGGGCATGATGCACGCTTGAGAGGCAGTTGTATGCTGATACTACTATAAAATTACTGCTGATTCGATTTTAGAGTATTTGAAATTATTTTCCAATATAAGAAGTGTTACACCAAGAGTAAGAAGAGTGAGAGAGAACGAAAAAAGATTTGATATCTGATTGAGGTTTGATTTGAATTTTATTCTTTACCAATTCAAATACGTTACTTTAGTGTTATTTTTTAGGATATATTACTATTTAATTATTCATTTTTTGTGTATTTTTTTTCTTATGGGTTGTAAGGTAAGTTGAGAGTTATATTTAACCAATTATTCACTTGAATTGTAATGAAGAAATTTTGAATAGGGTTATTTTATAATCGACTACTTTTATAATAGATTTATTTAAAATTAGTTCTATAATTTTTTATAGTTTGGAAGAATTTTTCATATTAAAAAATATTATGCAATATTTATTTCTTATATTCAAATGTTTGGTGGTTTGGCATGTATCAATGGATTTGGGTTTATTCCTCTATGCCAGTTATGTTTGTTTTGGCCAAATCCTGACTACTGTTATCAAACAGTGGATTTTTTGGGATTATGAAAACTACGAATTGATTGCGATGATGTCAAAGAGCTTATTATTTTATATTAAATAATTTAACAGATAAAATAGTTTCATTCTTTAGTAAGAAAGAATAAGGAATATTTTGACTTCGGAAGAAATAGTAAAATCATTATGGAATAAGAACAAGTCAGTGAAAATGAATAATAAGAAGTGGCAATATATGATAGATTTCTCTAATTGTACAATTAAGTTATATTTCATAGACAATACTCTTTAAGATGTCATTGACTTGTTGGATCTAATAGAGGTTTGGATAAAACTTAAGGTTTGATATAAATTCAAATTATTGACAATAAAGTTACAAATGGAGAAGAAGTTCTATGGTCTTTTATTGCCAGAATAAAAAAGTTTAGAAAAGTGTTTGAACAAATTCAGTCAGATTTTGATGCAGATGTCGAATGAAAAGATCAAGGATGAAGATAAGACATTGATATTATTAACTTATTTGTTAGTCTTATATGATCACGTTGTCACAATACTACTATTTAGGAAGGATACACTTAATCTTAATGAGATCATTACCTCTCTACTTATAATTGAGTTTAGACTAAAGGGCAATGAATAGGCTTTGGGGGAGCTAGGTGTCCTAGGAGATTGAGGAAGTAGGGAAGATCGAGGGACCAAGGAAGTAAGTTGGAGAGGAGCAATGGTTAGTCCAAGCTTCAAGATATTGAGTGTTGTGGCAAAAAAGGTCACATGAAGTAGAATTATTTCAAAAGAAAGTAAGAAAATGAGTGCAATAGCAAGTGATAAGTGAGAGGGATCATAACAAAAATGATTGGAACTCTATCGCTACCTGCGAAGGCATCCTAATTGTCCACATAGGGAATACATGGAGTTTTACGAGTCAAGAGACAAGTTTGGTGATAGATAGCAGTTCTTCATACTATGTAATATCGAAAAAGTCTCTCTTCAATTCCTATACATCAAGAACTATGTAGTATTAAAGATGGGTAATGATAGTTTATCAAGAGTAGTTGGCATCGGAGACGTTAGCATGCAGACAATAAATGGGATGAAGCTCATGTAAAAGGATGTGTGACATGTTCCAAACATACAGTTGAATGTGATTTCAATCAGAAAATTTAATGACTAAGGATGTTATATGGTATTTGAAAAATATCAATGGAAACTCACTAAAGGCATTTCAGTTGTAGTAAGGGGAAGCAAATGTTAAAGCTAGTATTTTATGGAAGTTTTGGTTACCAAGGATAACACCAAAATGATCGATAGATGAATTGACCACTATGGCTACGTAGGAAAGTAAGGGGAGTGACTCTGTAGTAAAGAAGAAGATAAATGGAAGTGAGAATATTTCAGGTTTGGTAATGCAGAAGATAGTGTTATTTAAGTTTGTGGAGACCAATGTTGAGATCCTTGTTGAGGAAAAGTTGTCAGAGGATAAAAGATGACGGTTGCCGATAAAAACAAAAGATCCCTCATAAGTGTTACAATCTCGAACTAAAATAGGTCTTAATAATAATTTATAAAAAATATTAATTCGTAGAATGAAATTCATTAATTAATGACAATATCCACAGTGCCCAAATACTAGTCAGACCTAACACAACATCCCTAAAACTCGAAATAATAATAATAAGAATATCAACCGTCACGGGATCTCTCAGACTACTCATTCGGACAAATAAACTATCAACCTGCTAATTCAGAAGTCCTTTAAAAAAAAGTAACTGTTCAAATAATAATACAGATCAAGCATTACAACTATCCAAATCAATTGGATAATTTGAATACTAACTCTTCAACAATACAACATACAAATCCTCATCCCAACGGCTGTCCAAACGGTACCATAAAGACAACCAATGTAAATCCTATCCAAATATAAGACAAATATTACCAAATAAATAAGATTTCAACCAATTCCACGTCCGAGCTTCTTGCGAGACACTTGTAATCATCTAATCTGAAAGGATAAGAAAATAATAAAAATATAAATCGAATACTCAACAATTAACAGTGTATTATATATAACAAATAATGCATCCACAATCAGAAAAAATGAATAGATCAATAAACCAATGTAAAGTCTATGAAAGTCGAAATCTAAATATCGAGTGAGACAAATTAACAAAGTGTCCAAATATAATCTCATACGCAAAATCCATAATTCAAAGTAAAACAAAATGATCCAAATGTAAGACCAACCAAATCCAGTATCCAAATCTAATGTCGACCAAAGTTTGCGAATCTCAAATCAAATCTTGAATATCCGAAATTAGATACAAGTAAAACGTATCAAAAATTCAAAATATATATAAATCTGATATCCAAATATCAAAAGATTGACTTTGAGAAAAGGTTATATATATTCCTGATAACCTTAGGCCATAAACTACTAGTTACACCTATAGCTAGGCCGTTTACATATTTTTTTCTTTTAGGTTGGGATAAACACTATTTTCTTTTATCACCCATAAATGATAGGTGTAATTTTCAAATCAATTTGTATATATCAAGACGTTCGAATATACTAATTTGGTTCAATTTCTTATGATAGTTCTTATAAAAATATGAATTGGGGAGTGTTTCTATATCACAAATTTAAAACTTTTCATATCTGATGAAAAAGGTCAAAACTTTTACTCGAGAATATCAAATAGAAAGCTTTCCACTCGGAAAATATACACATATCAAATCGAATAATAAAAATAGAATCTCACCCGAAATACATTGCATTGATACCACATGTACGACCCATACCATATTTTTATGACCTTTTCTTTACAAATATCTGTATACATGAACACAACATCTCAATATGCATACTCATTTTTGCAGAAATAAGTAAAAATCCTTAAATAATAGCAAAGGTATAGTAAAATTCTAAAATAACGGGTAAAGGTGACATACATGTAAAATGGAGTCAAATAGGGTAAGTAAAATGACATATATATATATATTAAGTTCACCAAATGTAGGTAAAACTAAACGAAAACAAAATCTTGCTTAGAATAGGGATGCCTCGAAATACTCATTCCCTATCTTTCTCTTCCTGTCCTTCCTCTTTTTCTCTCATCTCTCTTCTTCCTCCGCAAAATGGCTGAAATAGTATGCATTCTTCCTTATATAATCAAATCATTGTTCAAGTGCTGCCTCAAGCTCTCCTTGGACGCGCTCACTTTGCCAAATGTGCACGAAAGCGCATTGGGCATGTTTCAAGTATCAAAACTGCATATTTTCTCCAAATATATTTCAAATTCACATTGCACAATTTATTTTAATATATCCAAAATATACTGATAATTCTAAATTAAATTGAACAAAATCGAGAATTATAATAAGGTCGTTAGGAAAAGTTTGTTGGCTTTCAAGATATCTGACCATTATAATAATATTATATCAAATATTATTATAACGGGAACTAATAATATGCATGTTCTCTTTTGAATACCGTAAAAGCAAACAAATGGGATATCTGAAGGGCACCTAATATTTGCGTGTATAACGGTTGGACATAAACATCAAGTAAGAGTTACATAATATTTGTGCGAAGGTAATCTAAGTGTCAATTGATAGTTGTCCAAGTGATAAATGACACTAGAGGGTCATGCAATGTTCGTACAAAGGTAGTAAGGCATCGATCAAGAGTTAACCAAGCAATGACAAAGTTCATTGGATGTTCACACGAGATTTATATGTAGTTAAGCAAAAGGCATCTCTAGTTAACAAATAGCATCTGCACCAAATGGGTACACAATAAGCACTTGTGCGCAGAAGAGATAGAATGGTCACACCTGACATGCGTTAGAAGAGCACTCGTGCACCTTTTGTCTACTAAGGTCATGGATGATGCTTGATGGGTGATCATACGTCAACACTGTTATAAAGTCATGTTCGATACAATTTAGGATATCTAAAATTATTTTGCAACACAAAAAGTGCTATACAATGAGCAAGAAGAGAGAAAGAGAGAAAATGAAATGATTCGTCATCTAGTTGATATCCAATTTGAGTTTAATTTTTTGTTAAGGTTAGATGCACTTTTATAGTATTATTTTTAGGATGTATTACTATTTAATTATTTATTTTTTAACATATTTTTCTATTGTGGGTAAATAAGTGTGTTCAAGGTTGTACTTAACTGGTCATTTACTTAAATTATAGTAAAGAGATTTCAGAAGGATTACTTTTGTAACCGACCACTTTTACAGTAGATTTGTTCAAACTTTTTCTTCAATTTATAAGGATTTTCTATATTAAATTCATTGTGTAATATTATACTCCTTTATTTAAGTATTTGGTGTTTAATGTATGATAGGGATTTGAAATTATTCTGCTATATTTGTACGTGTTTTGGCTAATTCCCAACTAATCGAACTTAGTAGTCGAAAATAAGCTTGAAAAACATCTTTAAATTGGCAATTCTAAGTAGAATTATGCCCTAGTTAATTGCCCTTTGAATTTTGAATTGAAATTTGAATTTCAAGCTTAATTATAATTGTACTATTTAGTGTCAAACAGAATTAAAATTTTAAATTTATATTCTAATTTTTTTAAAATTAAAAAATAGTATAAAATAATTATTATAATTTTTATTAGTAGAGTAAAAATTATAATTTTAAAGTTTAAAAATATCAGTTAATTGAATATGAAAAAATTAAATAAGGCAAATCTCATTAGATAAAATATTTTTAACTATTTAGGTCGGATAGAGATGAGCCCAACATAATTTTATTTTTTAATTTATTTTTTAAAAACATTTATAAACCATCTAAAAACCTTAAACTCAATAATTTAATAAAGAATATTATCTAAATATATATATATATATATAATATTATCTATATCTAAAAAAATGTTATAAGATCTTATTATATTAAATTTTATATCTTAACAAAATTATATTTTATATTTGGCTACTTATATATATATATAAAGATTAACAAATTAATCATACATTAATTTTTTCTCTAAAACTCATAATTCTTTATATAATCCAAATAATAAAATTTAAACTCTATCTAATTTTAATTCCATCAAAATTAAAATCAGATTTATAATTCTAAATTATAATTTCAATTCCACAATTTAAACAGATTTTTACCATTTTTTAATTAGAATACAACTGCACAGCAACAAGGCAACATATATACGGATTGAATGGATCACCCAAAATTATAGAAAGTCTAACCAAATCGAATTGACAACTAAAAAGATGGCAAAACACTTAATCGAAACTGAACCATTTGGTTTAATGTGTTAGAATCGTCTCGCAAATATTTAATAATTTGTTAAAATAATTAAATATTATGATTTGTTATGATTTTATTATATTTTATTAGAAAATTTATTTTTTTTAATTAGTTCGAGTTTTGATAAAAATGACATTGCCATAATTAAAAAATAGATTCTTTTCTTATCTTATAAATGATAGAATTATCCATCGTAATAAATAGATATATGAGACGATTTTTTTTGGAACATAAAAGTTTCAACCTTCTCCTCCTTTAGCCTTGGGATCAGGAAGGCTTCATCTCTTAAAAAGATGAAACCCATTTTTCTCATAATTTAAGTCATTATTATTTAAATGAATGATAATAAGTTAACTATTTTTTTCAAGTATAAAATATTAATTAAAATCAGTTATTAAATTATAATCATTTATTTTAAAATAGATGGTTGAGATGTGAAGAAAAATAACCTCTGTCTCTTAAATAGATTAAACCAAAAGGGTTTGAGCACTCCAGATAAAATCAACTGATAATATTATTCCTCAAAAAGTTATGTAACTCTTAAAAAGATTCTGAGAGAATGGTGAAAAGAAAAAAAACTGATTTCACATTATCTGACACAGCAAACTTAGCATCATTCAGATATTTTATGATATTTAGTTTTATATTTTATATTTTAAAATAACACGATAATTTGGCGATCTGAATAAAAATTTCTTTTCATAAAGTATGTTTGGTGACCCTAATTTTCGGTTTAGTTCTATCCAATTCATATTTTTAATTTTGGACACTTAGCTCTTCGGCCTATGCAATGCCCACATATTCAGAGTAAGGTAGGTTGAGGATAATCTACCTTACCTTAGTGATAAATAATCAAAATTGAATTATAAAATAATTTAAATAATTAATAAATTAATAGTTGTGAAATATATGATTTGTGACTCATCGTTAATTTTTAAGATGTTATGAAATTTAAATTATAAAATCAGTCCCAACTAATCCTCTAATTTTAATTTTAATTTTAATTTTAATTTTTATATTAAATTACTTTTTTTATTTCCCTTTACGCTTGTCCATATGTTACTTTTTGAGTTGACAAGGTGATCTGCATCAGCCTCAAGCTACTCTCACGCAAAACCACATATTAAAAAGCAAATAAAATATTATAAAATATTTATAAATATTTATTATTAGTAATTATTAATTTTTAGCTTTAATTCGGTATCAATTTTTAAATAATTAGTTCTATCTTATCATTTTTATATCTAAATCCGATCGAAATCAGACTTGGATTAGACAGGCATTGAATTTAGAAAAAAATTTGTAACTGATTAGTCAAGCTGGCTAAGACAAGCCAGTTACTCAGGCCAAAATCGATTCAAGCTGGTTCATAGATTTTTTTTATTTTTATTATGTTTATTTAAAACTTTTATATTTATATAAAAATACCCAAAATTTGTAATATTTTGAAAATTATAATAATTGAGGATAAAATATTACATGAGCATATATTTTAATAAAAAATATTTACATGAAAATTATTTATTATATAAAAATATAATTTATTAAAGTAGTTTTTTAAAAACATGGTTTTTATTTGAAATACAAAATATATGTTTATAAAAAAAATTATAATCTAAGTCAGGTCAGACCGAACCGAATATTTCACTCGTAACCGTGTCTAGCCATGAAAATTGATCAAGACTAATTTTATAATCGTGTTTATCTATGATATTTTTATGATTGACCAAATATTACATAATTATTAATCGATTAGATTAGACTATTGAGGGGTTTGATTTTAATCAGGTCTGCTTATACTTTATATATGTATTATTACTATATAAATTAAAATACAGTCAATTTGGCCTAATTTTTATATAGAATTAATTTTATGCTAAGATAAAAACTAAAAAATAAAATTACAAAAAAATTATGAACATTAATTAAAAATTAAATGAAAATTGGGATTTTTTCCATCAAAAAAAAGAGAAATTGGAAAATAAAGAAGGATCAAATAGTCAAACACTTTGAATAATCTTACGTATCAAAGCATATATTAACAACTTCCCTTCAGTTTCCCTACGTCCTAGCTATAAGTTTTTTCCACTATAAATTAAAATCTATTTATTAAAAAAAAAGAAAAGTAAAATAAAAATTCCACGATATTCACATCCGTACGATAAGTAAAATCATGACCGTAAAAATGGACGGCCAGCATAATCTGGTCTTAATTTGAACGGCTTGATTTGAAGAAGTGTCGGACTCTAACAAGGAGCTAAATTTGAAATTCGGGTTTGACCCGTATAAAGCTTGGACCCCTTCCACGTCATCAATTCGAAGATCCACTTTCCTAGTTCTCGGACTCAAAGTCGGGTACATGATGGCCTGTTTGACCGATGAGTGGGCCAGCCCGAGAATATGACCAATCTCATGCGTCGCCACTGACTCCAAATCAATGGCCACCTTTGACCTCTGCGATCTGAAATCAACGGCCCACGTTTCCGCCGCATCGAGGTGGAGCCTCCCGTCCTCCGGCGAGAAAGCGTGGCCCAGCACGCCGAGCACCCCGTCGAACGGTTCGCCGTCTCCGTGGTCGCCTCGGAAGAACCCTATCCTCACGTCCGCAACGGCGTAATCCACGGTTTCTGTGAAGTTCACGGGGATCACGGCGGCCCACCGAGAAAAGGCGCGACGGACGACGGTCTTAATCTCATCGGAGCTCAAGTAATCGACCACGTGATCGTCCGAAAACGCATACGTGAGCGTGATCGGGGGCGTTTTCACCCAGCGGGGAAGGCCGTAGAAGTAGGCGAAACGTTTCGCGGCGCGAAACTTTCCATCGGCCGCGGCGGCTGTGTCGCTGACGCCGCACCTCGGCGACATGATGAGATTCAAGGTGTCGGAGTCGAGCTTTCCGGTGAGAGGAAGCCCGAGGTTCTTCTGGTATTTCGTGACGGCAGATTCGAACAGCTCGTCGAACGTGTCGTCGAAGTTGACCGTCTCCGGCGGTGATAAGTATCCGAAACGGTGGAAATACTTCTTCAGCTCTGACATGCCGCTGACCCGGTTCCCTTTGCCGATGTCCAGAAACTTCGCGAAGTTTCTCCAAGTGTCGTTGGATCCGTCGGCGGCTGATATGGTTATCGGAG
The DNA here is from genome assembly GCA_033239525.1 of Nepenthes gracilis. NCBI lineage: Eukaryota > Viridiplantae > Streptophyta > Magnoliopsida > Caryophyllales > Nepenthaceae > Nepenthes > Nepenthes gracilis. Next base: position 3,382,753 of record BSYO01000037.1, read on the forward strand.
CGGCTATCTTCCTGCCGGAAAAAGCAGGGAACCGGACGAGCAAGAGGGAGATGACACAGATGACCGGGGAATAACGGTAACTGAAAAACGGAAGGCGCATGGCTTCTTTGTTGGTTATCTCGGAATTGGTGAGAGAAAAGCTGAAAGTGTTTTTTAAAAGCAGAAAAAACATTTTTTGAAAACACTTTCATTGTGATTGTATTGGATTTGAAGTAGAGGGGCGGCGTGTTTGGCTTTACATCTGAGATTCTAACGTCTTCATCATAACTATTTATTTTTAATTTAGTTATTTAAAAAAATTTAAGAAATTTTAAAATTATTTTTATAAAAACTAAAAAACAGTGTATTTTTCTACTTTCATTGTAAGGGAAAAATTTATATTGAATATATTTTCTTTTCTGAAATTTTGCTTGGAAAATATATTTTTTATTTTATTATTTATAAATATTATTTTACATTTATTAAATTGGATGATTATAAATTTAATTAAACAATTTATATATAAAAGTTAGAGTTGCATAAATAAAATTGCAACGGAACAACTTTCGGATATCAATTGGGATTTAGGACTGATACATCTCCAATATATAAGATTTAAAATTTAAAAAAAACTATATAAAATATTATTAATTTTTTTTTATATATTAAAATCTCTACTATTAAATTTTTATTCAACCATAAAAATAAAATATATACCAACTCTCGTTGTGCATAGGACTGAGTAAAAGCAAGTTTATGTACAATGGGAAGGATGATATTATGGCTATATATTTTTTAAGCGTCTTGGATATGAGTCATCGATAGATTCGGGTTCAACTAGGTCTCGAGTTCAAATGGACATGGGATCCGATCTCCATACTGCTTAACTTAGATCCTACACATTACAATAAAAAATAAGATATTAGAGGAAAACAGCAAGACTCGCTCTTCAATTTACCTTTCGATACTCAAATTAGATATCTTTCTTCTGAAATGAAAAATATAAAGACAGAATTTTCTAAAAATGGTACAGGGAAGAGGACTTATGAGTCTTACTCGGAGGCGGTGCTCAGCGTGTAGCGGCTTTGGTGGTGGTATGGCCATGGAAAGTGGCTTTTGGTGATGTCGTGCCCGTGGAGAGCGGCTTCTCTAGACACAGTGTAAGGTCCCACATTGGATTGGGGGACGGGAATGAAGTGTCCTTATAAGGGCATGGACACCTCCCCCCTTGTAGACGCGTTTTGGGGGCAACTTAGGCCGTCTGCCAGGAACAAAACCGTGAGGCCTGTAGGCTTGGAGATGCAGTGAAACTCTCCAAGGCTGCGGCCTGTAGGCTTGGAGACGCCGCGAAGTTCTCCCGGGTCAAAGCGGACAATATCTACATGCGGATGCGCCGGGGACGTTACAAATGGTATCAGAGTCGGGATCCGGTCCAGTGTGCAGCCGAGACGCCGGGTCCCAGGGGGGTGGGATAAGGTCCCACATTGGATTGGGGGAGGAGAACGAAGTATCCTTATAAGGGCATGGACACCTCCCCCCTTGTAGACGCGTTTTGGGGGCAACTTAGGCCGTCTGCCAGGAACAAAACCGTGAGGCCTGTAGGCTTGGAGATGCCGTAAAACTCCCCTAGGCTGCGGCCTGTAGGCTTGGAGACACCGCGAAGTTCTCCCGGGTCAAAGCGGACAATATCGTCATGCGAATGCGCCGGGGACGTTACAAATGGTATTAGAGCCGGGATTCGATCCAGTGTGCCAACGAGGACGCTGGGTCCCCAAGGGGGGTAGATTGTAAGGTCCCACATTGGATTGGGGGAGGGGAACGAAGTGTCCTTATAAGGGCATGGACACCTCCCCCCTTGTAGACGCGTTTTGGGGGCGGTTTAGGCCGTCTGCCAGGAACAAAACCGTGAGGCCTGTAGGCTTGGAGATGTCGTGAAACTCTCCTAGGCTGCGGCCTGTAGGCTTGGAGACGCCGCGAAGTTCTCCCGGGCCAAAGCGGACAATATCTACATGCGGATGCGTCGGGGACATTACACACAGTGTTGACAGAGAGTGAGTAATGGGAAGAGAGAAAGGCACTTGTGGACTCGTTCGAGAGTGGGATCACTTATGTCAGTTTGAACATTAAAAAGGGCGTGTCCTCTAGAGTCTGTCTCGAGGGCTTTCTATAACCATAGAACCTTGCCACCATTTCTTAGGCGATAAGACTGGTTGTTAACTACCTGGAGGAGATCTTTTCCAATTGTCGAGGAGATGCTTGTGCTATTTAGGGCAGCCACAATTGGTTGAAGGGATTCTTTCCTTCTTTATGGAGATGCTACACGCTATAAATATTAGAATTTTCATCGTGGGAGACACATTGAATTGGAGATTTCTTTTCCAAAGGAGATCGTAATCTGAAAAAATATTTTGTATCGCGACCGGTTAAGGCAGGTGAACTTTCGTGCGCAAAAACAGGGTCGTGGGTCGTATCTGGTTTGGGCTACCTCAAACCGTCTAAGGGTCATTTTCGGTCAACTGACACATTGACCGTCCTCTGGGACAGTGGGTCGTACTTCTTTTAAGCTGACTGTCCTTTTGGGCAGACCCATTTCCATTGTCCCAATCAATTTTAGTTATTTTTTAAAAAATAATTTTAATATTACAATATCTTATCTATTTAAATATATTAATAGTCATTATAAAAGTTAATAGATATATGAACATTAAGTCATTTAAAGATGACAATGAGAGGGGTTGTGACGCACATCCCATGCAAATGCCCTATGACGCTACTTGGGTCATTGGATCAACATTGATCCAACAGCCTATATTTAATATTTTAAAATAATATAGTATATAAATATCATACAAAAATATCTAAATATTAAAATATCTATGAAGAGTATCTCCCATTGAACCTTCATAGAGAAACTCATCCAACATTGAATTGTTAGAATTGTTTCAAATAATGTAATATATATTTAATAATTTATTAAAATGATTAAATATTACAATCCTATATAATTTTATTATATTTTGTTAGATAAGTTATTTCATATATTTATTTGGTCTTTGATAAAAAGAAACTGATTTCTATAATTAAATTATTAGTCATCCTTTTTTCATATAAATGATAAAATTACTCATCTTAATTGTATGGATATATAAAGCTATTTTATGAATAATGTAAGGGTGGATCCTTCTTAGTGTTGGAATATAAGTCACTTCCGTGTGAGCTCATATTCGATTAGTAGGATAACAGATTTATCTAAATATGCATTGATGCAATATGACCTGATAATGAAGAATTGGTCAGAGTGGAACACTTGGCCGAAGTAGTATAATTGGCTAAAGTGGTGATATTGGCCGAAGTAGTGCTACCAGGCCGGAGTGGTGATAGCAAGCCGATCCATACTAACACAAAGGCTGACCGAGGGCACTAATACGAAGGCTGAGGACAACCTGGCTAATTGGCTGAGGGCGGCTTGTCTGGAAAGTTTGTTATCTGTGAAATCCAATGCAAGCAGTTGGACTTTACAATGTGGGCAGTTAACTTTCAGAGTTTGTAGTTGACTTTATAAAATAGGTCAACTACAAAGTTCATGACTTGAATGCAGTTTTACAAAATAGGTGACAAACTTTACAATGCACATGATCGTTTTGTAGAGCAAGCACTGCTCTGTGCGCAAACGCTTTTTGTATATATATATATATATATAGTGGCTATACAAGTAGAAGTTTGGAAGAAGCAAAGAAAAATAAGGAGCCACCCTTTTGCTCTTATACTCTATTTTTCAAGGGTTTTTGTAATCAATGAGTTTTTGTAACCAAAATTTTATATAGAAAAATTTTTGTGGACTAAATATTTTATAATTTTTTTCCTCTTATTCAGAGATGATTTTCACATAAAATTGTATATTGTTCTTTTCTTTTCTTTACTGTGTCTGATTGTTGCTATCGTCCTCTCGATTTCACCATCCGATCGGCTCTCATTTTCCCTACAATGGTATCAGAGATAGATTGTCGGTACCAGCTGTAAGACTCGAACTATGCCATTTGGTAAAGTAAGATATCAGATCTGTTGTTTGCCAAGACGATACACCTTTCGGTGTTTACTGCTAAAAAACCTGAGACAAAGATAAAAGATGAAAGGCATTTTGAGCACAAGCAGGTTACGGCTATATTTAACAGTTTGTGGATGATAATGTGTATAATCATATTTTGAGTGAGATAAATGCCAAGACGGTGTGAAAAAAATTGGATGATAATGTGCAATATCTTCAGTGAAGGGGCATGTAAACAGACTAAAGGATCTCTAGTCGTTGCCCGCAGAAGAAAGGTGTCTGGTCTACATGTACTACAAGCCTCTACTATGACCGAAGAGGTGAATGTTGTGAGCAGTGAGGAGTCCTTAGACCTGTAGTACCGTCGGTTGGGCCACAATAGTGAAAAAGGTTGAGCAACTTGACCAAGAAAGGCCTCATCTCAAGTGTGAAGGAGACCGGCCAAAGGACCTATTCCCACTGCATGGTGAAAAAGCAATGGTGAGTCTCATTCCGTGGAGACTCATCCACTAAGAAAGCCAAACCGCTTGATCTAGTTTACATCGACGTATGCGGGCCATTCAAGAAAAAGTCATTTGGAAGAGTACAATATTTTATCTCATTCATTGATGATTACTCAAGGAAGTTGTGGCTTTACCCACTTAAGATGAAAGATCAAGTCCTTAGAGTCTTTGAGTATTTTCATACTTTAGTTGAACGAAAGACAGGAAGAAAATTAAAGTGCATCCGAAATGACAATGGTTACAAATACATCGAAGCATTTGATACTTATTGTCAGTCACACGGTAATCGATATCAGAAGACGCCACAACTGAACGGGGTGGCCAAACACATTAATCGAATGCTGATAGAGATAGTCAGATGTATACTCTCAGAAGCAAAACTCCCTAGCTCATTTTGGGCAGAAGCCTTGAGAACAACTACCTATGTGATCAATAGATCACCAAGCAGCCCACTAAATGGGGGGGTTCCAGAGAAGTTGTGGTCTGAAAAGAAACTATCCTATAACCATCTGCGGGTATTTAGATGTAAGGCCTTCGTACACATCCCAAATAATGAAATGACAAAGTTAGAGTGCTATGGGAAGAACGAATTGAGATATAAACTTTATGACCCAATTGAGAAGAAACTTATCAGATTAAAGGATGTGGTTTTTGTTGATGATGAAACATTGATGATATCAACAATGAAAAGAAGGTTGTGTCCGACAACAGTCAGACTAATAAGATGATTGTTGAAACCGGCCGACCGACACCACTCCATCAGGAGGTTGATGGCCAAGGTATGGTCGGGGAATGCAATGAAGAGATACCGATGCCTGATGAAGATGAGGATGACCGTAACGTTACTCTGAGCCTGCCGAGATCATTCTTAACCAACGATTTTCAAGAGACCAACGATCATCTATTCGTTTGTTGGCCAGTGAGTATGTATTGCTCACTAATGGAGGGGAGTTGGAAAGCTTTAGAGAAGTTATGGAAGATGAGTACAATGGATAATGGATGGAGGCCATGCAAGACGAGATAAGTTTGTTACATGATAACCATACCTTTGAACGGATTAAGTTGCTCAAGGAAAAAATAACCCTAAAGAATAAGTGGGTCTTCCATCTAAAAGCTGATGAAAATAACCCACAACCAAGATACAAGACAAGGTTGGTTGTGAAGTGGTTTAACCAACGGAAGGGCATCGACTTTGACATGATCTTCGCCCTAGTAGTGAAAATGTCCTCAATCCTAGTGGTACTTAGATTAGCCGTTGTTCTTGATTTGGATGTGGAACAGTTGGATGTGCGGACGATGTTTCTTCACAGTGATCTAGAGGAGGAGATTTACATGTAACAATCGGAGAGATTTCGAGTTGAGAGAAAAGAATGATTGGTATATCGTCTAAGAAAGAGCTTATACGGACTAAAACAAGTTTCGTGCCAGTGGTACAAGAAGTTTGAATCAGTTATGGTGGGTTAAGGCTACCGAAAAACTACTTCTGATAACTGTGTCTTTGTGTAGAGCTTATCTAAAGATGACTTCGTTCTCCTCTTACTCTATGTGAACGACATGTTGATTATCAGGCGTAATGGCTCTCAAATAAAGGAACTAAAACAACAGCTTGGGCAGTCATTTGCCATTAATAACCTAGGGTCAACGAAAAAAATTCTAGGGATTAAGATATTTCACGGTTGCAAGATAAGAAAATTGTGGCTGTCCCAATAGAGTTATATTGAGAAAGTGTTTTAGTATTTTAACATGGATAAGTCCAAGCCAGTGAGCACCCCACTGACTAACCACTTCAGATTGAGTAGTCGACAATGTCCTTCCTCATATGATGAGAAGGAAAGCATGAGAGGCGTTTCATACTTATCGACTATGAGAAACTTGATGTGCGCTATGCTTTGCACCAAACTAGACATAGCTCATACTGTCAGCTCTATTAGCTGGTTTCTCTCAAACCCCGTAAGGGAATATTGGTCTGCCATGAAATGGATTTTGAGATATCTCTAGGAAACCTCGAAGATGTGCTTGTATTTTAGAGGCAGCAAGCCACACTTGGTTGGATATATTGATGCTGACATGGTAGGTGATGTCTACTCCCGAAAGTCTACTTTGGGATACCTGGTCAAATTTGCTAGAGGGTCAATTTCTTGGTAGTCAAAGTTATAAAAGTGTGTTACTTTGTCGACAATCGAGGCGGAGTTTATTGCTATAACAGAGGCCAACAAAGAAGTGATGTGGATGAAGAAGTTCGCCTGGGAAGTTGGTTTCAAATAGGAGAAGCACCTGGTAATTTGTGACAGTCAAAGTGCAATCCACCTCTGTAGGAACTCCTCATTCCATTTTAAATCAAAACATATTAATATTCGATATCATTGGGTGAGAGAAGTCATTGCCTCCGGGTTTCTGGCACTTGATAAAATCCGGATTGAGGAGAATTGGTTAAATAAGATGACCAAGGTATTGTCAAAGAAAAAGTTTAAAACTTGTCACAATATTGCTGGAATGACGAATATCGTTTCCCCATGGTCGTGAAGAAAAGTTTGTTGGGATATAGATCACTCCCGTGTGGGCTCATATCTGATTAGTAGGACGATAGGTTTGACCAAATATGCATAGGTGCAATACTGATATGAAGTATTATTGTATTCGCCGCACGTGCAAGCGCTAGTGACAATATGACCTGATAACAAAGAATTGGCTAGAGTGGAACTCTTGGCCGAAGTGGTGTAATTGGCTGGAGTGAAAGTATTGGCCGGAATGGTGATATTGACCAGAGTGGTGATATCGGCTAGAGTGGTGCTGCCAAGCCGGAGTGATAAGGTCAGTTCAATCCATACTGATACAAAGGCCGACAGAAGGCACTAATATGAACATTAAGGACGGCATGACTGATCGGCCGAGGATGGCCTAACTGATCAGTCAATGATGGCCTATCTGGAAAGCCGACTATCTAAAAGTCCAGTGCATGTAGTTGGATTTTATAAAGTAGATAGTTGACTTTTAGAATTGGTAATCGACTTTATAGAGCAAGTTAACTATAAAATTCACAGGTGGAAGACAACTTTGTAGAATAGGTGGTAGGCTTTACAGTACACACAACCATTTTAAGAGCAAGCGTCGTCCGGTGTGCAGATGTCTTTTGTGTGTGTGTGTGTGTATATATATAGCGGCGATACAAGTAGAAGTGTGGAAGGAGTAGAGAAAAATAAGGAGCCACCCTTTTATTCTTGTACTCTATTCTCCGAGAGTTTTTGTAACAAAGGGATTTTTATAACCAAAATTTTACATAGTGAAATTTTTATGAAATAAGTATCCCTTGATTTTCTCCCTCTTATTCAGAAAAAAATTTTCACGTAAAATTGTATGTATTATTCTTCCCTTTCCTCTATTGTGTCTAATTGTTGTTATCGTCCTCTCGATTTCACCGTCCAATCAATACTCATTTTCCCTACACTTGGCTTCAGTGTTCCTTCTCCTAAAGAAAATTCTCAACAAGGCGGAGGCCTTCTTTATAATTTCCCGTGGCATGGCTCTTCTAGTTCTTTATACTCGGCTAGGTTGGCACAACCAATTGCTTGCTCGACTAGGAAGGAGGGTGAATTGGGGTTCGCTAATTAAGTGGCCCGTAATAAAGCTCTTTTGGCCTACCATCTTTGGTGTATCCCCTCGGGGCAAGGTGATTCTTTCTAGATTGATTAGTTCCATAAGCATAGGCTAAGCAACATGTATATTTGGACAATTAAAATTTCTCATAATGTGTCTTGAAATCCATAAAAGATTTAGTGCCTTCGTCAAGGCATCTTCCCATTTATTTTTTTCCATTATTAGGAATGGATGCTCCATTTAGAAACATTCTTATTGGCAACACCCTCTCAATATCCTAGGTGAGTGTTTCCCTCAACTGGGTCGGGCTCCCATTGGAGAGCTCCCTTCTAATGCAGGGGTGAAGGATATTATTTATGAGAATGTTCAGTGTTGGTCTAATGAGTTTGATCTTCTCTCAATTAAGGTTTTGGAGCATATCTTATCTAGTAATCCGACTTCTTCCATGCTCGACAAGGTGGTGTGGGGCCTTTCCTCAGAGTTTTCTACCTAGTCTATCCTCTCCATCTTCTATCCTGAGGACCCAAAAGTCCCATGGCATTGATTAATTTAGGAGCCAAAGTGTACACTCCCTCATGCTTTCATCATTTATTTGGCTATACGGAACCGTTTTAACACATGTAATAGAGTCATGTTTTTCATTAACATTAATCCTATGTGTTATTTGTGTAGTGTTACTAGTAACTCTGTAATATCCCAGATTTCATGACTATTTGTTCTTCTCCCCACATTTCTTTGGGTAATTTGGTATGGTATTTGCTACAAGGTAGCGTGTGCTTGGTCGAAGATCGGTTGGTTTGTGTCTATCAGATGGGGTAGTACGAGACGGAATTGGAGAAATATTGCGTTATCAATTTTCAAGATGACTTTAGCTGCTTCCGTTTACTATATTTGGTGCACGAAGAATAAGGTTATCTTCAATAAAGACTAGATCTCAAAGTTCACTCAGGTTGAAGATATCATCGTTTAGGTTGTTTGTGAAAAAACTCGGTACTGTAGTGTTTCCTTTGAAGATCATGCTCGATCTATTATTAAGCACTGGGACTTGCTCCATTTCGTTGTTTAGAGGCATTCTCGTCCTAAGACTAACTCTATTAAGTAATCTTTTATAACAATTTTTTTAAACTGAATAATTCAATCATAATCCGACTGTGGTGGTATTTGGTCTTAATTTTTGTTAGGGACTAAGTTTTTATATTTTCATTCACTCGCATCACCTTCTTTTTAATGATTGATTTTTGGGACCCATGAGACTTTTTGTTGACTTAATCCTTGAGTCTATCTCATACAATTTTTTTCAATACATATTAATTAATTTTTTAAAAATTATAAGACCGATTTTTCTATGTTTTAACAAAAGAAATTTTTACAAACTCATTTCTTAATTCTTATAGAGTAAAGAGATATGATGATGATGAAAGGAAAAAAAAAAAAACTTATCATTTATATATTTTATATAAATATGTAAAATATATATATATATATATATATATGTCGTTTATACTTAATATTGTGAGTTTCTTTACAAATATTTAATAGTGATATTAAAATAAAAAAAAACTTATCAAAAAAATATATATTTATATATCAAAAAAATATATATATCAAAAAAATATATCAAAAAATTAAATAAATTTTTTATAAACAAAATTATACAATCAATCGATTAAATGATATGACAGTCACATCATTTTATCGCTTCTCAACTGAAAGCCACCAAAACCAAAATTGGGGTCCCTCCCTTGCTCTTGAAGCTTTTCTGCTTGGTAGTCCCACCTTCCCGCAACCTCTCTCCGCAGTCACTCTATGGCCACTACCACCGCAAACGGTGGTTGTCTCACGTCCGAGCATAGGCCTAGCCTACTCGCCGCCTTCTTACCGGCCTTACCATTCATCTGGGTGGGGCCACAAACCTTGAATCCAACGGTCAAAATACTTAAGTTTTGATTTTTCAGTCATCCTTGAACCACCATCAATTGGGCACTCTTCATTAAAAATTAAAAATTAATATATTTTAAAAATAATATTATTTAATATTTAAATTTTAATAATTATTCTTTAAAAAAATCAATTGCTAAGCTGAAATAAGTAGGATCTCAAAGTCGTGTCAATGACTGACTGCTTTAAAGTCGGCCCCACGTACCAAATTTTGAAGTCTTTTACATTATAAAAAAATATAAATAAAAATATTTTATTTTTAAGTGATCAAAAAATTGGAATTAGAAAAAACAAAATGAATGATTGATAATATAATCTAGTGGCTTGTGGTTGGTATCTTCCATAGACGTGGATGTCTTCTAAATATATAAAATTAAGGGGAATGATAATTATTTCAATAATAAAAAAATTATTATTAATGTTAATAATAATAATAATAATATTATTATTATTATTATATTTGATTGTTGGGATAAATAAAATAAGAATTGAATAATTATAGTAAAAAATAAAATGAAGTGAAAAAAGAATTGAGAATTAATATTTTTTTTATTTGGTTAGTCACTTAATATATATAAATTTAAATTAAAATTTAATAATAAAAAGAATAACCAAACAATTAGTATAAAATTATTTTTTTATATTTATTGAAAGAAATAATATTTTAACATATACTAGAAGATTTGGAGTAGGCCTGATTAAAATCGGATAGCTTGAATTGCCGGACCAAAAATTTTATGGGGTCTAATTAAAGCATATCAATATAATTAATGGATACAGTAAAAAATTAGATTTGATTAATATATACTTTAATAGTATTTTAATTTATATATTATAATTTTTAAAATATTTTTAGATATTTTTATGTAATTATAATTTTTTAAAAAAATACTTAAAAATAAAAATATTCATGTCTGGTTCGAACAGCTTGGTTTGAATTCTGAGCGGCATTGTTTTGGCATTAGTGATCAAGATATGTTTAACACAACTCAACTTAATAGTCATAAATTTTCATTTAAACCTGTTTGGTGTTTGACTCGAATATGATTTCAATCAGATTCAATTCGAACAAGGGTAAATGGAGAAATATCTTAAAATAGTTTTTCATAATAATCAAGATTTTAAAAAAATGAGTATCCGATAATAAAGATAATAATTTTAAAATAAATTATTATTCCTAAAAAACGAGAAATAAAAAGCGGGTGTTGATTTTTTTTTTTTATTCATTGTTTCAAATAAATAGTGATTACTTTTAGAATTATTATTCCTATCACTGGATCAATCAAATAATAGAATTATAATTTCTACTATAATTTCTTTTATAATTGTTATTTTCTTATCATCTTTATATTTTTAATATTTTTTTCATGTGTCATCTTTATAATATAAAATAGCACATGTAAACAAATATTAGCATTAGCTTAATGTGAGCATGTTATCGAGGTTTAAGGTGCTTGGAAATTAATTTAAGGTGCATATGTGTACATGTATATACATAGATATATGTATTTTTATACTACCCCAAAATTGAAAAAAAAAGAGTTATTTTATTTACAATATGTTTGATTATCAAAATAGAATAAGGTAGGAATAGAATAATTACTCTCAGAAAATAAAATATGATGAAAATAGAATTAAAAATTATTATTTTTATATTTAGTTATTTATTTAGAGTAATTATAAATAAGTTAAGAATTAATTTGTTAGTATTTGGTATGTAGTAATAATATAATGAATAAAATAAAAATTTATACTAATAATTTTTTTACTCTTATTCAAAGAAAAATATATTCTACGGTAATTTTATAATCCTTCCAGAAAATTATTTTTTTATCAAGCACCACTATATTACATGAAAAATAACTCATAGCCAGGTCAGAATAGTTTAACTAGCTAAAATTAAAAATTATTTAAGTAATATTATTTTATCATTAATAATATTATTTTATTACAACCCGCCGGCGATGGAGAGAAGACGAAGAAGAAAGCAAACGACAGTTTCGATTAATTGATACAAAGCGTAGAAATAAAATATTACAAACGTTAAAAATATGAATAAAATGGTAATATTTTCAAGAATAATTATTTTTTGAATAAAATAAATAAATAATACCAAAAAAATTTTACTAGATTGTGATTATAATTTTAGCCAATAAAACCAACCAGTCAGATATCAGTATGCGATGTTATTAGTACAAAAATACCGATCGTGCTGAAATTAGGAAAAAGTATGATGATATCTTTCAACAAAATTGAAGATGTTATAAGCCATAACTACATTATACTATAACAAAAATAAATAGGTAAAAAATTAGAACCAAGGATTGAATATTAAATCACTTGAGAGAATAAGAAAAATAATAAAATTAGGAAAATTGAGAATGAGGGAAGATTTAGAGAATGGTGGGTAAAAATCAGAAAAAGAGGGGAGAAAGGCAGAAGTTTTGACGATACTGTCTAATTTTACAGTATATTCAGTCTCTATAATATCTGTACTGGTTATATGAGCTTGAAAATACCATACCTGCATCTTAGTCTTTCTAAAAGAATATTCAATAGATTAGTTAGACAATCCAAATAGATTAAAATTGAGTTAAGAAATAAAATTATAATATTTGCTATGAAAGTATGGTAGGAAGAATAAATAAGGAATTATGTAAAATGAAACATTTTACCCCTTTTTTGAAGGACATATTTTAATATATCATTTGTATATTTTCACACCACCCCTGCTACCACTATCTCATTGTCATCATCCCACAGAGTCATGTCCCCACCACCACCCCCTCCACAACTAGCTTGCATCACCTGTAGTATCCCATATTGGATGGGGAGGTGAACGAAGCACATTTTATAAGCCATAGAAACATTTTTCTTGTAGACGCGTTTTAGGGGCGTTGGACTCCGTTTGCTAGGAACAAAACCGTGCGGGCCGCGTGTTGGCTTGAAACATCATGAAGTTCTCCCAACCCAAAGCGGACAATATCTACATGCGGGTTGTCCGGGGACGTTACAAATGGTATCAGAGTTGGGACCTGGTTTGGTGTGCCAGCGCGAACGCTGGGCTCCCTAAGGGGGTGGATTGTAGTGTCCCACATCGGATATGAATGTGAACGAAGCGCGTTTTATAAGCCGTGGAGACCTTTCTCTTGTAGACGCGTTTTGGGGCGGTAGACTACGTCTGTCAGAAACAAAACCGTGCGGGCCGCATGTTGGCTTGAGACGTCATGAAATTCTCCTGGCCTAAAGAGGACAATATCTATATGCGGGTTGCTCAGGGACGTTACATTACCCCCCATGCCACCATCGTGCTCCCACCATCGCCCATCGCCATTAGCACCTACCATTATTAATACAAAATATATTTAAATTTTTCTTAATATAATAATAATTTAACCATTCTATGAAAATCATCAATAAATAAACTTAAAGGATATGGATTTTCTTATTTAAAAACTACCATTATTATTAAATGAACATTTATTTCTGACTTATATACTAACTAATTATAAAATTATAAAATGAAAAATTAAAAGTCTTATAAGCATAAGATACTTTGTTATGTTTAGTGGTTGTGCTCTTGAGTGCCCTATAAGGCTAAGTAATTGATGATTTTACGTTTTAACTTTATGCCTTATAAGTTTCTTAAAGTCTAAAAATAGCTAAAGTAAGCCTATGTCTTAGAAGAAACAAAAAGCCTATGTTAATCTAAATATATTTCTTAATTTCTATAAGCCAAAATCTCATTTTATGGTTTCTTTTGATGAGCTTAGCAAGGATTATTTCAACATTAAATTATAAAAAATAGCATTTGGTCTTCCATCATTTCAAACAAAATTTTATAGTTTTCTAATATAAAATTATCTAAGTTGCTAAGTATGACTCGAATCTGTTTTTGCACGACTGGCATGTTTAAACACTCGATTCAGAAAGTTTACAATATAACTTAACATAATTTTTTAGTAGATATTAGTGGTCGTATCTTATCTGGCCCATCACTTTTCTCTATATATATATTTTTATGTTTAGGATTTAGTATGATATTTTAAAAACACATTTATAACTATCAAGCAGTTATAATGTTAATTATTTTAAAATAAATAAATAATTTTTTTATTTGCCAATAATTTTTTTTGTTCACGGCTTTTTTATATAAATATGATAATTTACTATATAATTAATTATTTATTTTTTATTATTAGTCTCCTAAATTTCTAAGATAAGTGTTCCACTTCCACCTATATATATTTTTCTTCATGCGAAAAATCATCTGCAATTCTCCATGAGAAAACACTCGATTTTAATGTATTTATTTTGTATATTCATTTCATATTTTACAATAAGCATGAAAACTAGATAAAATCAGAGTATAACTTTCAAAATGATAATTAACCTAATATACCCATCTTAGGTTAATCTTAGGTACCATAACCTAAGAAATGGGGCTTTGACCAATTCTCCGTTACTTTAATTTTGCATAGATCCTAACCCAAACTAAATAAGGAGACAAGGGTCGAGCCACACTCTCTTCTCGACAAACAGGTGGGCCACATACCAAGCCGTAGGTCCTTTAAAAAAGTCCCCTAACATACCAAACCGCAGGTCCTTTAAAGGAGTCCCCCAATGTCATTTTTAGCCCTCGGCTCATAGAATGGGCATTTCTTAATACGAGAAGCCTGATATGATCATTTCATAAATAGAACTCCCTTATCATCTCAATGGTCAGGCATCAATTGGGATGTTCGTTGTACACTCATCGGGGTCACGCCTTTGATTTGCAGAGCTCCGTCCTCTGTGCCTTCGATGGTTGAAAAAGCATTCTTTGCAATAGTATCGTCTTGGTAAAAATATTTACCATTGAATACTTGTGACCTTTAATATGTAGTAAATGAGCTTCGAAAAATAACTTTCTAGCTAAAAAGACGAAAACTCTATTTAAAATTTAAGCATAAAATTTTCACAGCTTCGCCAATTGGAGTTACCAAATGAAGCCTAGACATAAGAATCCGAGCGCTCAAATTAGATAATCTAAATAAGTGCCTAAATCTAAACACAAATCCAAACAAATATATATAAACAAATACAACATCAAATCATTTATATTGAAAATTAACTCCCTAAAGATAATGTACCAAAATAATTTTAAAAAATTAATAAATTTTTTTAAAAAAAATTATTTAATTAATATAAACGATCAATATAGACAATTCAATATCACAAAATAATATAATAAATATCAAAATTTTAAATAATAATATAAACAATTTAATTTAGATATTTTAACATACCATCAAACAAAAGTACTCTTACCATCTTAATAATCATTAGAAGATTAAAGAGAGAGAGAAAAAAAGCCGAAGGCTTTCTTGCAACATTTAAGCCAAACTACATGCATACCGATCGATATTAACATGTGAGGAGATTGAACGGCAAGAATTCAACCGAAAATTTCCCATCCTACCCTTCTTATATAACAAATATAAACGTATGAAACCCGCCGACCAATCAAATCAGCAGTCGTCGAGCTTCCCCGACTGCATCCAGTCACTGCGGTAGCACCTTGGACGGTTATTTTCCTGTCACAGACCAATAGAAAGCCAGTTTCCCAAGCTGCTCTAGCACTCAAAAAATTGAAATTAAAAAAAAATTATTTAAATAATTATTTTTTTATTTTTATTTTAACTATTGAGTTAAACATTCAATAAATACTAATATCATAAAAATAAATAAATATAAAAACTATATCTATTTTTTTTTAATATCTTCTAATTTCCACCATTAAATTTTTATCCAACAGTTGAGATTGAATATGACCCAAAATTCATGTACAGTAGGTGTTAAAACAAAATCGAACCGAGAACTAGAATAATCGAACCATTTTGTTCGGTTTCAAGTCGAAATAATATTGGGGGAAGGGGTTCGGTTCGATTTCAAGTTACCTATTTTTAGATCCACGATTATTCGACCGGACCACAGATCCTAAAAAATTTTTTTAAAAAAATTAAACTTGGTATAAATGTCTTATTTGGTGATTTATAGAAATACTCCACTTAACAATAGAGTAAAATCTTGTAAATATTAATGATTTGTAAAAAGATAAATGTTTACAAACTTATATTATTCGCAGTAATGGGTATTTTAAACTTATAAAATTTACATGTTACACTTTAAAATTGGTTCGGTTAGAGGTCCATTTATTGCCAAACCGATATAACTGAACCGGGTCAACAATGGTTTTACGGTTCGATTATCCGAACCGTGAGTACCGGTTGGTATATTGATCCACAAAAGCTTATAAGATGAGACATCAGTAATGAGATATTTACCTCTGCCGGATGGATGATTCCTGTGGCCTTTTTCTTGAGAAGGAGGCATCTTGGAAATAATTGAAGCACTCTGCAGACCTTCTAATAGCTGCATCACAGACATTCTCAATACTTAAGGAGAAAACTCAGCATAATGGCAGCCAAGAACCAATAAGAACTTTTAACGGTAAGGATTGTATCCTAACAATTTGAACAGCTAGGATATTATGATGAGTTAAACAAATTTTAATGAGTTTTCATAATCTTATCCGTTCAAATTATCGAGATGACACTGACGAGACCCCTATTTGAGCTCTTCTATGGTACTTACGCACCTCCGATGTGCATCAAACCTCTACGTCTAAAAAGCACGAATATTGGCTCGGGACACTAACTTGATATTTTTCTGGAAATAAGGATACGATATGTTAAAGATGCATTAACTAAAATTATAGCTTATTATTTTTCTAATTGATGGCTAATGCGACTTTATATTAAATTAGTAATAGATATGCTCATTTTATATTTCTTCACCAAAAAATATAGGTAAGTAAACAATTAAGCCAATATGAATGAGTTGCACTATAAGATTTTCAACAAACTACTATAAAAGAACAATAATATTAAAAACGATATAACTTCATAAATTAAAGAAAAACTTACTGTGGCAATCTTTTTATATATCAATCAATGTTTATATTTTTAATTTATCAATTTACACTTTACAATTACCAAAAAAATTCAAATATAAATAAAAATTTTGAATGAAAACTGTTCCAAGCATGTCTAAAATATGTCCCAAGTATATTCAAAACACTTCCGAATGAGTCAAGGGCATGTCCGACACGTGTAAGGGCATGTTGATAGATTATTGGTGTCCTAAACGTATCGAACATCGACACTTTACGTTCAAGTGCGTGTCCGTGTTTGTTAGGTCACATAACTTCCTTAGCCAAAGAAGTCAAGCATGTTCAAAACAAGAAGGACTCGAAAAATAGGAGCTGATGCTTTATCATGAAGCACCATAATCATAGATAAATCAAATGAAAGCAACCATTTCATCCAGTCTCTGACTGACTGATTAGGTCCATTATAAATAGGATGGATAACTTACTCGGTGTGTTGGCTGAATTCTTCGGTTTGATCTCCGAGGCTCGACTATTTCGGAGACAGATTTGCTAGAATTTCGATCAGATATTTTGTCCTCTTCGATTTTAGTCAACTTCCCACCAGAAGGTGCTACTTTCCGTTTACTCACCTGTTCGTATTCCAATATTTTTGATGATCCATTGGCTCGATGAGCTAACAAAGAAGACAACGGACCTTCTGCAGCCCCTTCGGTAACAGATAAAGAAAAATTCTCCATCAAGTTCTCGTGGCCACCAGAATCCTTGACGTCTTTCTCATGATCTCTCTCAGTGTGAACAACACCTCGAGCTTCAACAGATTTTGTTAAATCACCCCGCTGAAGGGGAACAATTCTACCGGGAATGCGATCACATTTGCGAGGAAAATCGGCTTCTGATTCACTTGGTTGCGTTTCCTCGGAATCACATTTTGAAGCATTTCTCCAACCGTGTGACATTGTCGGTTGAGAATATTTAGCAAATTTGCCTGAGCCATTGTGATAATGTTTACTGACTTCCATAAATTTCCGTTTCTTATGAGGCTTTGGGACACCAAAAATTACCCTCGAACCTTCCTTCAAGCCTGTTCTCAAGGTTCTCGGTGCATCAAGCTCATTGTCTTCCTGGGAACTCCGACCATCTTTAAATACCTTCTCGCTGTCTGATAAAGCTAGTAGTTTTGATTCCACAGGTTTTCCCAATTTGGGATTAAGATCTAATAATTTATCAGTCACAGCATTTTCATTTTTAAATCGAACCTTATCACCCTAACATATTAACAATAAGAGATCAGCATTTTCCATTTAAGTCCTAAATAAAAATTGGGTATGCTTTATTCATAATACATCACTTCAATAGGAATGAGTGTTGGCTACAGCATTTTCCATTTTTAAGTCACTTGCTATCACCCTAACATATTAACAATACAAGAGATCTATTACAAAATAATGAAATATGGATTGAAGCTCAATCAAGCAATACACAAATAAGTCCTAAATAAAAATTGGGTATGCTTTATTCATAATACATCACTTCAATAGGAATGAGTGTTGGCTAGCAAGTTGAGAAATCTAGACACTTCCAACACGCGGGATATAAGTCTAAATTTTTTAAATTTATTTTAAAATTTAGATACAATCTGACACATTTGAACACGTTTTTATTCTAAATATTTGCTTATATTTTACATCTATTGGCAATTACAAAGTATAAAATAGTAAAGTTAAAATATAGATATTGATTGATATAGAAATATTTTATCATATTAAGTTTATATATAATTTGTTAAATCATATTATTGTTATTGTTTTATAATAACTTGTTGGAGATGTGATAATTTAATTTATTTATATTGGTACAGTTACGTACTTTCTTATAAAATTTTTTAGGTGAAAAAATAAGAAAAATGCATATCAATTGCTAATTTGGTACAAAATAGTTTTTTTGTCAATTAGAAGTATAATAAACTATAATTTTCATGGACAAGTCCTCACTGTGTTGTGTCCTCGTTTCTAGAAAAAATAGCATGTCATGTTAGGGTCCCGTATCAATATCCATACTTCTTAGGTAGTGAGCAAACCAGTAAATAGGACTGGAATTTCTTCATTGTGATATAAAATCAGTACAAGACCATAGAAGATACCTGGTAACAGCAGCTGCGGCATTCAGCAGAATGGGACCATTCAACCCATTTTCCACCGGCCCAAATCCGAGATGGCCTTAGCTGCCAACCTTTGACCACTGACGTCTCTCCGCATACTGCAAAGTGAAACATCCATGAGCTTATATAAGAAGTTATTTATACAAAACACATATTCCTAAACTCTGGGATAAATAAACCCACCTGGAAAATGGGCAGTGAATGTCATTTCTTCTTTCTCATTCTTTTCCCTTATTATACCTTCGCACCAGCTGAATGAGGGAAACACAACAAATGAGAGCAACTACCAGAATTCAACAAATCAGGCTCACAGTATTTTTACATGAACAATGCCTTAAGTCCATTTATGTAAAGTAGGCTATGTAAAATTTCATACACCTCAATTTATGAAAACGACCTCTAAAAGTTTGAGTTACTGTGGAATCCCACCTCATTAGCCCTCCCAAAACATGGATGAAAATATTGGTATCAATTGCAACCATGTAAGTATCAGATATATCAGACAATACATATCAATATCAAATATATTAATATTTGATACCATCCTCAGCCTTTTGCCCTTCACCTACCATGGAGCACCTGGTATCAAAGGGGAATTCCTAGCACGAGCTACATATTTCTCAAACCATTCATCAGAAGAGTCATCAAATTCTAAGCATCATTGCTCACAAATAAAATTGGTGTTTCTCATGTTTTCTGCTAGTCTGCAAACTCACCAGTCCTTAATCAGAGCATCGATCCTATCGCCCACAGACCAAACATTATCACACATAGCTTTCCTTCTCTTCTTCGTCCCTTTAAACTGCAAACCACTCAAAGGAAAGCCAACTCGAATTTTAGGTGCCTTATCTCCATCACCTTCAAGTGATACCAGTTCCTTGAGATTCCCAGAGTCTGAAGAGGAAGAAATAGATGGAGAATGACAAAGAGAAGTTTAATATACATAAAACACATGAAGATAAATTAATATTGAATAAAACAGTTTTAAGGATAATAAATAAGAGAGGATAAGGAGCAATCCAAGACCATATATAATAATGATAAATTTTCAGCAATTAAATGCTATGCAAATACGATCACCTAGAAGGCTCAGTCCTGTGAAGGATGACCAGCTAGCTGTCATATTTATGGGGCATTCTCTACTGTCAGGTTACCAGTGCATATGCAATCATCCAAGTAAGGTGCTATTGCATAAGTAATTGAGTGCTTGAATCAAGTCATTTGTCTAGAGAAGATGTAGCATCAACCAAAGTTTACTACTAAGACGTTATAGAGACGACTGGCCTTTCAAGAGTCCTTTCTGTATTTTGGATCGGTTGACCAGAGGGTTTTTAGCAGTCTGTAAGCCAACAGTGACCATCCCAGCCATATATCAGCAGCCGGGAACAACCAACCACTGCTCGAACACAAAGCACTGTATGATTGCTCACATCAGTAGATCATAAATTACATAATAGATGCTTTTTGGCAACAGGCTGCCATGAAGCAGTTGTTGTATCCGTTGTGGAAAGAACTCATTTTGGTGTCCCACTTTTCAGATCGGCAGCCTGGTCGCTCCGCCCATTGTACTAATCTTCATAAGTGGCTTTTAGTAGCTCTTGCTAGATCTATTGAATTGACTACTTACAATAATACAATGCAACATTCTACAAAAAGAAAAAGATTTATCCGAGAGAAAATATTAATAGTTACATCCAATTACAAACTACATGAAAGTTGCCCCTTTTTCATGGGAATCCACTAATATATCTCCTTTCCACTCAACACAAAAACAAGATATTGAATTTCCTGTCCTCAGCACTTGAGAAAGTGGGACTAAAATAGCCTATAGAAAAAATGTTGTTTAGGCAACGACATCAGATTTTTGCAACTTTATCATGCCAAGAAAAGTATCATCCTGTCATCCTCCCCTTCAAGGCCCTCCAATTAGTGAGCAAAAAGCATTTCAAATAGTTGGCATATATTACCAATGTAGCTGTTTACTAGACCAGAACCCATGCATTGATAATAAAAGGGCCAGCTATGTTTCAACAATAAGAAGAATCACACCAATTAGAAAGTTCTGTCTTGAGGCACAGAAGTGCATGAAGAAATATTATTGAGTGGAGAATAAAAGTTCAAGAAGATATTGTCCTTAATATATACCGTGCACTGGAAAAGTTGAAATGAAACATATAACACTATTTGATATCCATGGTGTAACATCAAATTTGCACAGCTTATGCAAAACTAAACATAGATCTGGACTCCCTCCCACATTTCGCTTTTAATAAGAAAGAAGTTGGTTATCAAGGGAACATGGGTCCCACGTATCATTATCCCTGAACAGTAGAGAAGTTGACAATAGGTGGATCTATAAGAAATTGAAATATTACAGATGAATATCATATAGCAATATTTTCCAAGGGAAGAGGAAGATAATACCATCTTCTGAAATGATATCATTGTAAGATACATAAGCTTTTCCATCCTTCACAGTCAGTACTTTGGCAGAGAACCAGCCTGACTTAAAGCCATCTCCATCCTTCCACACCTACAAACAAAAAGCAGGATATTTATGATACACATATAAGAAGAAACGCATAAAACAGAACACCTAAAAAACTCTAATACTTGTAGAAATAAATGAAGAAACAAAAGAAACATAAAAGTCAAATATAACAACAGGTGGAAAGTTTTTGCCCACAAAAATTAAGCAACAAGAGTTTATGGTGTACACAAACCTCAACAAGGCAACCCTCCTTGATGGCATTCTCACTCATATTATCCACTATCACATCATGCTCATCTCGAGAAGTGCTAGTTCTTGAGCTAGTCTCAACTTTAGAAACCTTCTTGTTGGATTCGGACATTTCAAAGGCTTTACTGCTCTTATGCCTTCTTGTCTCCTGTCCATCAAGAATAGATGAAC
Source organism: Nepenthes gracilis (assembly GCA_033239525.1). Taxonomy (NCBI): domain Eukaryota; kingdom Viridiplantae; phylum Streptophyta; class Magnoliopsida; order Caryophyllales; family Nepenthaceae; genus Nepenthes; species Nepenthes gracilis. The sequence continues at coordinate 3,404,815 of BSYO01000037.1, forward strand.
TATTGCCGTCTGCCAGCCTATTGTGGTCATCCAATGAGTTATTGGACATATCTCTTGGAGATGGTGTCTTCCCATGGTTCATGGCCTGTGGACCCCTCTGATGTGGCATCCCATTTCCAGATACCTTGGCAGAAATATCAGCACCTTGTTTAGTATTATCTGCAACATTTATTTCTCTATTCTTGTTAAATTTTACAGCCAATTCAGAAGAGGCTTGAGGCAATTTCCAATATCCCTCTGGACCACCTTCTATCAACTCCTTCAAAGGCAAAGAATCACCCATTGCAACAATTTTTCCTGCTTGGGATACTGCTTCTGCTGCAAGCTCTGCAGCTTTTACTATAGCATCCAAGTTTTCAGCTTGCTTTGAAGCAGCTGAAGCGGCTTCTATCCTTCTCTTTGCTGCTTCCTTAGCAGCAACAAGAATTGAAATGGATTTATTGGTGACATCGTCACCTCTTAAAATGGATGCAGGTGTAGCCTTTCCTATGTTATGCACATCCTTAAAAGAACTTTCACTACTTTTCCTACAAGAAAGAAATGCTTCATCAGCCATTAGTTTTGCCTGCAGTGCAGCATTGGATGCAATCTTAGCAGCAGCTGTTGCTGCCTTTGCGACTGATGCTGCCGCAGCAATTGCAACAGCTGCAGAAGCTAATTTAGCTTCAGCTTCTGAAGTTAATCCAGCTTCCCTCTGCTTAGCCAACTGACTCCATACACCTTGGAGTTGGTTCACTGCAGTGGCTGCATGAGAAGCAGCATCCTCTGCCTGTAGCTTGGCCTCTGCCACATTAGTCAATGTCTTCTCTGAACAAGTAATGATCATCCCTGCATTCATTTCTCCTTTTTCAAGGTTATAAGCAGGGCAAATGGGAAATACAATGCCAGCGGACTTGCCATTGTCGATTTTTGATGTAACCCAAGTAGGAGCTGTGGTTGCAACCAGTGAGGCCGTGTGTGCTGTCACAGAATCGACAGTTGGTTCTGTTTGAGCTTGAGAAGGCTCGGATATTGACGTAAGATCATTGGAAGGTGGAACCTTTTTTCTTTTCCGAGGCTTTGGGTCAGCCAATTGATGCTCCGGAGACAGCATTCCCTGTACTGCATCAGGCACAGGAACCCCAGAATGAACCGGTGGACTGGAAGTGACAAGCTTCACACCAGATGCCGATGATCCAGCAGAGTCTTTGACAGGGGTCAATTTCACTGTTTCAGTTATTGCTGCTGTCAAAAAACGAGCACTTGCGTCAGAGGCCAATGTTTGTGGAGCAGCTACCCATGCACCAGGAAAAGGACAATGCAATGGCCAAGACGTATTGCTGGATAAATTCCTCATAGGAGGAGTCTGATAAGGATGCAAAACCCATGTCATTGCTTGCTGGGAATCCATAATGGGGCCCCTCTGCATTCCACATGGCTGTACACAATCATGGGAGGAAGCAGGAACTGTCAAAAGTGGGGAAGAAGTAACTATGGGATTTACAATTGTTGCAGACGCAGGCTTGCTGCTGGATCGGCTGACTGATGGTGGGAGCAGTCTACATTGATGGGAACCTTGTTTGTTGGCTAGATCATGGGCTCTAGCACCTATCAAATGTATGGTTAGGGTCACATTCAGATATGAACAAGGATACCAGAAATTATAATATAAAACCCAGCAGAAGTACCAGACTGTGACTGCAGAGGGGATTCAGCAGTACTGAATTGGTGCTTTTGATTGAGAACCCTTTCAACGGTAGTTTGCCACACAGGTTCCCAGAGGCTCCTTCCTCCATCTATTCATACGTTTAGTAAATGAGTACATATTCTTCTAAGGCATGACAATATATTTCAAACATGGGAATCAGGAGGTACCAGTTAGCCCAAAAGCTGCAACCATACAGGTCTCATCCGGTGCAGTTCCTTGGCTGCCGGAAAAAAGATCAATAAAATTAAGATCAGAAAATAAATAATGACTTGCAGGAAATTCTTCAAAATGGTGAAATACAATTATCTTTCAAGTTGGATAGTCTTATGCAAAGGTGTAAGCAATCCAATGAAATGTGGTTCCAATTACACTAACCATACAACCAAAACTTTGACCTTGATATGCACATGCTGCAGAAAACAAAAAGGGGAAGAGAGATACAGAGAGCAAGTAACCAACATCAAAGATCCATAAACAAAAATCTGAGCCCGTAGTTGTACTTGCTGCATGTCATTGAAAGGCTGATGGAATGCCATTGAAGGAGCAGCAGAATTGTTCAAAGCTGAGGAATTTAAATCTGGCAGATTTGATGTAGGATTAGCAAATTTTGAGTTCTCTGGGGTAGTCACTTTCGCATGATTCACCACCTTATTCTTCTCCTTCAATGTTCCTTTACCAGACCCTCGTCTTCCTCTACGTTCTGAAGTACTTTTAGAAGTTCCACACATAATCTCTGAATCAGAGCCTCTAGAAATCTGGTGAGAAGCCATATTTCCAGGACCAGCGGGTGAAGATCCCTCCACAACCTTCAGAAATTAGTCAGTGTAAGTATCGTAGAAATTCTACGGTCTATAACAGCTGTGCAGGCATAAAATGTAATATGGTAATATTCCTCTTCTCATATGTATTAACCCAATAGGGGAAGTGATGATGAAACCGGAGATAGACTCCTCCCAGTACGGGTATAGACTTCAGTGCGTCCAAGCCCTTGCCAAGTCTTTGGGCCATTACACAGGTCCACAACAACAAAAATGAAAATAATCATTCATGCAGCAGCTCAAATATGGCAAGGCATCGATCTAACACATGTCTATGCAGAAGATGAATTTTCCAAGGATGAGTTGCACATTTCAACACTGGGAATTGGTGACTAATGTATTCCATTTTCTTTTTCAGATATATCCGGCAGTGAATTGACCTTAAAGGTGAAGCTGCTGTCATCGCCGGATGCATCTTTTCTTCTGGGGTACTCGGAAATAGATTGCACATTTTTGGCAAACTTGTTGCTTACCTCAGAACCCCTACCTTCCACCTGGTCTCCTCTGTTACATTGAGAAAGCTCATTCGAATTGATAATTGTAGAAGAATCACATGCAGTCCGATGAGAATCTGCACAATTGAGGCACCATGCCACTATAATCAGCTAAGCAGGCAAGGAATGATAGACTACATAATTTTATCTTCTTTTTCCCTCTGCTTCTCTGCCGGTTTTTTTTTTTTTTTCTAATATGAAATCGGGGGAAGGGGGAGATTCTAATATGAAATCATAATAAAGATTGACAAAAGTATATGAAGGGTTCTCACCAGAAAAGAATGAAAATGGAAAAGCAAAAGCCCCACAGACGTAGCACACAATTGAACTTCTTGACTATAGTTATTAACATATTTAAGGTGAAATCAAGCACATCCCGAAGTCAAACTTCTACAATAGTTACCAGAATGCAAAAAATAAAACAAGAATTCACTGTTAGTTCTATAAATAAAGATGTACTACAGAAATGGGAGTGATGTTAAATGAATATACTTGTCCTCTGTAATGAAACCAGTAAGCAAAGGCTATTGTTTCTGTTTTTGATCTGAAATGTAGCCTAGTCCTGAACTTTATGGTGAAAACAATTGAACACAATTGAAAATATTGTAAATTGAAGGATTCTCACCACAAAACAATGAAAATGAAGAAGGAAAAGCTCCACAGCTGTAGCACACAAATAAGCAACTTGACTACAGCTATTAACATATTTATGGTGTAATCAAGCACATCCTGATGTCAAACTACTACAAAAGTTACCAGAACGCAATATAAAACAAGAATTCATCATTAGGTCTATAAATAGAGATTTGTATGCTACAATTGAAGATCATGTCCTGCAGAGGTGAGTGAGCAGTTAAATGAATAGACTAGTAATGAAAATAGTAATCAATGGCCATTATTTCTGTTTTTGATCTGAAGTGTAGCCAAGTCCTGAACTTCGGAAGAACTCATCTCCACTTTTACTCACTTTCCATCTTTTTTTAAGTGGAAGAATTGCCCACTTCATGACAATTGGTATCATAAAAGGTCCCATTCCTTGGAAGTTCTCTTGTTGTACCAGAATTTTACACACAAGCACAAATTCAGCAAATTCTGCATCAGCACAGAACTTCTGAATTCATCAAATCAGCCCATGATTTTTTTTTTTTTTTTTATCACAGATTTTGGGGTCCTTCAATAGTCAGCCAGCAGAAATTCCACCCCCATCATCAAAATTGTAAGCTTTATACTTCTACAAGTCTGCAACAGCTTCATGCAATCTGAATTCAGTTTTCAACAGACCTGCATCAGATTCATGAAGTCTGTTCTACAACATATTTTTTATCTGAATTCTGCTCCTTCACAACAGTCTTGCATGCTGATATCTGGTTCACCAAAATCCTTACCGATCTGTATTGGTTCAACGAAATCTTGATTTCTGAAAATTCTTGTACTAAGAAATTCTGTTCTCAAATTCTTCAACACTGAATTCCAAAATTCTGTTTCCCACTTCACAAAAGATCACAAATGGCAATACAAATCCGTTGCCACAGCTGGATTCAAGTTACAGCCTCCAACAGAAACACTACATTCCCTTCTGATTCCAACAGTTCATGATTTTTCAACAAGATGGAACATTGACAACAGCAAAATGAAGAATCCAATACGGTATTTTTAAAAATGGACATGCTTGATGGCTTTATTGTCAAATTTAAGGCTTCACTGCATAACGTTATTTGTGCAAACCCTATTGTCCTTGATGATATTGATTCCTCATATGATAAGGAAAATGATTCTTGTTCTACTCAAGTTGTGTTTCTGAAGGCAGAGCAACACAACTTCCTTAATTCAGCGTTTTTAAAAATGAAGATTACCTTAGAATCTAATTCAATTTCAGAAACAATTGCAGTACCTACACCACCTCCAACATTTGCAGCAAGTCAAGCACAGCAAGAACTTGGTGAAGAAAGGATTTGGTGAGGCTTGGCATTTCCACACTCCTACAATCACTTCATCGGTACACACCACTACCACAATGGTCTTCCTTTTAATGGCTCTCACATAGTCCACAAACTTATTCAAGTCATCCTTGCAAAAATGCTTTTCGGAGATGCACTATTTTATTCTATCATCCATAGCGTTGTATAATATCAGTGTAGTTTTGCTTTGTCTCTTGTACTAGCTATACAGTAGAATGATAGGTTACAGTACAAGCCACCTCAAAATTCTTCCATCGTTGAGGAAAATGATGATTTTCGGCTGGGGGTATTGTCATGAAGTCAGTAATAAAGTAATGTTGTTGCTGTTGTCCAAAGCTGATGCTAATGTCCTTGAAGTTCTGGTACATTGATGTTGTCCTGATCTACTGTTGATGCCATGCTAAGTTATCTGTGTAGAGAATGCTGCTACAAGTTTATGTTGTTATGAGAAAAAGGCTGAATAACAGAAAACATAATAACAAAGAAGCCTAAATCAGCAAGTACCAAGCTATTGAAGATGCCAGAATTCAGGTAAGCAGGTCCAGTTAGCAGATGTTCAACTGAATTCATTCTGTTAATTTCTCTGTTAATTTCCCTCCAAACAGACTTGTATCCTATAAATAAAGATTACATACTACAGAAATGAGTGTCGAGTGAAATGAACAGACTTGACTTCGGTACTGAAACCAGTAAACAAAGGGTACTATTTCTGTTCCTGATCTGAAGTGTAGTCAAGTCCTTTACTTTGGAAGAACTCATCTCCACTTTTATCTGCCATCTGTCTTTTTCTTTCCTAGTTATTATGTAGAAGAAATTGCCCACTTCTTAACAGATTTTAAAAGCAGTATTCAAACCCCAACCTCTGAAAAGGAGAAAAAGAAAAGAAAAGAAAAACAGAAAGAAAGGAAAATGAGTAAAAGAGGTCCACAAAAATCCACAGAAATAAAGGATATAACATGACAGGGTTGAGTATTCAACAAAAAATAGTAAAAACATTATACCAAGTTAAGCAGAGAATTTCTACAATAAGGAAAAAAAAAGGCAATCATATCCACATAAAAAAAGGACCAAACAACAAACCAAGAACAATATAATCATTTCACAAGTGTGATGGCAAAGACAAGGAAGAGTAATCAATAGAATATATGGCCCGATACACCCCCCAGCCAGAGGTGGACCAGCCAGCAAATTCCTGTTCCTAGAATAGGCAGGGGGGCTAGGTTATAAAGGCAGAGCTAGGTCTTCAGCGGAACATACAACAACGTGCTATTCAGTAAATGACAATATATGTTGACAATAATCACATATAATAAAAGAGAATTATAACTAAAAAATAAGAACCTGCAGCTTGCACAGAAGTGTTTTCACACTCCGACTTCATTACTTCTTCCTCACGATTTCCACCACAGATTGCTCCACCAGTATCATCATCCTCTTTCGCAAACTGTTCATTGGGATTTGGATGAGTGTTTGATTCCTTTGAGTAGGGTTCGCCAAAGCAAGTAGCCGTCAATGACAGCGGTCCACTTCTGCTTGCACCATTATAGGTTTCTATAACTGGTGGAGATTTTCCAGTAGTGTCAGCTCCAGCAGCATTATTAGCCACACTAATTTTCACCACAGATGCAGCATCTACTTCAATAGCCAGTTGAGTATCTACTTCATTAGCCATCATGCTTGATAAACTTGCATCTGTTGGCATCTTAACAGCAGTTCCATCTTCATTGTATAAGTGACATGAACCACTTCCAGATAGTTGCTTACTTTCTTCCTTCGTGCAATCATTCACTATAGTTGGATTAAGGCTCTTCCCAAAGTGAGAGTCACCATTCACTAGGTCAGAGACTCAAAGCACATTGAATCAGGGTACATTATGGTTTCTAAAAACAGAAAAGTCATTAAACTAGTTTAAAGAGTTGGTGTCACTAGGTTAGTCATTAAACCAGTCAAGAATTTAAACCACAAAAAAATGGAATAACCTATACATGAATGTATTACAAGCATCTATCAAAGAATATATGATTTAAAAATTATTATTAACAAAAAAAAAAAAAAAAAAGAGTTTGTTGACGAATGAATAATGTATAGTTGTTAGCAATATATGTGTCGCTCTATTAAAGAATCACAGTTATATTGTGTAGTAATCGAAATTTGTGTCTTCATATTACTGAACAAAAAGACAATTAAAAAAAAAAAAACAAATGATAAAAAATACAACAGAAAATAATATGTAATGTTCATGAAGACCACCAAAATAAACTATTGGCTCCTAAGTTCATTTAAAAGAAGCTGTTATCAACTTAATGAAGAGTTTGTGATTAAGTTAATCATATAAAAGTTATCTTACTTAACACTTTCAATGACACTTACATTTATAGACTTGATGGGCCTTAATGCAACAGTAGAGTTGTAACTATTTGACCTAGTAGTCACAGATTTGAGCAATAAAAACAATTACAACACTCATGTAATTATAAATTACAAATTAATATGTTAAATACCAAAGATGAGAAAGAGTTCTTATTAGATATCATAGACAAAATTGATAACCCAGACATTAAACAACAATATTTACTTGAATTAAAAGATTTGGTAACACAAAAATATATAACAATCCTGAACCATTCAGCTTAACAAAAATATTTGAAAAATAACCATCGCCATCCCTATTTCAACAAGTAACAATAGGAGAATTACAAAAAGATATTAAACAATTGAAAGATGAAGTAAAAGATCTAAAAAGTCAATTACAAGATTTAAAATTTAATGACTTACAATTAGATACAAGAATAGCACTATTAGAATCAAAACAGACCATACCAGAAACAAATGTAGTAAATCAATCTGATCAACTTTCTACATCACAATCGACATTAGAACAAACTGATGATCAATATTTACAACTAATAACCAAAATAAATTTTCAAAAATGGTATTGTCTAATTATTTTAGTAATAAATAATGGATACCATTTAAAATTAATAGCTCTATCAAACACAGGGAATGATCAAAATTGTATTAAAAAAGGATTAATTCTAACAAGATACTACCAAAAAATAACAAAAATATTACATACAACAAGCGGATCAAGATTAAATATTAGATATAAACTAACAAACGCAGCAATATGTAATCAAAGACATTGTTTTAGATCAACTTTTATATTAATCAAAGATCTACAACAAAATATTATACTAGGAACTCCGTTCTTTATCCAAATATATCCTTTTACTGCTTCCGTAGAAGGGATATCTACTGAAGTATTACGAATAAAAGTTATTTTCCCTTTTATACATCCGATTAAACAAAAAGAAATACAAGAATTACAAGCAACATCTATTTATAAATAAATTAACTTGATAATTAAAAAAGAAACACAAATTAACTATTTACAAGAAGAAATACAGATAGCCAATATAAAACAATAATTAACCCACTAATACAAACAAAAATTAAAACATTACATCAAAAATTTGAAAATGAAGTTTGTTCAAATTTATCAAATGCTTTCTAGAATAGAAAACAACACCAAGTAGAATTACCATATGAAAAAAAATTTCATGAAAAACAAATTCCTACTAAAGCACGACCCATCCAAATGAATCAAGAACTCTTATATTGTAAGAAGGAGATTCAAGATCTTCTTGATAAAAAATTAATAAGGCCATCCAAGTCTCATGGGAGTTGTTCTACATTCTATGTCATGGAAAATGCAGCGATAGAAAGAAGAGTACCAAGACTAGTAATAAATTACAAACCTCTAAACAAGGCTCTCAAATGGATTAAATATCCTACCCCAAACAAAAGAGATTTAATCAACAGATATGATCCAATTTAACATTGGATTGAACAATTGATTGGGTTGGCTCACCGGCTAATAGTTGAACAAAAAGTAGATTGTAACAAGAGTGAAACAAACTATTGAACCAAGCGATTACACTAAAAGAATTGGTTTGGGGCAGAGTGGCATGCTCTTGGAAATGAGTTATGACTTACATGGTATATAGGCCATAGCATACAGGCAAAAGTGGAGTGTTACGAGAGCCAGCCAGCCAGCCAGGTAAGCAGCTGACTAACCTCACAGCTGGGGCTCAGTGCCTATGCCTTCATGTTCTTCGCACGTCATCATTGTGACCAGTCCAGTTTATTGATTTTTTTTTTTTTTTTTTTGGCCACAAGGCCGATTACCCAGTTTCCACTGGGTTATCTATAGATATAGTTAACAATTGGACTGAACAATAAATTGGGTTGATTCTTTTTTTTTTTTTTTTTTGGTAAGCTAAATTGTGTTGATTCACCGGTTGACTAGTTGAACCGGCTAATCCAATCCAGTTTAACAATCTATTTATTTAAATTAACAGTCATAACACCAAAGAAAAAACATTTTTAGCATAAGAAAGTTACCATTTTATATAGATGAGCACATAATTTCATAAATTTGTACAATACCTGTTTCAATCTTGGCAGCCATTTCAGGTTTTAAACCATGAATTATCACCCCATCATCTGAGGTACTTTTACCAGCATCTGGAGGTCCGGCATTAGCATGCCTAAAATCTACCTTTTCCTCAAAAACTTGCCCTGAACTATCATAAACAGCAGTTGAGCAATGAGCCTTCTCACTAGGTTGCTCAGTATCAATTCTAGAAGTAGCAATGCCAATTTTTTCACTTTCAGTTTCTGTTTGCTCACAAATAAGCCTACCAGCAGAAGGTGCAGCCAAGTCAGAGGATTCATCCTCAGGAGCTTTATTAGATCTAACAGATTTTTGAATAGAATTTTCTGAAATGGTAGAAGGCTCCAAAGTATTCACAGAAACTTCACCATTTTTCTTATAAGAACCTTCAGGCACATCCCCCAATTGGTCATTATCCTCCCTATAAGATAACTGCATGGCACAGTCAATTTTCAGCCTGGGACTTGCACAATATCCAGCATTAACACTGTCAATCTCAACAGCATGCTGCTCCCGAACATCAATGAGAGAACTCTCATTATGACCATCTCTAAATGGATGACTTATTCTTTCACGAACTGGCAAATTTTGAACTTCAACTTTCCCAGGCTGTTCTGGGGTTGTGCAACAAACATCTTTGGCACTTTCTTCTTGTCCTTGCAACTGAGTTTCACACCTGGTTGACATACCAGATTCCCTAACAGATTCAGGACTAATCTCAACTGCACCTCCCAGGAGTGCAGATTTTACATTTGAACCCAAACAAATGGAACTTTCCACAGGATAAATAGAAGCTTCACCCATGGTTTCTTCCAGAATCTGGATTTCTGTTTGAGCCTCCCTGGTTGAAACATTTTGTTCTCTCCTGTCACAACTGGCACCTTCAATTAAACCATCTACACTCTCAGAAGTAAGGTCACTTGCTGGTTGTAGAGTCTCTGAATTCCTCAATTCCACACTGCAGTTAAAAGTATCAAGTAGCCTAGCAGGTTGATGTGAATCATCCCCTGTCTTGCAATCCAAAGACTTATCAACAGGAGAGTTAGATTCACCGACGGAAAATTTAGCTTCTCTTCCAATTTCATCAGCATACTCTCTATCAACAAGCACATTTCCTTCAGTTATGGATGTAGTGCATCTGTTAGTTGCATCTGTTAGCCCCAAGTGACTTGACTTTTTATGTGCAGATATCATATTTTCCTGAATCTGGGTGGTCCCCTCCATTTGAGGCAGCTGCCTTTCTACATTTAACCCAGTTAAATTTTCCAGAAACTCATCCTGTGGTATAGAAGCATTTGAATCTGTCACATATTCATCATTTTGATCCTCCTGTATATGCTTAGTTTCCATTTGCCTTGTTAAGTATCCCAATTCATCACAATTATTTAACTCCCCAGGAACAGTTTCAGGTAACATTTCCTCCTGCCCAACAGATTTTAAAAGCATTTCAACGGATTCTGAGGATGTTGCCTCAGACCAAACATTATTTCTCCTAGAAATGGAACAAGATTCAGCTTCACTTGCCCTAAACTCTATTCCAGTACTGCCCCTGGAGAAATCTTCAATCCACCGGTTGTCTTCTTGACTTAGAAAAACCTCAGTTTCCACTAGACTATCAAATCTTAGATGTGCTGGTAGGCTATCGTCAAAATCAAACTTAGGAAACACAAAAGGTCTCAACGCAGAAGAGGATTTGGATCTCCCTTTACCCGTTAACTGAAGATTGGGGCATTGAGAATCATTGTCATCATAATCCATCAGTTATCCCTAGACAGGAGGGAAAAAAAAGTGCTTCAGGAGAATGTGTAGTGAATGGGAGGTGTTACAGGAAACCAACAAGAAAACTTCCAATTTGTAAGACTATATGAGATTCTCAGGGAATGTAGCCAATTATTACAAGGATTATCAGGCTTAGGGACTGGGCAATATGATTACAAGCTTAATCCCAATCCCAAAGCTTAGTTCTAGTTTGTCTTTCTAACAAGCCTAGCTGGAGCAAGATTTTGTCCACCCCACCCTTTTTCAATAAACAAGGGTGCATAATGTAAGCTCATTAGAGCTTGGTTCAAATTTATGGTTGATGTTAACAAGCAAACTTGACCTATTTTTATACTCCTTAAATTAACAAGCCATACATGAGCAGCATATTACAAGGCTCTGCTCCACTCGTCTGGTACCCTTAAGTGCTCTACAAATTCCACTAGAACTGAATCATCAACAAGTCGGTTCCCTTTCGAGCTAATGGGCAATGTCTCATAAGCAATGCTTCCAGCATCAACATCTAAGTGCAATGCTTGAATTAACTTTGTATCTCTTCAGTACTCACTATTAGCCCTAAATCCATCATTACTTAAATAATTAGAGTCCCGACTGACTATAGTTTAGACCCCAAGATAATGCAGAAGCACAAACTATACAAATAATCGATACACATAAAGAATATTTGTTTCTGGATACTACTAAAATAATTCACAAATCCTACTTATGCATCATAACCAATATTAACAATAAACGAAGTGTAGAAAAAAAAAATTAACATAGAAAATGGTAATGAAGGGAAATATCAAAAATTAAACAATTCTTAAATAAAATCATCTAATCTTCTCAAAACAGTCAAAATAAATCCACTAATAAAAATTACATTATAGATCAGATGATATAGGTGCACTAACTCTTAGTTGACTTAAGCGACTCCTACTGAGGAGCTCCTTGAATTTGCCCCTAGCAATGAAACTAGACACTTTCCTGTTTGTTTGTGGACTTTATTTTATTGTCTCAGGAATGTTTAACGCTAATGAAACTCTAGCATCCTAGCCACAAACAAGACTCCAAAGGTTTACAAATTAGAACAAGTATTTAATGATGGTAGACGGATATTGGGTTGAAAAACCTCAGCAATTTGGTCTCAAAGACAATATGAAGCTTTATCCTTTTGTTTACACTTCTCTTGTTATCTCTTACTTCAATAATACCCAAGGTAATAGTTAGGTTAAGCGAAATAAATGTATTTACATCTATGGCCGAAAACTAGGAAAACGCAGAATTAGCAAAATTGTGTGCTAGCATTCCAATGCTAGCACCGCATCAACGTGATTCATACATGCTTCATACGTAGAGGCCACTATAAAATGAGCATGTGTGCCCTCTGTGTCCCTCATGTGCAAAGCACTGTAAAATGCGCATATGAGCACTTCATGCGTCCCTCATTCATGGAGCCACTATTCCAAATGCATATGTGCGTCTTTCATACACCCAATCCTTTCTATTTTAGAAGAGCTTGAGTCTTATTTGAGCACAATCAATAGAAAAAGACTCAAATACAACTCAATTAGGACCAAATTTTGTCATAGAAATTAGTCAATTCACTAAAACTAGCAATAACATCACCCTAGTCCACCTCTCCAACCAAATATAAATCCTTTGCCATGACAGTTTGAGGATAAGAATCATCGAATGTCAAAATCATAGACACCAGGCTGTGATACTTTCCTTGTCAGGTAGATGTAGAGGTCCAAAGCACCTAGCTACAAGTACACATCCAACTCATAATTATTCCGTAACCTTCTCAATTAGCAAAGCTTCCTCAACATTCAACAAACTACTATTAATGCCAAGTCCATCATTACATCCTCCTAGCCCAACACTCCAAGCAAATTGAATTCCATTGCAATGACAATTGAAACAAAACCATCATCTGACTCAAAACCACATAGCTAACAAGATATAAAAGGTTCCTATCCATGATATCGGTAATTCATGTGTTATACAGGGCAGCAGGCTATTTCGATACTTGATTTTGGGCTTGTGGTACATTTAGAGGTAATATTTGGGGCACCAACTAAATATGGAAGGCCAATTTCATGTATCTTCAAAGAGACATATACTAGTTATATTCTTATGGGAGAATTATAATGATTAATCTGATGTAACTATTGAACCAAGTAAGAGTGGATATTTCTGTGATCAATATTTTATCACTAATCAAAAAATTTGCATGAATTCTTAAAAATAAATTAGTCAAGAATTTCCAATTTTCAGGATGCGGCTTATCATTCAATAAATACAAGAGACTCCATTCAAATTTGACTAAAGTACAAGGAATGGTAATCCAGAAATTATTCTGATGTTCAAAAACAGCATTCATGAATATACGCTATAATTACAAGCTCAAGTCCAAAAAAAGAAAAAGGAAAAGGTTGGAGATCTAAGCATAAGACATAAATTCATATACTACAGACTACAGCAATATAAATAAAGGAAACCATTCAATAATTTTCTTCCAATAATTAACCTAGAGAGTATTCTGAATATATTAAAAAAATCTAGAGAGAATCAAGAAATAATCTACACAAATCAAAAAACTTAATACTCTTTATCCTCTTCCTTCAAACTCAGCTTGTGTTTGAAAATTTATACATGATTCCAGCAATTAGAAGTATGATGGTGTAAGGTTTCTGCACAATCTCCTCTCTTGACGGAATAACAAAACTGCCTATGAACAGAAATCAAAACTCAACAGAGCAGGGCAATGGAACATAGAAACATCCATAATACTCTGTGAATCAAGATTAAATATCACATAATCAAGCAAATACAACCAATGATGTGTACAGTTTCCTGCAACAAAATATCATGGATACTAGTGTGTGCAGTATCCAGCACTCCTAAAATTTTGAACAGGATGGACACAAAGACGAATATAGAACACCCACATGCTCATGACTACCCCCGGGCATTGTTCACAGCATTGTTATGGACACTGTCCATGCATTACTATAGACACTGTTCATGTATTTCCATGGGTATTGTTCACGGATACACTCACATAATACTAGTGTGTAGCATTGCTATGGACACTGTTCGTGCATTACCAAGGACACCATCCATGCATTGCTGTGGGTACTGTTCAACATTGAGTATACACTCAATGTACAACATGAGGAAGCCTTTAGAATGTACAACATGAGGAAGCCTTTAGAATGTACAAGACTCCACATGAACGCAAGGATAATAAAAGCTACGAGTAGAAATTAGAAGCCTAGCATACAGAACAAAGAAGGCAATATTGAATGAGATCCAACAGGCAGCAGGTAGCAGGCAGCAATTAGTACCAAATGGCAGATAGTCCCTCGGCAGTGGAAGGCTTTTACACGTGATGAATTAACCCAAAAAGACTCCGATACATATTAAGAATAAAGACAATTGTATTAAATTAAATTGATTATTTCATAACTCCTCCACGATTTTCAACAAGTTGGCTCAAAGAAGGTGTTACCAGGCTAGCGCAACAAATCAAGTCAAAAACAAAAAATTAAGTTAGCTTGGGATGAACAACTTTGAAATAGAAAAGAGAATGGCTTGGAAATTTATAAAAGGAAAAGGCTATTTTTCCCACAATATCTCTCATTAGTGAGAATTCACTGCTTCAATTATTTCATTTTATTGGTCTGCTTCCTCTCTTCACTTGTTCCTTCAGAACTTTGACAATTCCACATAATTCTTTCTTTTGACTGGTTCATGATTTCTACTGTTCTCAAGCTGCAGATACCGTGTACAAATATACAGAGAAAATCCCCTGATGAAGTGCCTAGGTTGAGTGAGGGAACCAATTTAGATATCAGGAAACTCAAGGGATGGAGAATGATTTCCGAGAGCTTGAAGATTACTTTAGGGGTAATAAAGTGGAAATCTATTCCCAGATTTTCTCTCGTATTCCAGTAACACATCAGCTTACTAATATTTATACTTTAAACAACATGGTGCACGCAAATTACTAATAAACAGCCCACAAAAAAATCTAGCATCCCAGAAAAACGTTTTCCTAAATAATAAAGGCCTAATTATATTCAAAAACAATGCTTGAAAGGCTAAAAGCCAATTACCATTTTGGGCATATATCTTTCCCAAACATGAAAGAAAAGAAATACACAAAACACTTCAAGCCTCTAATAGTCTATTACCAAACTAATTAGGACATTGAACCTCCTTCAGACATCCTCAGCTACACCTCCCCCCCCCCCCCAAAAAAAAACACACCCACAAACAGCAGCGAAAGCCACGGAAAAGGCTTTTAGTTTCATCGCAAATGCAAACTATGCCCACAAAAAAAAAAAAAAGAAGAAGAAAGAAAAGAAAATATCTCCATTAAACCATGGACACTCAAAGAACACAAATCCATATAGTACAAAAAAAACAACTTTTCTCATCGAAGGAAAAAGAGGGAACAACTTTGCCAAACTAAAGTAATTGTTTCAAAGAAATGGCGATAAAGCATCATACTACTTCGACTCTCTCAACGCCTTGACCTAAAAACAAAACCAATGGCATCATATCGAGGAAGAATAGTACCAGAAGAAGTAAGGCACTAGAGAGGCTACCTCCCTCCATTCGGTGATGGAATCCTGCCCGTTGATCCAATACCTCCTCCTATCGAACGGTAAACACCAATTCAACCCTAGTACAGCTAGAACCCTAGGTTCAGCTTCCTTCTCCAATTTCAATCACACAGTTCGCAGGCTGAATACAAAAGGTGACAACAAAAAAAATGAAAAACCCTAATTCACCGGTTTACCGACCATGAACTCGAAAACTCCGACGACGAAGAGTCCGAAACCACCAGCGCATCTACGATGAGAAAGAGAGAGAAAAGCTCCGTCGTTTTTCACTGCGAGGTGCGTGGCGAGGGAAGATCTGAAGTGAATGCCTGCGAACGAACTTCGCGAATGGTGGGATCAGTTCGAACAATACTGGTGATCCAACGGCCGTGAATCGGATAAAATGATACACGTGGCTGAATCTCCTTCGTTGATAGAAACGTATAAGATACCGACCAGGAGTCAAGCCTTGATTAAGACTTGAGATCATAGCCAACCCAGATGGGAGGAGATCATTTGGCCGTGTTGGGATTCTGTCACAACCCTGTGACGTTAGTGTATAAGCAAATCTCAATTTGCTGCAGGCCGTGATACGATGAGCAAGTGGATAAATTCAGTTAAAATTTTGTTAACTTATGATCACATAAATACATCTTATTTTGCAATTAATATTAAAAATATGTAACCATTTTTAACTATACATACATTAATTCTCATTCATTATCAAAACATATGCTTCTAGCTTTAATAGGGCTAGTCAAGAAAAATAATTTTTATAATCTTATAAAAAATAAATATAAAACTGTTACTTTATATTGATTCGTGATAAGATCAAAATCCTTATCTGTAATTTTTTATTTGCATCTAATGTCTAATGGGATCATCTGGTAAAATGTATCTTTAATTGCTCTGTGAGTCCATTCATTTAATTGTTTATAATTAGATGTTAAAAACAATCGAAAAATACCTGTCAATCATTTCAACATATTACTGAAATCATGTGGTACAAGCTATTCTCTTTGATGCACCACAAGCACATATAGACACGACACTCTTACATTTATTTAAGCATCTGAGCGTTTTTCTATAGTTTCCTTGTAATTAGTGTCTTAATGATTAGTTGGCCCCACCAATTAATCCAGTGACTTGGTGGGCTTAAGCCTGTTGGTCATCATGGCTTTGATTATTTTTTTTTCGTATGATTTTGTAGTTTGTTTTATTAGACTTGATCGATGAGTATACTTTTTTAATTAAAATTTTAATTATTATATGTATGTATCTTTAAAAAAAGGCCTTTAAATTAATAAAAAAAAAAGACTTATAGTGATAATTTAGCAACTACATTAGTTTTGTTTTTCTAATTTTTCACAATCTTATTTAATATTATATAAAAACAAATAAAAAAAAAGTATAATATTATATTATATTAATCAGAATAATAGTTATATACTTATTTATATACCCACTTAAATAAAAATTGTCAAAACTTGATGCAGAGAGATGAACAAAATAGAATAAAATTTAAAATAAGATGGGATATATATTTTTTTAATAATTTTAATATAAATAAGTATAGATTTATATAATTTTATATAATTTTTCTTTCACTTAATTTTAATTTTAAACAAATAAAAAAGGTATAATATTAAGACATACACAATTTTCTTTCTGTTGAGCCAAAGCAAGGCATCTTTTCTCAAGGTTCTCACATAGCCCTCTCAACCCAAGTGTGGAATGGTACTCATGAGCACAACATGAGATTAAAAATCCATAATAATAAATTATTATGTTATTTTATAAATTAATAATATAAAATTAAATATTAATAATACACCTTAATCAATACTTTAAAAAATAAAAAAAAATTAATTTCTCTATTTTTACTCTGATATATATGTTTTCTTAACCAGTGGTATGGAAAATTAGGTGTTGAAATTGGAAGCTAATTTTTTTGACTTAAAAGCTGAGTGTGGTAAGTGCTCAAATTTAGTGTTATGATAATATATAATTAATAAGATAATCAGAAAATTAATTGCTTATTTAAAAACTATTATTTTTAATAAAAATTAAACTATTAATTTTAATTTTTAATAAAATATAATAAATAAAATCATTTTAATAAAAATAAATTTTTCAGTTCTAATAAAAAATGCAGTTGTTCTACTTGAATGTTTGGGTCATTTAAAAAATAATTATCAAAAACTTTTATTTACCAAATCAAAAAAATTGATTTTAATATAAAATTAATAAGATAATTTTATTTAAATATTTGTAAAAATTAAACTCATTAATAAAATAATTTTTAAATAAAATATACTATATTTAGACAAAATTTTACCTTTTAATTATTTTAATAAATTTTTAAATATTTGCCATGTAAAATGAGACAGTTCTAACAATATGAAATACAGTTATTCTAATTAAATTTTTGAATCACTTCAATATGTGTCTTATCACTGCTCAAAATAATTATCACCATATAACTTTTATTTATTTTTAAATAAGAAAAGATTGACCATTGTCATTAATTCAGTGATGTGATGATATATAATTAATAAGATAACCAGAGAATTGATTGCTTGTTTAAATACTATTCTTTTTAATAAAAATTAAATTCATTAATAAAATAATTTTCTAATAAAATATAGTACATTTAAACAAAATTATACCATTTAATTATTTTAATAAATTTTTAAATATTTATCATATAAAATAAGGCAATTCTAACAGTATAGAATACAGTTGTTCTACTTGAATTTTTGAATCACTTCAATATGAGTATTATCATAGCTCAAAATAATTATCACTGTATAACTATTATTTATTTTCAATTAAGAAAAAACGGACCGTTGTTATTAATTCAGTAATGTGATAATATATTATTAATAAGATAACCAGATAATTAATTACTTATTTAAATATTGTTCTTTTTAATAAATATTAAACTCATTAATAAAATAATTTTTTAATAAAATATAATATTTTTAGACAAAATTATACATTTTAATTATTTTAATAAATTTTCAAATATTTGACATTTAAATGGGGCAATTCTAACAGTATGAAATACAATTGTTCTACTTGAAATTTTGAATCACTTCAATATGAGTCTTATCACTACTCAAAATAATTATCACTGCACAACTCTTATTTCTTTTCAAATAAGAAAAAATTAACCATTGTCATTAATTAAGTGATGTGATAATATATCATTAATAAGATAACAAGATAATTAATTACTTATTTAAATACTATTTTTTTCAATAAATATTAAACTCATTAATAAAATAATTTTTAATAAAATATAATATTTTTTTAAAAAATTATATATTTTAATTATTTTAATAAATTTTTAAATATTTGCCATGTAAAACGGGACAATTCTGACGGTATGAAATACAGATGTTCAATTTAAATTTTTGAGTCACTTTAATATGAGTCTTATGGCTGTTATATATATATATATATAGTGTTGTAAAGAGACCAAAAGAAGAAAAAAATAAAAAATTTTTGAGATAAAGTCTAATTTTGTATTTTATTCTTCACAGACTATGGGTATATTGTTCAAACTCTTATAAAAAATATATATTATTAATTATTTTTATTTTAATTAATTATTTATAATTCATAGTTAAGTTTTATATTTTTATATTATATTGTATAGCCATGGCCTTTGGGGTTAATGATAATAAATCTCGGACTTATATCTTGTTGTAAATTAATTGACTAAAAATAGTTATTTTATAAGCATATTTCAGATATAAGAAACCTAATTTTAGAAATATCATCCTATAATTTTTTTAATTAAAAAAATCATATAAAATAATTTCTGCAATTTATGCGCTTAATTTTATATATTTTAAATATTTTTCTCGATCATATATTTATATATATATATAATGCATAATTTTTATAGAAGAAATTATTTATCAAAATTTAGGCAAATTATGTATAATTGGTGCAGGATATTTTGTTTAAAAAAATAATATTCTATAATTTTGACCATTTTACTGTATTTTTATTTCTCAACTTTTATTTTGGTAATAATATTTTTTTCTATGTAGAAAAAAAAATTGTTAAAATATGATGTAAAATACCTATATAATTGACTGGCATTTACAATTTTCTATTGACATAGACTCAAAATTGGCCAATTGGGCTTAATTTTTTAATTTATTTGATAAAATTAGAATTTAAATAAAAGTTGAGAGTGTAATTAAAAAAATATATTGTGAACAAAATTTTAAAAAAATATGGCAGTTATTATAGTCCTCTTACACTTCATTGAGGTAATTTAGATACTTTAATTATAAGATAAATTTAGTATATTTTCTATGATATTGTAATCTAAATTATTTAAATTATTATGATAAAATATTTATTATTAAAAATATTAAATATCAATTATCTTACATGATATGCTAAATGTTTAATTATTAATTGCTGCGTTATGGATCCGTGGCGTCCAGTCGGATCCGTGGTTAGCGGGCGTACTGAATCCACGGGGTCCAATCGGATCCGTGGTTTCCAGGCAACACAAGTAAATGTGGTGTTGGACACGAGAGGAAGATTGAGACCGGATCTTTTACGTGGAAAATCTCCTCTTGAATGGGGAGGAAAAATCACGAGGCTCGGGGCCTTGAAAGTGCTTCACTATTTGGGTTGAAGTCTTTACAAAGTACAAGCGTTGGGGTTAATCCCTTACTTGTCGGTTGTTTTGTGTTTCTTTCTTAGAAGGCTATGCTCGCTGGGAGTCTTTTATCACTCTTCTTGTTCTGTTTCACGGGGAAGAGAGAGTTTCAGGGCCGAAAGGAAGTGGGCCTTTTGCCTTCTTTTGTGGAGCTAATCTTGGGGGAAGAGAGTTCGGTCCCTTTAGAAAGGGACTTTGCTGGGTATTTATAGGGGAGACCAGGCCGTTAGGGAGGAGATGCGTGGCAACCATCGGATGGCCCAAATGCTGTGCAGTGTCCCACTAGCCTCATTAATGCTGCTGACGTGCGCGGCAAGGCACGCGGCTAGCGTCGCTGGCAGGGCTAGGTGTGTCAGTCTTGATTTGATCAGGCGTGCTCTGTTCAGATGGAGACTGACAGTGGTTGCAGGTTTCATTGGGAATCGGTAAAATCGCTTAGCTGGCATCCTTGGGCGTAGGGTAGTCCTCGTCCCTGAGTGGAGCCCCTCGTGAGTTTGCGAACTCGTAAGAGGAGGCTGTTCTTGGAGGATCTTCTGGGAAAAGTCCGGGAGCTTCTTCTCGACCTCTCGGGCGATTCTGAAACTCAACAGGACTTCAAGAGTTCTCGATCCTTTTTGTGTCTGTGTACTCGGATATTGCTAGCGTTGTCCTTGAGCTTACTTATGTGCGGACGGGACTTTTTGGGCTTCTGCTGTAGTCTTGGTTCTTGGGCCATTGGCCTCTACTCTGGGTCTCTCGTTTGGGCCTTTCTTCTGGGCCGTGTTTTTATGAGCCTTTATTCTGGGGCCCAACATTAATTAAGCTAAAAGTGTCATGATCCGAGTACAAATCCAATATAACAATGTAAATAAAATATAATATAAACCCAAAATTAAAAATTAAATCAAAAGAAAATCTATGCAATTAACTCTAAATAAATAATAAAATCGTCTCAGGACTGACCAAACTCTCATTATTTAGCCTTAACGTCAATGTACCTGTTCACAATACAGCCAAAATGAGAGAAAAATCGTCTACTAATAAACCACGATAAAAAAAAACTTGAAAATAATTTATAAACAGTGCTTATCGACCGAATCATGCTAATATAACAGATATGTTTTTTGAAAATGTTTAACTGAAATGTTTACATTTCTAATTAATACAGTTAAACAATAATAATTTAGTCCTTCAAATTCTCCTCTGATCTAAAATCTCGCACAAGGCTCATACTCGCTAATTTAAAAGGTTATGAAAATTTAATAATAATGAGTTTAATACTTAGTAAAGTATATTATATATATAAATATACATGATAAAATATGAGGAAATGTAGTAATAACAGAGTGTAAAAATATCAATACAACGATATATTAATAAAAATATAAGAACTAATTATCTATGATAGCCTCGTCAACAATGGTCGAATATTAAAGATCTGGTTATATAATTTTCACATAGCTCGAACTATACGCTATTATTTAAGACTCATAAGTGGGCTGATTATATATTATTTTTTAGATCAAATATCCCTTTTCGAACCCTATATATCAAGTAATAACCTTCATTTATAAATAATATATTTAAAAGTGTTTGTGTATATTTTATCAATTTTATATAATGATTTTTATTAAGTTAAAATGAATACTCTACAATAAATAATAAACATATATAATTTTTTACAACAAAAATAGTAGAATTGTCATCAAATATTTGTATAAAATGACATACAAAATCAAATATCTAAGGATTTTAAAATTTATTAACAAACAATTACAAGTATAGACATAAATCCTTAAATCTCATAAATGAGAATGAAATTAAAATGCATGCTAAAATTAAGTGAAAATAAAATTCAAAGGATCAAATGCTTGTAAATATGGAAGAAATAATAGAAAATTTCCAACAATAAATAAACAAATGAGTTTAGATGTTTTAGCCATCAGTTAAATATTACCCAAATTTAATAAAACAAAATGCTTCAAAATCATCAGTTGTGACCCATCAAGTGTAGGCACGAATTACATGCAAACACGAGCATCCTTCAAACATTGCACAAGTGCTACCAATACTGCTAGTTATGCACGAGCATGCCACACCATGCACGAGCATTGTGTATTCTGCTAACCATGTTTGACCCACCAAACATGTAGTTTGATAGTATAAATCTATTTACATCTAATGGGCAAGAATAAAAAATAATATCCTAAGTCTAATTTTTTTTTGCAGAGTGTGAACTTCTTCTTAACTTACTGCCAATACTCATGAGTAAATCCCTATGAATAAGATTTAGAAACAACAGTACTAATTGTGACTTAAATAGCGAAATGAGCAAAGCTATATCTATTAGGAGGTTGTGAAATTTAAGTAGATTGGCGAGGCACGGGATCAGATAGTAGTTCACGAATAGGGAGAGGCAGTGAGAGATGTCACTAATATACAAGAGGCCCGACTCAAAATGAGAAAGGATACTAGTTTTATCGTTAAATGGTATGAGCAAAATAGAGAAAGTAATAAAGCACTGTGAGAAAAACTTATCCTTTTTGATACATATTTTAGAATAGTAAAGAAGTATTGATTTTTAACGAAAACAACATTGGAATAAATTGAAAGTTCGTTAGTATTCCATCATAGCATACAAATTGTCTAATAGCCCAAAAAGGCACATTGAATAATTTGAGCAGTTAGCTTGTGATTTCATTATGTGGCAGGTAAACAAAGTAGTCACAACCAAAATTATATAAAAAATCATTGTTTGGAGAAACACTAAACAACGACAATATAGCGAATTGAAATGCAAATTTGGTAAAGGTGGATGATTCAAGCAATAAGGTGCAAACAATATCTAAAAGATGTCGATTATTTTGTTTAGTGACTCCATTTGTTTAGGGGTGTAGGGATATGATTATTGAGAGAGAACAACCTTCTATGATAGGAAAAATAGTGCAATTCTCAAGACATATATTTCATTTAAAAATTAGAATACTAAATTTAATACGTGCTACAAATTGTGTTTTGACATAGGAAATAAAAGCGTAGAATATAGAAAATTTTTTATTTTTAGATATAAGAAAGTGGATCCAAATGGATCTATTATAATAATCAATTAAAGTTACAAAATACTTGTTCTAGCACGAGAAGGAATAGAGCTTATGCTCCAAACGCCACTATGAGTAACCTCAAAGCATGTAGACAATTGGCAATTATGTGAGGGAAAAGATAAGATTTTTTATTTTATCAAGTTTGCAAAGATGCATAATCAAAACATAAATTAGAAGGCAAACTATTTATTTTATACTTAAATAACCATGTTCATAAGATGTGTTAGAACAACCAAAATTTAAGTGACCTAATTTCTTATGCCATAAATGACTAACATAGATAACAGTCGAACATCTGACATAAATGAAACAAGAAATGTAAAATGACTGAAAAAGAAATAGATATCCTTTCTTAAACCCATTCACTATCACTTTTCTTAATGCTCGATCCTCCATACAACAACCATTACAACGAAAGTAATTATCATAATTTTTGTCTTCCAATTACTCAACAGAAATTAAATTTGTTAATAAATTAGGAGACAAAAATATCTATTAGAGATTTCCAAGGTTTCCAACTACAGTAATAAGAAGTATATTGCCACTAACTTTTTAAATATGCTGCTCACCATCAAACTTACAAACATTATGGATGGTTTATTGACTACCTCCATATGCTTTGAAACCACTGAATTAATCAATCAAGGAGAGGTAGGAAGCTTTTTCATGCATATGAGACCAAGAGTAGACGGTGTAGAAAATAATTATTTATTTAGTGGAAGAAAAACCCATGATAGCCGACTTGTTAGAAGAAATAATTGCGATGTTAGACTGAATAGGCGCATGCAAAATGGAGGCCAAGTGGTTTTTTGGGGTCGCACGTGAAAATCTTCAGTAATATAACCTTTCTATAGTAATTACAAAACTTCTTTTTACATTATTTTACAATGTGCCAAAACTCATTACGACTGTAACATTATGGTGGGGATTTGAACTGTCATGTCCCTTGATCCGCATAGGCTACATAAACCATCTCAGTACTAATAGATTCTTGAGTGAGGCCATCTCACTCGGTTCCTTTGGTTGTGCAAATTACTTTTTTGTCTACATATAGGAATCTGCTTGCTTTGTTGATTTTGCTTAGTTGGGATTTTTATGAAATGTATGAATTGTTAAGCTCTTTTTGTTGTTTTGAAACTGCAGGGAGAAAACCCAATGACAGGTTTCTGATGAGCATTGACTGTTGGGTTTGGTTATTCCCTTGTGGTGAGCTTAACAAACGGACACGTCATCAAAATTCTGAGTGCTATAAATTGGCTGTAGCAAATGATCAGAATGACTATTTGCCAGAGAGGGTAAATTTTGGACATGACCATTTGTTAAAGAAGGCAAATCTCGGAGAGGGCAAAATGCTTGGTTAGTCAAAATGCTCGATTGAGACAAAATGGCCGATTGTAGCAAATTGGCCAGTTGGGCAGAAATGGCCAGTTGCAGTGAATTTTCAAAATGTAAGGCGGGAATGGAATTCTGCAATGTAAGGCTAGATTGAAAAGCTGAAGTGATAATGCCGATTTGCATTTTTTGGAGTGAAAAATGCCAGTTTGCATTTTCCAGAATGATAATCTAGGAGAGAAATTCTGGAGAGAAATTTTGGAGTGAAAATTCGGAGTGCTTTTGTAGGAATGATGCCAAAGGCCGGAGTAGTACACAGTTGACCTACTAGAGTTGGTAAGTTTTGTAGAATAGGTAGCTGACATGTAAAGCAGTTGACTTTTTAAAATAAATAAGTTTTTCAGAGCAGGTAGCTGACCTATAGGGCATACGCTATCTGAGTAAAGTAGGTTGACCTACAGAGTATGTGTGTTTGGGGAAGCATGAAAACTGATAAAGTCATAGAAAAATATAAGGTTGGCATGACAAATCATCTACAAGATCGACCAGGTGACCAGATGAGGATTTGGAGCGAAGGTTTTTATAAGGGATCACCAAGCGCTTGAGGAGATGCGACGAAAGAACGGAGAGCAGCAATGAACGGAGAGTGGAACAGAACAAAGTATGGAAGGGAACTCTTGGCATTTACTATTTACTGCTATACTTATAAAATTAAAGTGAGCAGAGTACACAATCGGTGAGAGGATGGAGAGAAGAAAAATAAAGAGAAAAAAGTGTAGGAGAGTTTCATAACTCTAGAGTTATTTTTCTTGTTTTGTTTCAGGTGTGTAGCGGATATTCTGTATCAGGGATTTTTGTAACCAATTTTGTATAGTGAAAGTTTGTTTGGAGTTTGCCACATAATTGTTTCTTTAATTGAGAAGGGTTTTCATATTAAAAACATATTATAATTTTTTGTTCAATTGGTGGCTAACAACCAATGGGAGGTTCGGGTTTTCTATTGCCCAGGGTTGTGTGCGAATTCGGGTGTCGAACCCAACAAGTAGTATCAGAGAGAGGTTGTAAACCTTAGATTTGATGGCATCATCATCGAGGAGTTTGTCATTTAGTGTGGTGCTATTTAATGGGCAAAATAATTTTATCTTTTGACAAAAAAGGGTGAGAAGTATTTTGACCCAAGAAGGTACGGTAAGAGTACTATGAAAAAAGGAAGATAGCATGGAGAATATAATAGAGATGAGTGGCAAGACAAGAAGAATTTTGCTAATTGCACGGTTAAGTTGTGTATTGTGGATAACACTCTTCAGGAGGTCATTGACTTGTCGGACCTAGCGGAGGTCTGAGAGAAGCTTGAAAGTCGATATAAATCCAAATCCTTGACGATGAGGCTACACATGAAAAAACAGTTCTATGGCTTGCGTTTGTCAGAAGGGGGAGCTTTGAGAAGCACTTGGATCAGTTCAATCGGATTGTGATACAGATGTCGGCTCTTGATGAGAAAATCAAGGAGGAAGATAAACCATTGGTGTTGTTAGTATCATTGCCGGCCTCATATGATCATATTGTCATGATGCTGTTGTTCGGAAAAGACATACTCAACTTGGATGATGTTATAACTTTCCTATTTGTGAATAAGTTAAGGCGAAAGGAAAGCGGTAAGGCATCAGGAGAGCCAAGTCTGCTTGTGGCGACCAGCGGTTGAGAACGAGGAAAATTGAGGAAACGAGGAGGCGAATCGGAGAAGAGAAACAGCCGGTTCAAGCTTCATGAGAAAACCTACTTTCACTGTGGCAATAAGGATCATAGGAAGCGGGACTACCCGCAGAGGAAGTAGGAGAAGGAGGGCGGAGGCAATCGTTAGGAGAGACGGGATCATGATGATGATCAGAATACTATCGCTTTCTGTGGAGACCTCTTAGTTGTCCACACAGGAGAAGCACGAGTCCACCGTGCCAGGAAACGAGTTGGGCAAAGGACAGTGGTGCCTCACATCATGTGACACCAAGGAAGTCCCACTTCATGAGTTATACGCTCGAAGATCACGGGGTATTGAAGATTGGTAACGGTGGCTCGTCAAGAGTTATTGGTATCGGGGATGTTTGCTTGAAGACAAGCAATGGGAACAAGCTTGTGTTGAAGGGTGTGCGATGTGCCCCAAATTTGAGGTTGAATGTAATTTCAGTCGGAAAATTTGATGAAAAAGGTTTTAGGACGACGTTTGTAGACGGTCAATGGAAACTCACCAAAGGCGCCTCAATTATGGTAAGGGAAGTAGGAAATCATGTAGGTATCTGATGAAGGCTTGTGTTGTCAAGAAAAATATCAAGGTGACCAACAAGGAGTATTAGTCAATGTGGTAGAGAAAGTGGTCAAGGTGGAGTGTATGAGAGAATGATTCGACAACAGAGAAGGAGCTGAAAGGGAGTGGGGTTACGTTAGATTCAATGGAGCAGAAGAATGTATTATTCAGGCTTGCGGAGGGTAACCCCAGGATCCCAATTGAGGAGAATTTTCAAAAGGCAGGCGATGACAGTCGTCGGATAAAGGCGAAGGTTCCCCCACAAGGTTGTGAGGAGAGTTTGTTGGGTTTGATCACTTCTTTATGGGCGGTTCAACAAATGAACATGTTATCAAATTTTGGAGTGCTGCAAATTAGTTGCAGCAAATGACCAAAATGATCGTTTGCTGGATAAGGTAAATTTCGGAGATGACAATTTGCCAAGGAAGGCAATCTCGGAGAGGGCAAAATGCTCAATTGAGTTAAAATGTCTGGTTAGGACAAAATGGCTGGTTGTAGCAAATTGGCCGGTTTGGAAAAAATGATCGATTGTAGTGAGTTTTAGGAATGCAAGTTAGGAATGGAATTTTGGAATGCAAGGTCAGATTGAAAAGCCGGAGTGATAATGTCAGTTTGTATTTTCTGGAGTGAAATACTGGTATGTATTTTTCGGAGTGAAAATGCCGGTATTCATTTTTTGGAGTGAAAAATACCGGTATGTATTTTCCGAAATGGAAATCCAGGAGAAAAATTCCAAAGTGGAAATCCAGAGTAATTTTCGGAGTGCCTTTGCAGGAATGATGCTAAGGGGTGTGCAGTTGACCTATTAGAATTAGTAAGTTTTGCAGAGTAGGTAACTAATTCACAGAGTAGTTAACATTTTAGAGTGGGTAATTTTTTCAGAGTAGGTAACTGACTTATAGG
Source organism: Nepenthes gracilis (assembly GCA_033239525.1). Taxonomy (NCBI): domain Eukaryota; kingdom Viridiplantae; phylum Streptophyta; class Magnoliopsida; order Caryophyllales; family Nepenthaceae; genus Nepenthes; species Nepenthes gracilis. The sequence continues at coordinate 3,432,906 of BSYO01000037.1, forward strand.
GCATGTACCGTCTGAGCAGAGCAAGTTGATCTGTAGAGTATGTAAGTCTAGAAAAACGTGAGAACTAGTGAAGTCACAGAAAAAAGATAAGGTGGCGTGACAAATCTTTTACAAGATCGGCCAGGTGAGCAGATAGGGATTTGGAGTCAAAGTCTTTATAAGGGCACACTAGGCGCTTCAGGAGATGCGATGAAAGAATGGAGAGCGGTAAGATAGCGACAGTGAATGGAGAGTCAAACATAGCAAAGTGCGGAAGAAAACTTTTGGCATTCACTGTTTGTCGCCACACTTATCAAATTAAAGTGAGTAGAGTACACCACTAGTGAGAGGAAGGAGAGAAGAAAAATAGAGAGATAAGAGTTTCCTAACTTTAGAGTTGTTTTTCTTGTTTTGTCTTGAGTATGTAGCGGATGTTTTGTCTCAAGAGTTTTTGTAACCAATTTTGTATAGTGAAATTTATTTAAAAATTATCCCGTAATTTTTTCCTTATTTGAAAAGGATTTTCACGTTAAAAACGTTATATAATTTTTTATTCTTTTTACCCTACTAAATTGGTGGCTAATGACCAACGGAGGATTTGAATTTTCCGCTGCGGTGGGTTATGTGCAAATCCGGATGACAAACCTCAACACTGGCATCGTTTTTATTCAGAGTTTTCCTTTCCACTGACTTTCTCTGCATGTTGCTAGGTATCTTTTTTTTTTTTTGATACTGAAAACAAAATTTCTTTCTTGAACAACTCAATTTTGTGTTTAAGAGAATTGTCCTGGGTGCGCTTTTAGGGAAACTAAAAAAAAATTCTCCTGCGCTCCCAACGAGGATATGTCAATTTGGACAGTGAAGATTATGACAACAAATGAAACTATCAACTTTTAGAGTCTAGGGAAGATAAATAATGGGAGGACCGTAACTAGTCAGAGTCATTCTTAGGGGCAAACTAGGGGCAAATTGACCTAAGAAAGAGGATAATTGCCTGACATTTAAGTTAGTCTTGGATTTCAAAGCAATTATTGTGTGTTTAGTAATAAGATGGTGTGTGTCAGTCAGTGTTATATATTGTATATCTCAAAATATTTTTTTAATAATAATTAATTTAATAAAATTAATAAATTTTTTAAATTATTTAAAATTTTAGATTAAAAGTTTAGTTTTGAACCAAAATAAGTTAGGTCAAGTAGCGTATGATTTGCATTTGATCCATGCACATGTATATTTTGGATAGTACGTATATGTTTCATAAATACCACTAGGCCGTTCATGTATTTTAGGTAAAATGTCTACGCTTGATATGCGTTTAATCAACAACGTACGTATTTAAGATAGAATGCTAGTGCCTGGTACACGCCGAAAGGACGCCGTGCATAGCATGTGCTGTACCTCATCATTTGTTCTGTATTTGATCAGCACATATGCACCAATTTTTATAGATAAGTTTTTTGGTTAACTTTGAGTCATTTCAATCGAAGTTTTGAGAGAAAAGAGAGAAAAAGAAGAGGAAAAAATGAGGAATTAAAGTGAAATAAAAAATCTATTGTTAAAACTTAAGTTAAAGTAAGTGTATCTATATTATTTATTCTCTTATTACTGATATTTTTATAATTTTTAAATATTTTTTATTTTAAATATTCATATATGTTTTATTTTTACATATAAATTGATTATACATTACATACATATAAATTCATTCTCATTTTATGTAATTTTATGAAATACTTATCCTAAATCCATACATATAATATTTAAGTGCTGAATTTATATAACATTACTCTAACTTATCCTTAATTCTCTGTTAAATCCTTAACACATTGGTGGGTCACCACCCTCCGCCTTCTATTGAGGGTTGGCTGATCATCGGACCGCCTGCAGCTGCGGTGGATGAGGGCTCCAGGAGGTGGCTATCTACCTTGGTAGCAAAGTGGCATTTCCGGTGGGTGACGCTGCGGCCAAGAAAAGTGGTATTTTCAGTTGTTGAGGCTGTGGGAGAATGCTGGGTTTAGGGGTAAACATGGTTCCGTGGCGTATGAATTAGAGAATAAAACGTAATTAAATCATATAATATGGTTTTTATTTTTACCAAACCAATTCATTAGTTGAAGTAAATTATTTAAACCGTCAATATGCAGGTCAGTTTGGTTTAAATTGTTTGTACGGTTTTAATATTAAACTCATCAAATTAAAAATTATTTGTTTCAAAATCTTAATATCTTAAATATCAATATCTTAATAATAATAATATCTTAAATATGTTTCAAAATAATATAATAAAAAGATAAAAATAATATTTTATGTCAAAAATTATTTATAAATTAAAAAATACTCCAATGTGAAATTTTAAATTTAATTTACGGTATTCTAATAAGCAAAAAGCTATATAAGATATTATTTAATTATAAAAATAACATTAAATGTTAGAATATAATATTGAAAAAGGAATATATTATATGATATAACTTCTTTAAACCTTCTAACATCACATAAAATTTCTTTAATATCATAAAAATTTATTTAAAATATAGACAATGTCTAGACTAAATAAAAACAACTAAAAATTTATGTGACAATAAACTTTTTATGTGACCGTAGCTGAAGATAGAGGGCATGGTGTTTGGTGGCGACCTTGGGGACGGTGGTGGCACTGGTGGATTTTCACCGGCCATTTTTATTCATCAACCCACCCACCACCACAAAGCCTAATATTTTCAATGTAATAATAAATTCAGCATGGCCATGGATAAAAGCATCAGCATCAACATTAGTTATATCAGATAAAATATATCAGTATAGGTTATATGAGATGGAAAATCTTTAAAAATAAAATAAAATTATTTGAAAGGGGGATTAACTGATATTTTAAATATTAATTGATAATGTATCATTGAAAAATATTGGTATTGGGAGATCAATATTAATATTTTCCGATTGATATTTTACATATCAGCTGATATTTTAGATAATTTAAGAAAAAATCATAACAAAATTTAAAAAAAAAAAAAAGAAAAGAAAAAATAAAAACTTACCGAAGAAAAAGCAAGCTGTATCTGATGTTGAGGAGCGGCGACTATAATGTCAATTCAAGGCATGAAGCTCAGCAGTTCCATGAACCTTTCCACCCGTGGCCGAATGAAGAAGATACATGGGAAAAGTCATTTGAAAACGACGGGCAAACAAGCAAAAAGAAGGTAGACATGTGGACAGCAGCAACTCTTTGCTGTATTTCTGTACCCGTGTCCAAAGCCTTTTTGAAAAGGCAGTGTTGTATATGAAGTTTTGTGATGGTCCGATTTTTATAGTCTAGAGACTCTGTGGAGTGTTGTTTGTGCCTATGAAAAGTCAAATGCATGCAAAGTTAACATCTGAGCATACTTATACGTGAGAGTCGATCTTGGGATGTAATTAAGATTTCTAAAATGTAAGTAAGTCGCTAATTAAAAGTACAGAATATAATTAAAAAATCAATAATAATAAGTAATAATCGGATATGGAAGATTTTTTGAATCCATTTCTTCAATACGGATGGTTTTGGACCTTTTGATTTTTGGTATTAGTATATATTAAAATGTCTCGATTTTTCTAATGGGAGAAATTTAAACTAAATTTACCTAAATTTTTAAAAAAATATACAAAAAGTATGTAAAAATTATATAACTCTAGATTCTAGTGTCATCCATCTACTAAGTTATCGACGTCCTTACTGACTTAAGCTTGACATGGCTTTGATTTTTCAGTTCTTGAAGTATATCCCGTTCTTAGCAAGTTCCTAGCTTGTCTCATCGATTGGTCTCCCATTCCACTTCACCAAAACTTTTTTCTTATTCTCGGTTGATGTCATCACCTCTCGTACATCTATGATCTCTTCAAATTTTGGAAATATTTAGTGATGGCTTCATTTTGATATTGGTTCACTGAGAAAGGTGACCTATCTTCATGTTTCACGTATCTTGCATGGAAGATGAGTGGACCTTCATCTAATATGGAGGATCCATCTTATAAGAGGCCTTTCTCACACAAGTAAGGCCCTGGATATGGCCGTTATATTTTAGAAGTAGTCATTTGTCTCTTCCTTTGAGAACCACATTTGCTTTTTGATAAATTTGACCAACACATGATCCCCCAATAAAATTACACAGGTAGTCTCTTCCGATCTACTCATTTTTTACTTTCAATTAAATGCTCTCTCTATATAGGGTTTGACAATCTTCATGTTTTTCTTCAACTTTTGTGCGACGTTGTAAACATCAAGATACTTCCTATTGTATGGTTCGGCCACAATGTATGGAAGAGGGGGCTATTGATTGGGAAAAAACATCTGAGTGTTAAAGCAAAATTGAACAACATCAATTATCTTCACTCAATCATTTTAGTCGGCTCCCAAAATGTCACATATTCTCCTCGAGTAGGCTACTAAATTTTTCTGTTTGATTATCAATTTGAAGATGGTAACTTGATAAAATATATAGGTCTAAACTAAATACTCTAAACAGTTTTGAGCATAAAACTCTGATGAAGCAGTCATTTCCGTCAATGCTTTAGGGCACATTTCAATACTACAATGTGCTTGAAAAAAAGGGATGTTGCATCCTCCTTTAAATAACCTCTTGATGACGCAGTCCATAACCACTAGGATGTAGGAGTACTCACCAACCTTGGTTAGCCTAGTAATGAAGTCTAGAATACTTTCTAAGGTCTACTAGGGATGATGAGGGGTTCCACTAACCTGTCGATTTCTGACGCTCTATTTTGTGCTGCTGGCATGTGAGACAAGTTTTTGTATAGTTCATTGCATTATTTTTCATCTTTAGCTAGTAATAGCCTTACTGTAGTAAGGTTAATGTACATTGTCACCTAAAATGACCAGCCAAGAGGATATCATGACATTGAAGGGGCATCCTCCTCAATCCTCCTACGTTTTGTATGAAAACATTATGTCCCTTGGTGAAGATTAATTCATCGTCAATTTAAAATCTCTAAGACTTGCCTTCTTAAATCAATTTAAGTAGACTCACCTTGGAATCCTTCTCTAAGTTCAACTTTACCCCTTCTTAAATAGTAGTTGCAATACTACAGGTAGATAGGTGGGCCACTAGACAAGTGGAAGCGAGGTCTAATCTCTGAATAAGGGCATTTATGACTTGGCTATAATATCTTGCTTTATACTCCAGCTCTAAGTTGAATTTTGTTAAAAACTCTTGCCATTGAGCTTACTTTGAAATTAATTTCAATTATATAAGGATGTGGATGATAGTAGTATTATTAATTTCTACCATAAACTTAGGTTTGAGCAAATAAGTCTTAGATCCTGAGACAATGCTTGATCACGTGTAGCTCCTCTTGGGTTGCATAACGTTGTTATGCCTCTTCCAGCTTTTTTCTCTCGTAAGCTATTGGATGGACTTCCTGCAATAAGACTCATCCATGAGTGAAATTTGACTCATTGGTATGCATCTCAAAGCGCTTGCTAACATTTTCGAGGGCCAACATAGGCTTGTTCATTGCCACACACTTAAGTTCCTCAAAGGCTCTCTTTGACATACTTTTGACAAGTACCAAACCCTATCATTCTTGAACAAATTTGTCAAATATGCGACTTTATTTGAGTATCCTTCTATAAAGCACTTATAGTAATTAACAACATTAAGGAATGAATGAATGCAATTCGCTCACACGTATTGAAACTTGCCAACAAAAATAGCTTTCACCTTCTTTCAATCTATTATAATTTGACCACCCCAACAATATTGTATTGTCTGATTTTTTTAATTTATATTAATAACGTTATAATTATTATGTATTAAATAAATGACAAAATTAATTGCATAATAAATTTTTTTTAAAAAATCAAAATTTAAGAAAATAGGTTGAAAGCCTAATGGTTGCCAATGTAGTGCATGTGTATGTTTGAGGCAAAAACTTCATGCTAAGAGGCACATGAGGGCGCTTGTGTATAATTTGGACAGAATAGGTCGTGCATAAGTGACACTTGTACATATGTTCAAGCATGCACCTGGTATGCACTAGATACGGCACTCATACGTTGAAGTAGGTACTTAAACCCCCTTGGCCTAATGTCATTGCGGCAAAGTAAAAGAAAGAGAAAGAATGGAGAGGAGGAGAAAGAGAAAGTGAAGGAAAAAAATTTTAAAACTATTTTGCATCAAATTTGATATTTTTAATTTAAGGCATGTAGATGTAGGCCAATTATTTGATCTATTATTAAATTTTTTTGATTTTTCTTCTAATTCTTATTTAAATATACACATATATTTATTTTTACCAAACAATAAAATATTTTTTAAGTTTTATGTTCTTATTTGAGATATTGTAAAGAAATTCCTAAAATTATTGAGTATTTGACTTTACATACTATTTTCACACAAATATTTGACAAATACTCTATTTTGTAAAATGGAAACAAAGATTTTATTTTTCCGTTAATTCAAATAAGTTTCGAACATATAATATGTGTAGAATTATTCATTTGATAAAATAAGAACTATTTTATTGTGAATAGATTATATTTGGGTATGTTATAGTACACTATCCATGTTAGAGGAGCGCATCTATCATTTACGGGTAAAAAAAAAATAATATGTGATCCCATCTATAAGGTATTGTAGATAGCCCACCTACGGGCCTTAAATAATAATTGATGAGTCTAAGGTTATCGAAAATATATGTAACTCATTCTTCAAAATTATCCTTCAACTTATCGGTGTGTGAGTCACTGGTTATTGATTTTTAAGTTTTCACATATTTTCGATATAATCCTTCAGTTTATGTTTCTAATAACGTATTTTCATGTTATTAGTCTTTTTATATTTTTTATACGATTTACATGTTTTGCATATTTATATATATATTGAACATTTCGTATGAATCATGGTTAACATATTTATCAAAAATTGAACATTTTCATATTCTTGCATGACTTATGATTTGCTACACTTTTCACCTATATGCGTATCCCTGTGTTTGTGTATATTATAAATTTTATTAGACATTATGTGCACGTTTACAAATGTTTTCAAAATCTTTTTAGATGATCGAGCATTAAATTCTTATAGGATTGGATGGAAGACTGTCGAAGGAATATAATTGAGAGTTTTATTTATTATTTTTGAGGTTATTTTTGGATTCCTTATTATAGATAGAATTGATTTTAAAATTTCATAGTTTGGATTGGGCCGGAGTGCCATTATGTACTTATGTATGATTTTTCACTACTATATATTTGATATTTTAGTAAAATATTTTTCCTTATAGTAATTTATGGATTGAACACGTATAATATTATTTTTGAAGTCGAACAGAAATAGTTTGGCCATTCTTGGAACAACAATAATTATATTTAATTATTGTGGTTATGATGTTAGTATGTAGTGTCTATTATGGATAAATTTTACTTCTAATATTATTATTTCCTGTTCATATCGTGATCGCAACGAATGTTCCAAGAAGCTGATCTCCCCATAAATAAAAAAAATTCACTTCTCATGCTTCTTATAGATATGGTTTTTGTTCAACTTAGAAACACAAGTCTCAAATGTTTTAAGTGATTATTCAAACGTAAACTATATATCACAATATTATCCAAGTATACCACAATCAATTTATCTAACTATTCATGAAATACCTGCTTTATTAATTAATAAAATATTGCATGAACGTTAGTCAATCCAAATAATATCACGAGTCATTCAAAAACTCTGAATATTATAATGCATATAATTTTTGACTCATCTCCCTCTCTGTGATTTTAGCTTGTGATAACTTGACCTCAAATCAAGTTTAGTGAAAGACATTTCATTGCTCAACTTATCAAACAATTCAAAGGAATAGTATAATATTCATGATCACTTTATTTAGAGTATTGTAGTCGATACAAAGACATATGCTGCCATCTTGCTTCTTTTTGAAATAAAACAAGGGTAATGTAAGGTGCTTTTGAGGAATAAATGAACCTTGAACTAATCAATCCATTCAGTTATTTCTAAAACTTCACCAACTCCATAGGTGTCATCTTATACACTCATTGAGTAGGCAAATTGGCCTTAGGTGTTGGTTCAATCCAGTGATCAATAGCACTACATGGAAGGAGTACCTTGGGCAACTTTGCTGGCAATAACACCCCAAAATCTTCTAGGAGGCCACTGAGTTTAGACAACGAAAACCGACCTTGAATTTTTTATTCATTGAGAAATCGCAAGGAGGGCTTGCCCCTATTCAAACCCTTCTTCGATTGGATTGTAGACAACATTTTATTGTTACCTTTCCTCTTAGACTTCTTTGACTTTTGAACGGCATTCACCGTACATAGACTTTCATCCATGAACAATATTAAGTTAAAGTCGAGCATGGGCATTCTCTTAGTCCCAATTTGAGAATTAGGCCAAAGTTATCCATAAATACTACTATAAATTTTAATTTTCAATTCCAATCTCTATGTTACTAACACTACTCATGAAGTTGTAAGTGGCACCAATGTTAACCATGTCGCATACATTCTTCTCATTTCAAATATTTTGTTTATAAACCGACTTCAAAACCGAAAGCATATTGTAATAACATATTGTGGACTTCATCGTTTCTAAGCATTATTTTCCATGGCATAAAGGAGGTGGATTGTGCCCATGTGAGCTTAATCAACATTGTTCTTGTCTTCCTTTGCCAAGCATTGTACCACATTATGTGGCTTGTTGACATCCTTGTGCTTCCCCCATCATTCGCGGTTATTGACAATGGAGGCCGTTATGATCATGTTCCGGTTTCACCCGAGTGGGCATTGGATTTCATTATCTCCTTTAGAACTACGCATTAGGGGCGCAATATATAAATCAATCAAAAACTAGAAGAACCAATTTTTTTTTGTACAAGTTGCTGATTGCCGTTGGCCCCTGTCCTGGGACTGGGGCAAGGTTCCTGAGGATTTCACTAGGAAGCCCACCAAGAAGGAGGTGGAGGCCGTAGAGCCACTACTACAGCTGGTGAGGGAGCATTTCTCGGAGTTTAAGAGGGATCACCTGGTATTCAGGGAGGAGGCCAGGAGAGCTCGTTGGGATTAGTCCTCACCACGTTTCAAAGTTCAGACTCCTCGATCACCATGGCGGATCATTGCAACTTCTTTCGTAAGTGTAAGAAGGATGGAGCCCTCACCATTGGCAATTCTCCCAGCAATCCCTAGAGGAAATGAGCAGCTCCGGTTTTTGCCTTCTTCATCGTCCTTAACCGACCGGATTATTGTATGGCTGGTCGATGGGTTGGCGTTGGTGAGTGTTCTAGAGTGGAGGCTTCTGTTGGCTTAGGGGATTTTGGAGCTATTAGGGAGCCGCCACAGTAGAAGTTAGCATTGAGCAATTGTTACCAGGCGACTTGGTGGCGCCAGTTTTCTTCCCAAATGCCTAGATCGGTGAGAGTTGGTGCTTGGAACCGTAGGATTGGAGGAGCCGGTCGTTGAGCTCGGACAAAGTGATCCAGGTGGAGCTAGAGGAATTGGCCGCATCTTGAAGAGTTTCTTTGGAGTGGGTGAAGTCTCTTTAGATCGGCCGTGTAAGATTCCGGGAGAGCTACCTCTTTTAGAGTTAAGTCTCCCGACCCTGGAGGGAGGAGTTTCCCACCATATGGGCCTGAGTCGTAGGGTCCATCAGGGAAGAAGAAACGCAAAGTCATCCCGGTAATTTCTTTGAAGTTGTGTCGCTCCTTTTTCTTTTTTCTCCGTCGTTGTAGCCTAATTTGTTTTCTTTCTTGCAGGCAAGAAAAATTGTAGGTGTAGTGTTGGAGGGACTGTGCCAGAGGGATGCAATTATTGGTGATTGGGAGGAGGAGATTCTTTAGCTATGGCTATGGCTAAGCTTGATGAGTGCTCAGGTTCAACAAGAGGTGATCGGGAGGAGAAAACATTTTGCATCATCAAAATGAGAGGTAAATGAGGCCGAGGGAGCGGTCGATGGTGCTAGAAGAGCGGGCCATCCAAGTTGAGAGGCTGATGGACAAACTTTGGGTGAAGATAGTCTCGTTAGAGAATGAGATGTCCACTCGCTTGCGCTCTGAGGAGGTTAGTTAGGTGCCGTGGGCTCGACTCTAGGAAGGCGTCAACATCTGTCGGCAGATAGTCAAGGTAGTGGATCCGGCCTTTCCTGTTGGCATTCTTGATCCTTCAAACGTGGCGCTCAGTGGTGTGGGGACCTAGTTGACTTCTATCGAGGTGGACAGGAGCCTCTCCTGCGTCCTCCTAGGAGCTCTGCCCCCTAGCTGAGATTTTTATATTCTGGTTTTTGTTTCCTCATTTGTAACTGCCGTTGTACAATGAATGTACTAATGAGAAGTATATTCTATCAATGCCTCAATTTCCACGCCTTTACCCTACTTTTCCTATTTTTCTCCTCCGCTTGCTTTTTGTGCTGGCCGGTCAACTTGTTGCTGGGCTTTTGGCCGGTCGTATCAGAACGTTGACCGTCTCAGGTTGCCCATTTAATGAAACGATGCGACGTCTGTCTCCTTGTTCTGCGAGCAGGTTTTAGTTGGGTAAAAACACGTGTCACTTCACGCAGAAGTGACGTGACCCTTTGAACTCCGTGTGATGCCGTTTTTGGCGGAAAACTTTGCCTATATAATGGTAGTTCCTCTTGCAATTTGCTTCACTGCTATGCTCCTCAGTGTCTTTTTGCCACGCAAGGCATTGTATAAATTTTCATATACGTGCATGCCCTTTACTTAGCCGGACCATGCTTTTGTTTCAAGTGGTGGAGCCCAGGTCATTAGTTCGAGCGTCCTACCTTCTGTGGGAGCATATGTTGTCTCACATTTTGTCCCGTTTTATTGACCAACGTAGGCTGACCGTGCTGTCTCCCATGGGAGAAGGTCGCTGCACGCATGCCATATAAGCCTCTTAAGGTTTCATATTTGACCGTAAATGGGCTGCTTGGGACAGAGCCAATGTTTAATTCAATCGCTGATGGGCCACTTTGATGACCAATGTTTAATTTGACCGCTTACGGGCCGCTTGGCATGAACCCAGGTTTAATTCGACTGCTTATGGGCCGCTTGATATGGGACTAAGGTTTACTTCGATTGCTTATGGGGCTACTCCAAAAAATGGGACCAAGGTTTGAGGAAGCAAGCGAGTGAAAAGCGGGGACAATCCGGCCGCTCGCGCCCCGTCCAAAACAGCGAGTGGGACAAAATCTGGAGAACCGTGTGTTCCAGGACGAGGACCTCCGGCTGCGCCATCGACTTGGGTGATCTCCCTCCGGGGGATTTTATTGCGGAGATCCCGAGCCGTCCCACCGTCCATGGTGGGACAAAATCTTAACCAACAAAGTTCAAGATGCCGTCCCTTGACTTATACGATCGGGGCAGTGATCCGGTTGACCACCTGGATCACTTCCACACCCACCTAAGTCTACAAGGGCTAGAAGACTCAGCGATGTGCCATTGTTTTCCGCTCACACTGAAGGAAGATGTCCGAATTTGGTTCCATCATCTCCCTTCAGGGACCATCAGCAGTTTCCGTGAGCTCACAGATCTCTTCCTAACTCAATACGCCTCGAACCGACGGGAAGAGAAGCAGCCGTGGCATCTCTCCCACATAAAGCAAAAACCGGGAGAGAACCCATGGCGTTTCTTGGATCATTTTGTGGCGGAGGCCAGAAGGATTCCCAAGATTACAGAGGAGATGAAGTTGGGCAGTTTCATCTCAGCACTGGCTTACGGTGACTTTTTCAAGCACTTGGCCCACAAAAATCCTTAGACTTTCTGAGAGGTGGAATCCATCACCCGGCCTATCTTTTGCGACAAAGGAGGCCAACGAGGCAAAAATGTCCGAGAATGGGCGGATCGGCCTCGGCCGTACCAGTGAAGGAAAGAGGAAGTACTGCGGCGGAAAACACTCTCACTGAAGGCGGACGATCGGGCCCCAGGCAACGCAGAGACTACGGGCCCACCGGTTTCACACCTCATGGGACACGCGCTCAAACGTCCTCATGCAGATCCACGGGAAAAAATTCCTGAAGTGGCCAAAGCCGTTGAAGAAAGACTCCAGAAATCAGTCAAAGTACTGTGACTTTTATCGCTCCGCTGGCCATTCAACAGAGGATTGCAAGACTTTGCAAAGGGAGATCGAGGAGGCGGTTTGCAGGGGCCACCTCACCAAATTTGTCAGAGGTCCTGGCCAGAATTCTGGAGTTGCGGCAGGAGAAGGCGAGGAGCCTTCTCCACCCCGGAATAGGGTTGCGATGGGAGTGGTTAATATGGTCACCACCCGACCTGCCAAGAACCCGGCTAACAGCAAGGAGCAACGCAGACTAGGAGGAAGAAGCAGCACACAGCAGATAATACAATTAGTTTCGATGATAATGACTCAACTCATGTAGTGTCCCCCCATGCTGACCCCCTTGTTGTATCAGCACTCATTTTAGACGGTAGTGTGGATTACCAGCTGAAACGAGTCTTTATTGATAATGAAAGTTTTAAAAACTTACTTTACTTGGATGCCTTCTTTAAATTAGGCCTAAAAAAGAGCCAGTTAAAGCCCGCCGAAGGACCACTATATGGTCTTGACAATGAACTAGTGCCCGTTCAAGGGACAATCCAATTGGAAGTCACCCTGGGCACCTATCCGAAAACAGCAAGTCACACACTCACTTTTCTAGTAGTTGACCTGTCCTCGGTTTATAATGCGACACTAGGCAGGCCGTGCCTTGGGACGGTCACCTCATTTTCGCACCTCAAAATGAAGTTCCCGACACTTTACGGTGTGGGAGAGGTGTTCGGCGACTGAATAATCGAGCAGACATGTTACATGTCTCAGATTGCCCCTAGCAGCAGCCCTGGCATGGTAGGAGAACTCGATCATCGAGACGAGACTACCCTGCAGCAAGTGCAGTTGGTGAAGCTACGGATCTGGTCCCACTAAATTCGGAGGAACCGAAAAAGTGTGTGCAGATTGGCGGCTCACTCACTGGCACACTTCGCGCTGAACTAATTGCATACCTGCAACGGAATGCCGACATATTCACGTGGACTCCCGCAGACGTGCCCGGGATTTTGGCTGAGGTGATAGTCCACAAGCTGGGCCTCGATCCTGGCCGAAAACCGGTCAGGCAGAAGCGGAGAAACCACTCCATAGAGAAGCTGATCGCCATCCGAGAGGAGATGAAAAGTCCATTCCATTTATTAGCTAATCGCCATCGAGAGGAGGTGAAAAATAGCGTATGTGCGACGATTTTACCAACGTCAACAAGGATTTTTTTTCCTTGCCCGAGATTGACCTAGTCAAAAGTCCGATATCAGATTGGCTTTCGAATGTCGTCCTAGTCAAAAAGAGCAATGGAAAATAGCGTATGTGCGTCGATTTTACCAACGTCAACAAGGCATGCCCGAAAGATATTTTTTCCTTGCCCAGGATTGACCTACTGGTTGACTCCATCGCGGGACATGAGCTGCTAAGCTTCATGGACGCCTATTCAGGTTACAACCAGATTCGAATGAGTCCGAAGGACGAGGATCATACATCATTCATGACGGACCATGGCACCTACGGCTACAAAGTGATGCCCTTTGGACTGAAAAACACCGGAGCAACTTACCAGCGATTGGTCAACAAGATGTTCGAAAAACAGATTGGTCGCAACATAGAGGCCTACGTTGACGACATGCTCGTTAAGAGCAGAGTCACTAGCGACCACATACGCGACCTGGAAGAATCGTTTGAAGTGCTCCACCAGCATCAAATAAAGCTGAATCCAGCCAAGTATGTCTTCGGGGTGGCCTCCGGGAAGTTCTTGGATTTCATTGTCTCCCGGGGGGATCGAGGTAAACCCAGAAAAGATCAAGGCCCTCGCTAACATGGCTCCCCCACGGAGCGTCAAAGACGTCCGACGATTGGTGGGCCAGGCCGCGGCTTTGTCCGCTTCCTCGCGAAGTTTGGTGACAAGTACCAGCCCTTCTTTAAAGCCCTGAGAGGGACAAAATCTAACGGATTCCAGTGGATGGCTGACTGCAAGACCGCCTTCAATAAATTGAAGCAGTATCTGGCCATCCCACCATTGCTAGTGTCACCCAAAGACGGAGAGGAGCTGTACCTTTACCTGGCGGTGTTAGAAGTGTCCCTCAGCTCCGTCCTCGTGCGCTAGAAATCCGATATCCAGCAGCCGGTCTACTATGTGAGCAAAACATTGACCGGCCTAGAAACACGCTATCCACACGTGAAAAAAATAGCCATAGCACTTATCTTCGCTACGCGAAAGTTGATGACATACTTTTAGGTGCATAGCATAGTGGTCCTCACTAACCAGCTGCTGAAAGATATACTCCAGAAACCCGATGTTTCTGGACGGCTGGTGAAGTGGGCTATCGAATTAGGTGAGTTCGACATCGAATTCATGCCCAAACCTGCCATAAAAATGCAGGCTCTGGCCGACTTTATTGTTGATACCACGACCTCAATTCACGAGGAACAACCTGCAGAAAATGCAGAACAGCCTAACAAAGTTCCAGAATGGATACTCCACGTGGACGGATCATCCACGGACACTGGCAGTGGAGCAGGGGTGGTCCTTACGACCCCTGATGGATTCAAGGTTAAGTACTCCCTCAAACTTGACTTCCCGGCCACCAGCAACGTCGCCGAGTACGAAGCCTTATTAGCCGGCTTACGCTTAGCAAAGAGTGCTGCGAGGGTTGGCGATTCTGATGACTTGAACTAATCGTTAACCCCGTGGGTAACGGGGCTTTGAGGCAAACAACCATTACTTGGCCAAGTGCACTGCAAAGGTAAGGGAGGCTATCCGAGGTTTCGACAAAGCGACCTGATTCATGTTCCCAATCAAAAACTAAAAGCGGAACCCGGTTAGCTAGAGCCGCCCGCCGAAAACCCGAGCAGTACTCGAGGACACATGAAAAATTCCGAATGCTCCCAAAGACAAAGAAACAGGAGGTGATGCGGATTTTCGAGACGGAAAACTGGATGACGCCTTACCTTAGATAGGTGGCTGACGGATCACTCCCGAGGACGGGGAAAAGCCTAAGCGAGTTAAAAAGACAGCTGGCTAGTACACGGTAGTCGATGGGCGGCTGTATCGCCGTGGATACTCAACTCCGTACCTTCGCTGTCTATCTCCCGAGGAGGTGACTCTGTGGCCGCGAAGTTCACCTCGGGATCTGCGGATCACATGTAGGTGGGAAAAACCTAGCCTTGAAATCATGCGGCGGGGCTTGTCGCCCTCGATGAAAAGGACGCGCTTGAGTTTGTGAAGAAATGTGAAAGCTGCCAACTTCATGGCAACCTTTACCATCAGCCGTCCACTGACCTGAAGTCACTTCAAGCCCCTTGGCCATTTGTGCAATGGGGGCTCGATATTCTCGGCCCATTTTCCATTGCCACGGGGAAAAGAAAGTTTATCATCGCGAGCATCGACTACTTCACCAAATGGGTCGAGGCAGTCCCTCTGGCAAAAATCACGGAGCACAATGCATTGGAATTTCTTCGCCAGGGCATTGTCTGCAGGTTTGGCATCCTAGAGGTCGTAGTGATCGATAACGGGATCCCATTTTTGGGAAAACGCTTCACCAAGTATTATGCCAGCCTTGGTATCAAGCTGGTCCACACATCGGTGGCATACCCCTAAGCGAATGGATAGGTGGAGGTCACAAACAGAACGCTACTCCACGGATTAAAGACTAAGCTGGAGGACGCCGGGGACTCTTGGGCTGACGAGCTCCCATCCGTCCTCTGGTCTTATCGGACAACCTCAAAGGAACCAACGCGCGAGACACCCTTCAACCTCTGTTACGGGATTGAGGTGGTAATCCCGGTCGAAATCGGGCTTCTAAGTCTCAGGGTGGAGTCTTTCGACCCACAGTCTAACTCCCAAAAAATCAGGGAGCACTTAGACTTGTTAGATGAAGCTCGCGACACCGCCAGAATACGAACAGCAGCCTACCAACACCGAGTTGCCCGATACTACAATAAAAAGGTGAAAGCCCGACAAATCGATGTTAGGGACTTGGTTCTACAAGGCGTTGAGGCCAAAGGCAAGCTGGCTGGCCGTAACAAGCTCTCCCATAACCGGGAAAGGCCTTTCTTGGTCTTCGCCGTCTTGCGAAACGAAGCATACAAACTCCGAACCAGGACGGAAAGTTGGTCCCGCAAACATGGAACGCGATTCACCTCAAACGCTACTTCCAATAGGGAACCCAGGTACATACTCGCCCATTTGTGTGCACTCATTCGCATGCTTGTTTTAATTTGGTAAAATGAGAAGTTTACTCAGCATATAGAATCCTAGTCTTTGTGTGCATACATGTATATTGTGTTTGCCTTGCAAGATTACCCGACCTAGACTGCCCCTAAGTCGGTAGGGTCTTCACCCTCTCGTTACTAAACCCTGGTCATTCAAGTGACCCGTAAGCGGTCTGATTTGAACCTCGGTCATCCGAGCGGCCCATTAACAGCCGTATGTAAACCCTGGTCATCCAGATGACCCGTAAGCGGTCTAATTTGAACATCGGTCATTCGAGCGACCCATTAGCGGTCGTATGTAAACCCTGGTCATCCAGGTGACCCATAAGCGGTCTAGCTTGAACCTCGGTCATTCGAGCGGCTCATTGGCGGTCGTACTAAACCCTGGTCATCCAGGTGGCATATTAACGATCAAAATCTTAGGGGGCTAGCGCAGCACACGCGACGACCTCCCTCACGGGGAGTAGGAACGTCAGTCAATGACGGTCGAAGGGAGAAGCATTTCTTCTCCAACATTGGCTGCCCAAGTCATTATTTGTACGGCGTCACCAGGCTGGTTAACATAACCACCTGCCCAACTTAAGGACTTTACTCCTTTGGTAGCTAAGAACTTTACTCTTGGGGCAGCCAGCCAACCAGGTTGACCGCCCCACGTAATAACCCTCTCTACGAGAGGGTAGCGTGATCAAGCAGCGACGAGAAGTGTTTCTTCTCCAACGTTGGCTGTCCAAGTTACCACTTGGACAGCACCACGGGGCTGGTTAACACAACCACTTGCCAAGCCTAGGGACTTAACTCCTTAGGTAGCCCAATAAAGGTCATCGGCTAACTTAGTTGGCCGCCCAGTGTGACACATCATACAAACACAAAAAGCAGTAAAAATCAATGGACACCAACGAAAAGAATTCCCTTTTTATTGCTTTAATTGTCTTACATGATTACACAAGTACAAAAACAAAAAAGCTAAGGAGGCGACGGCCGCCTCTGACTGTCCCGAGGCTCCTCCTCCACGAGATCGTCCTTATGGTGCACCCTACGGTTTCCTAAATGAAGGAACTGAACGGGAAAGTTAGGATCGATCAACTTCACGAGACGCCGACAGACCTGAACCCCTTCAAACATCCGGGCGAGCAGCATTCCCTCGAGCTCGTGGGGGCGAATCTGGAGACCCAGCTCGTTCTCCAGGGTGGATATCCGATCAGCAAGCCGCTTCTTGTTTGCCTTGCTTCGATCTTCCTCCTCTTTCAAACGGGCGACCTCAGCCTTCATCTCATCGTTCACCGTCTCCATGCCCGCCGGATGGCCTTAAGGGTAGCGATGCAGTTGCGGAGCTCCCCTCTGGCGGCCGGCTGGCTTCCGGCCCGGGCGATCTCCGCCTCCTCCTGTCATGCAATGATGTGATCGCGTTGCTCCACTTCCAGGAAGAAGGCATAGATCAGCCTCCTCGACTGCACAAGACAAAAACAAAGTGTAAGTTATAAATACAAGGATGAAAAAAGTGCAAGGAGGCCATTACAGGAATTGTACCTCATAAATCTTCCTCGAGGGCCTCTTAGGCTTGGACTCTAGATCTGGCCCAGTTGGCGGTGGACCAGGCGGCGGAAGACCACGAGCATCCTCTCGCGCCAAGCTCGCCGCTGCCTCATCCAGAATACGATCTAGGAACGCATCAATCTCATCCATGGCAACTGTGGGCTCCTCTCTTGCAGGCTCCAGAGCGGCTGCAGCGGGTTCCTCTCTTGCAGCCTCTAGAGTAGTTGCCGCAGGCTCCTCTCTAGCCGCCTCTGAAGGGTCGAGCCCCGCTGCTGGCTCCTCCGCAATAGTCTGCGTGGCCACCATTGACTCACAAATTGGCTCCTTAAAAGATCCCATCAATTCAGCACTAGGAACCGCTTGCGGCGTAGGCTGCGCCAGGACAACTCCCGAATCCGCCGGCCAATCCTCATGGGTTTTCTCCGGGCCCGTGGAGCTATCCGCTCCACTGTAGATACCAGTGGCGACGTAATCAACGAGTGACGATGACGATGAAGGCATCTCTAGCACCTTCTCAGACAAGGGGCCGATAAACCCTTCGTCGGTGTGTCGCATACGGATTATTACGCCCTTGGACTCATCAGGGTTCGCCATCCTCACCACAGGCCTTGGTTTTTGAACCGGGAATGGCGACCCCCAGTTTACCTTCTTGGACTTTGCCCGGGAAACCAAAAAATCCCGGATAAAATCGTCCGGATTCTCCTTTATTGCCTTTAGCAGCCACTCATAAGCCGCCCACTTTGCCGCGGATGGCGTCCCAAAATACACCTCCGGAACCTGGCCCCACTCTTTCGCAATGGGCCATTTGGCCCCCACGCTCACGAAGAAGAACCGGTTCTTCCAATTCTTCAACAAGTCGTGAATGACTTTATTAATCTTTATTCTGGTACGGGGGGCGAGCGATATCCACTCTCCCCCCTGGTTTATTTTGAACAAAACCCTAACACCAGACATCTTAAACTTCTGGCCAAGTTTTCGAGCGAAAATGCACATGGTGCAGAGGTACCTCAAGGCATTGGCGTGGAGGGCGATGGGTACTCGTAGATTCCAATTCTTCAGGCAACGGCTGGCGGAGGCCACTCCTCAGATGGGCCTCGTAAACAGTAATATGCCCCTTCGGTGGAGCGTAGGCCCTATCGTTTTTCCCGGGGACCCTCCACACAATCTCCTTTGAGATATCGAACTCGACACACAGGGCTTTAACGTCATTTTCTCTCAAGACGGAGGCGAAATCGGTGACGGAAGCCATGGCACTCAGAGGACTAGGGTTTCTGGAATGTTACTAAAAAATGGGAACGAAGAAGACAAAGGATTGAAGGCGTAAGTGATTTCAAATTACGGAAGAAAAACTTAAGCGCTAAGCACGAAACCCCTTATTAAGGACGCCGTCAGTCCTGCCATGTGTCGCTTCCCTACTTGGCCCTACAAAAGACGGATCTCTAGCGCATTAATGGCCAGGATATCCGCCTAACCAAAGGAAGACACGTGTCGCTTTCTGCCCTATAAACCGGCTAAAGATCGGCGGAAAAGTTTCGAAATTGGCAGGGGCGGTTAACACCGGTGTCTCGAGAATTGACCGGGGGGTGGTCAACAATTGCAGTTCTCCAAATTGACCGGGGTGGTCAACAATTCTCCGAAATTGACCAAGGCAGGTCAACAGTTTCTCCTAATTGACCAAGACGGTCAACAATTATGGTCAAACTCTTCTTCACGCCTTTCACGAAGTTCCACGAGATCCTCAAAGCAATAAGGGGCATCCCATCATGAATATACTGGAGGCCAGATTTTCGGCTACCAACATGGGGGCTAGTGATGGGTATACCAACAGTAGGCTAGCCTCAAAAAGTCAAAGAAGGCCCAAGAATGACGGTTAACACTTTAACCGCCCAGAAGGAAAACAGGCCCAAGAGCTAAAAAGCCCAGGACGATCAACGCGCACGCAGACGGTCAACTCCAACGTTGACCGTCCGCGTGCTGTACTTTGGGCCCAAAGGAAGCTTTTCTACAGTAATGGGCCTGGTCCATTCGAGCCCATAATCCATTAGGCGGTCAGCAATGGCTCTCCAGGCATCTCTCGCGATCCCAGCTGGCACTAAAAGGGATATTGACGATATTGGCGTCTCTCGTATAAGGAATGCGCCAGATTTCTCCAAATATTTGCCAGCTTGGGCTCTCCAACGGTAACATGCACAGAAGGAAAGCATCCGGTTTGAAAATCTGTTGGCCGCATCGGAAGGAAACTATCCTTCATAGCTTGGCAACTGGCATCTGCCCCAAAAGGCAAGCCAGCCAAAAATTATACGGGGGATCTCTCCTTCCAAAGAGGGAAGATCATCCTCTCCACCATTAATAAGCCCTTAAATCACCATTCAAGGTACGCTTCCAATCACGCATGCTTTCGATTACTCTCTCAATTGCATATGCTTTCTGTAACACAAACAAGTGCTCTCAGTGAACTGCACTCTCTGCCATTGAAACTCTCAGGATTGCCCAAGCTTTCTACTACACAAACACCCTCACCATCAATCTTAAGGCAAACAAGCGCGCCTCTCACGGCCGTTTACTGCGTTCCCACCTCCTAGATTCAAGGAGGCGTCCCCATCTCCCTTTCATCTGGGAAAACACACTCTGTCTCTCTCTTTCTCTCAATTTCAGTTTCATTATTTTGAAGACTGTTTTACTGACTTGAGCGTCAGAGTATTTTCGGTGGGACAAGTTCCAACCAACACATTGACCTCCTATTCTGTTTAGTGGTGTGCAGGATCCAACTCAATGAACGGAACCGGAACCACATCAAGAGGATTATCCGAATCTGTTTGAAATTCGGATCCGGAGACACATCAAAATTCATTCTCCCATTTGAGAGTTTTGGACATTTTTACCTTTGACCCTATTATATATTAAAATATCTCCTCTTTCATAATGCAATATCAATTATTCCCACAAGGCTAAAATATAAATTAAATTTAAATTTTTTGAAAAATACAAGGATACTAGAAAAATTATGTAAAAATCATAAGGTTTAGTTTGGATTCTAAAACTATGCGCGAGATCTAGGAAGGGACAAACTAATTCTAGGTCTATCGTATATAATTTTACCCTAAATTATACAGCAGTCGGTTTTATAACTTGAACCTGTAACTATTACATTATATAGTAATAATTCTATCATCGCAATAAGACTCTTCTTCCTTTAATACCCAAACTGTAACTCAAAATAGTAACTTCTATGGAATGGGTCGGGGAGATGGTAGACGGCAACACTGAGCTAGAAGCTTAAAGAAGTAGGTAGCCTAGTGTCTAGATAGAATTTACAATGAAGGGAATGTGTAACCCACTCTGCTAAACTTTCGAATCAGGCTGAAGAGACCATAGGCAAAATGGACAATCCAATCAGCTCAGCCATAACCCCTCAATTTGAGAAATACAACTATGGTTGGTATTGTTAATTTAAATATCGGCCTATATCTATTAATATTAGATCCCTTGATAATAATATTTTTTAATATAACAATATATCACTGTATTAGTGATAAATCAGCCAATATAATCATGTCAATTTAAGATTTTTGAAACTTTTTTCTTCCGAAATATCCGACACCAATAACGAATATTTGATATGGTCGTGACTTATACTATTCCGATATTTTTGTCTATACAATCCCGACCATTTGTGTTGGGTCCTCTTGTGTTTCAGCTCATAACAATCCCTCCGATTGTCTATCAAATCAAAAACCAGAATTTAAACCAGCAATATAAAAAAGATAAGAACACTTGACAAACCGAACAAGTTCTACAGATTTATCGGTAAGGTTGATGATCCTGAAGAACAGCCTGATTCACAAGTCAGTCAACCGAGGAAAATGTGAAGGGTAGATTCACAGCTCTACTAGACAACTTCTTAACAAAACCTGGATATGAAAAAGGATTTCATAGTTTAAACTGTAGATTGCTACTCGAAACATCTGTAAACACTTATCTGATACATGTAAATCACAGTGGAAAAGGATGGAAACCAAATGAATATAAACACCACAAAACAAAATCACAAAGAGTAGATCATATCACCATGGAAAACACAATTTCATAACTCAAGTGGGAAAAAGCATTATAGACAAAGGGAGTTGCTGTCATACCGGGATTGAGTTTTTCTTAAGCCACTCCAAAGCATTGATGGATAAGTGACTGAGGAAACCATTCAAAAGATATTCCAAATGATACCAGGAAAAAAAATTATAAACAATGATATTTGCGATAAGAGCTGCGTGCATAAAGCCCATGGTTCTTCTAGCAAACTTCAGCAAATCAAAATATTATGTTTACCATTACCACTAATTGGGTTCATTTATTATTTAATCAGATCACTTGCTAACATGTTCAAGTAGAATATCACTATAGATAATAGAAAACAGAACTCTGCTACATACATAATAATGGCAGCCATATGAAGAAAAAACGGATGCACTTAACAGGCTAAGCACCTATGTTCACCCTGTAAGCCATATGGTCAAGTAGAATTGTTGAAAAGCTGCTTCTGTCTTCCCGGTGATAGAGTATTCTTTGATAGAAATATCCACAATATGCACAGCGTAAATGTACAAAGGGAAGATAGAAGGAAATTTTCTTTAAATAACATTGGTGTAAGGTTATTTTGCAAATAAAAGAAGATGACTTTATATACAGTCTTCCAACTTGTGATCTTTAACTAGACACTGGAGTTTAATCATTATAAGTTATAAAGTGAGCAATAAATTCACGTTAGTGTAAAAGGCCCAGTATGGGCACCATTCAACTCCCACAATTATAACACCACTAACTAGATGATTCTTGAATTAGATGATCCCTTGAAGAAACGTAAACAACATAATATAATAGAAACAAAAAAATTAAGCACAGGAAAAGAATCAGAGAAAATGAAGAATTTATGCATACAAATTGCATATACTTCCGACCTCATCATATGTTTTTCATGCTGATGCATAATTGGATGAAGCACGGTGCCCCATTTATCATTCCAACAGAGATTCAGAGTTTGAATATTAACAACATGATCGCTAATCTTACCCAAATATAGTTGGGAAGCCTGCCAAGTATCCCAGTTTGAACATGTTGATATTCACTTTATTGAATTAAAAATTGCAGGATCATGATTACATCTTAAACTACTTGATTAATCCGTAAGCTAGACAAAATAAACTCTGCCCTTGCAACTTTCGTATAACAAAATGAAAACAAAAAGTACTTATTTGATATCCTTTCTCATTCCACCAAATTCCAATCCATCTTTATAGAACTATACCTCTAATGAGCCTTCCACCCTTTATGCAAGGGCAAGCTTTCATCTCCCCCAAAATCCCTGTTTTTCTGGGGATGTATCTACCTGCTCAACAAGAAGAGCAAGTCTTAAGCATATCCATCATATATGGAAACACAATAACAAGGAGTTAATGTCATGTAACAGAGAAAACAAGCACCTGTGCCTCAAGATCAGGAATTCAATAATCATATCTACCTCTGTCACCAAAAAAAAAGGGAAAAAGAAAAAGCATCAAGCAATTAAATGCCAGCAAGAATCATCAAAATCTCCAGAAAGAAGCAATCATTTGAGAGAGAGATAGAGTACCTTGGCTGGGGCATCAAGACCTCGATAAGTCTCGGGAGACAAACCGACCAACCACAAACAAGGGAAAACATTCTACAGAGAAACCGGCACCGAAATCAACATCGACAGAAAACCAAGCTAGACAACGAAACAACAGAAACAGAAATATGTGGAAAAAAAAATGAAAGCAAAAGTAAAAACTACTGTGTGATCACTGACATCCAATTGCTTCTGCACAGTCCTCGCTCTCTTCCGGGGCCTCCGAGCTGGCTTCGAGCCACTGAGAGCGTAGATATCCTCCTCAATTTCCTCCCTCGACAGTGCAATCCAAAACCTCCGATTCTCTCTGCTCTCCGCTGTGCTCGACTCAGCGAATCCCCGCAGCCTCATCGATTTCGGCAAGTTCTCCATTTGCTCGTGAAAGTCTCCATTCTTCGACGCTCCACCGCCGATCTCGATCGGAGGCTTGATCGCAGCTCTCCTTGGTCTTAGATTCCACGGCTTGTGAGCCGATTCATCGCCTTGAGGTTCAGCTTCCGCTGCTCCAACCTCCGCCACGTCACTATCTCTCACTGCAACCACAACTCTGGCTCTATGTTCATCATCGCCATCATAGAAACTCTCGTTCAGTCGTTCTTTCTCTATCTGCGGCGTCGCTTGCTGCTGCTGTCGCTGTGTTATGTCGACGAATGAGATACGGTTCCGACCACTGCGAGATCCGAGGGTTAGCTTGCGGTTATCGGACTCAGCCTCGGCGCCCTTCGAAACACCGTCGTAGTCCCCCCTGTCCGACGACAGTGAGCACCGATGACGATTATCATTCCGCTCACTTTTCTCGGTGGACGGAGGCGGCGACGACTCCGTAGACCGCCGGAAACGTTGAGGACTGTTCACTGAGTTTTTTGAGGCCCACTTCAATAAAGGAAGAGGAAAATTATGAAGCGGTGACTTCGATGGACCGGTCGCCATGGCAAGTGAGTGGAGAGAAAATTAAGTTTTTCCAGTCTCACTGTGATTATACATACACGCTAACTGCTCACAGTAGCAAAGAATAAGCAAACGATGAGCCTCTCGAGGATAGGAAACAGACGCTAATGTGAGAGAGTGGCGCCGGAAAAGACGAACGCGGCGGAGGCAGCAGCGGCGAGGTGGCGCTGAAGAAGAGAAAATTTGTTTACTTTTTTTCCCATTCTACTCTCTCTGATTTATGTTTCCCTTTTATATGGTGTTTGTTCTACGGGTACCGCAGCTTCGGTGGTTGCGATTTTTCGGGCACATTTTTCGCCCGTGGTTTTGGGGAGGAGCGGGGCTGCGCCTCGTAGTGGTTTCGTAATTGTTAGATATAAATTTAATAATATAAATATTAAAATTAAAAAATTATAATTTTTAAATAATTTATATTTTAAAAATAAAATTACATAAATTGTAAAATTTATATTTAATAATTCTAAAACTTACGTTATACTAAGAGTGTGTGAGGGTCGAGACTAGGTAGTCAACATAGTTCAAATCGAAAACTAGCATCCAGGAGTTTGTTATACCTGTATGGTTTGGATTGAAAGCTCTAATAGACACCCGAAATATACCATTGACATGACTGTCAATTTTGAATAACACGCGAATTAGAGTACAATGTGGGTTACCTGAGATGGTAAAATGAGTCGATCGAAGTGATTTACAGAACTTACTCGACACAATACAAGAATTACAAGAGACAGTTTTGACAGAATGAAATAAGTATTTCTTAACTATGTCCAATATAGCGAACACGACTACCTAAAGGAAGTGTCTAAGACTACTGTCTCACATTTGCAAAACCGTTCGAACCTTTCAAATATGTAATCTTTCTATAAATAATCACGGAATGTAACCAAGTTTTGGTTGGAGATTGAGGGATTGAATCATATTAATATTGAGTTTTCTATTAATTAGTGCACATTGGTAAAGAAGTTGGCTTTTTCCCAAAACCTTTGTGTCCCTTCATTTGTGTAATTTAGTCTCTCAAACATATATACAAAACATTAGTGTTGGAATAGGTTGAGCCCGATCAAAGCCTCATTTGAGTCATTGGGTGATCACTGCTAGGGAGTAGATGTGCAAACCGACTTGCCTGGTTAAAGAACATCGTTGTTCATGTCCTTGATGAATTGGTGCAGCCGTCGATAGAACGAGTTGACAACTTTGGAGAAGGTTTAAAGACATGCGAGCATACTCATGAATCTTCCTAGAAAATTCTCGAAAAACTAACTGGACTAGAGAATGAAGTGGTGATATTGTGAAAATTGGTGGGCAAGCAATATTTGGATCGGGGTATTGGTTCATCAGCTAATCCATTCCATGACATATGGAATGCCAGGGAGTTGGATATCTTTTCTCAGATATGGAGCAGTGCATGGACACCACTACAGAGTAGGAGTTGAACTAAGGGAAGCTTGCTAGTACGTACATAGCATGCGACTCCAAATTATGGTGTCAAATGTGTTTGATGGACGATATGAATGCGAGGAGACCCTGTATGAGACACGCGAGTAGCTTGAGAAAAAATTGAAGGATCAATTTACTCCTTGCAACACGCTTGGGGTTGTAAGGGACGTTGGAATGCCTGAAGGATAGCAACACAATGGGGTAATATGAGAATGACTTGAGTTCCATGATGTTGAACATGCAGAATATGTCCAATGAAGATTAAGTTATTTAACTTTCTCTTAGGTCTACAAGAGTGAGTGTAGGTTGAATCATGGTGGCAGAATGTGAAGGATCTGTCGGGTGCTACTGCAGTAACTAAGCCCAGGTGGATTATAAGACGGCCAAGGACAAAAACATGGGATAGGGAAAGTTGTGAGAGGATGGCAAGAGGTGTGATAATGGCAATTCCAGTTCACGGATTGATGCACAAGCTCACCCCTTTCAGGGTGAAGATCCAATGACTCACTAGAGATGCTTCTGCTGCAGCAGAAGATTCTCCCAAGCAGGAGAAGCTAAACCTGATGATTACAAAGGTAAGGGCAGAGTGGTAGTGAGCAGGAGATTAATGCCTGAGTAAATCCACTACAATTGTTGAGTAGGCTGCAGGTTGTGGAGACCGCCCTCTGACTAGATGTATCTCACATGAGAAACATCGCTCAAATGTGTCCTCGAGCTCAAGCAAGATCAAGACTGTGAATGCACAAACATAAAAAGTTGTTTGTATTGCTCGTGATGTGCTGGTCGTCTTAAAAGTAGGATGTGGAAGGCATATATGATGGTAGTTCCCCTAAAAATTCTCAATATGTATATCTAGTATGATATTTTCAGGAAAATACAGATAACTGTGTTTTCTTGCCATGAAGGAACCATGATCATGGAGGAACGAGGTCAGGATTCTACTAACGACTACCAACTATCAGCGAAGGCAGGCAACCAAGTTGAGAAAGTAGCACACATGTTGACAATAGGTGTTGAAATGGGGAGACCATAAGGAGCCACTTACCTTGTTACAGTGCTGGAAAGGAAGCCAGACCTTAAGGTGGTGGTTCTTGATGCAATTGCTAGACTACTGAAATAATATTCGAATGTGACACTCCTAGAATTGCCCTCTATGTTTCCTTCAAGGCGTACTATTGACAATTAGATTATGTTGGTTTTAGACTGTCAACTACCAACACAGTCCCTTACCGAGTAATCAATGGAGTTGGCCTGGCTATGAAGGCAATGATGAGAGTTGTTGGACAATGGGTTCATTTAACCATCCAAAGCCCCTATGGTGCACCGTTTCATCTCTAGAAGAAATTGCATGACTGATATTTATCGACTATCAATCCCTCAACAGATTGACTGCCAAGAACATATACTCGGCGTCACTGGTGCACGACTTAATGGGCATGTTGAGTAAAGCTGCATAGTTCAGACAGATTGACTGTAACGTCCCCGGAGCATCCGCACTGACGATATTGTCCGCTTTGGACCGTCCCCTGCCGCCAAGGCCGTCACAGGGCGCCTCACGGTTTTGTTCCTGGCAGACCCTCACGGGCCCCCAAAACGCGTCGCCACGGGGAAACATGTTCCCCACCCATCAGAGTGCCACAACAGAAGCGTGACGATATTGTCCTCTTTGGCCGTCCCCTGCCGCACACGGCCGTCGCAGGGCGCCTCAAGGATTTTGATGCGAGTCCCACATCGGGAAGTTGGAGGCACAACCTTCCGCTTATAAGTTGGGGGGCTCTCCCTCCCATCAGGCTAGTCTTTTGGGATGGGCTCTCCCCCTGGCTTGTGCTCGCCTCACTGGTGCTCTCATTGAGACATGCCCGGCGTCGGAAAGGGCTACCTGCGGAGGGGCTGACCTGCTGCCGGTGCGCCGGGGCGGAGTGAAGCGTCGCAGAGTGAAAGCCGTCGAGGTCGCGGCTGTTGAAGGAGGGAGGAATGATGCGAGTCCCACATCGGAAAGTTGGAGGCACAACCTTTCGCTTATAAGTTGGGGGGCTCTCCCTCCCATCAGGCTAGTCTTTTGGGATGGGCTCTCCCCCTGGCTTGTGCTCGCCTCACTATTTGATGCAATCGCCATGTTGTCGCCGTCGTTGATGATGAAGAACGCAACGGAAGGGGAGATCTGCAGAGGAGGAATGCGGCCGCTTTGTTCGGGGTAAGAGGGAAGGAGAGGGAAAAGGGAGAGAAGAACAGGGAGAGGGGAGTAAGACGCAGGAGAGAGAGAGAATTGAATATTGATTTCCTGCCTTCACCGTAACCGTGCCAACAATATATACGGGAACGGGAAATTAAGAAAAACGGGAAACGGGGAAATTCTTCCACGGGGCTGTAACTAATGCCTTGCCAAACAATCAGAACAGAAACAAACCAGGAACGGGGGTCTTGTAACAGAAAAACGGGAACTCAGGAACGGGATTCTCTAAGGAAACAAACCAAACAACTCAGGGAGAAAATGAGAAAAGAAAATAATTAAAGGTTTGTAACATTGCCCGCTCCTTCAAAACAACCTTGTCCTCAAGGATGAGCAAGAGGAAGGTCCGAGAAACTGCCTGCTTTTCAAGGAGGTATTCGCTCATATCAATTTGAACCCGAGCATTTCTGAGATGAAAATGAAAGGAGACAAGGCTGTGCTAGCTCAATCTTCCCAACACCGGTAGGACCCATGAACATGAAGCTTACTAGCTCGGGGCTGAAACACGGCCAATGCCCTCCATTGCCACTTCAACAGTTTGCGGTTTTAGGAAAAAATGCTTGGATCCAAAAAGCTGTCCCCATGCTCAAATCCCATCTGTTCCCATGGTTATAGCTTGCAATTTCCTCCGTCTGGGAATTGGACAGCTTTGACAGCATAAGATTGAGGGAAAAAATTGAGAGATCCATTGGCATAATCAGAAGCATTGTGAGGTTCAATATAGAAGCAGCCGGTGTGTATAGGAGGAAAGCAAGAAGTCCACTAATGTTTTCCAAAAATAAAAAGATTAATGGGTAGGAAGTTGTACCCCAGGTAGAAAGTTCCCAGGCTTGAGAAGCATCCTGGTGGCAATTTTTCATGGTACCTGAATCTGTTTGGCCCGCTTCAATGAAGATGATTGAAGTAGATACATTAGTGTTATGGATTTCATAGTTGTGAAATGAGGGTTGGCAGACTATTGTGGCACAGCATGCCCCAAAATTGTGAGCCCAAGTTCTCTTATCTACCCGGGCATTTATGGTGTATATGTTGCTGGCGCAGGCTATAAGCTGTATAGCTGTTCCCAGGAGAAGAAAAACGCAATTGGAGGCCAATCCAACCCCTTTCCAGTATGGTCCCAACAGACCATAGAAGACTTGAAACAGCAGCCCTGAGAGCCTCCCCATTTGAGAGAAGGCGCATGGTAACGGCAGTAACCCTTGAGCAACAGCACGAGACATCCCACCAATAGCATCAATGAGTCCATGGCAAGCAGCATCGGTACCAGTCCATACTCTTCCTTGTGCATTCTCCTCCATCTTATCTACAGGCATTGATCTTGAATAAGTTGCTTTATCTCGAAATAATTTGTATGCGTATTCTGCAGACTTGGCAAAGAGATCTGCTTCATCTGGTCTGAAAGGTCGCTGTTCAGCAGCAGGAAGCTCAGCATACTTTCCCCTTGATATAATCTCTTTGTTGAAACCAATCTTTTCATACAGATTTCCCAAATTAAACTTCCCTGTGACTACTCCAATTGAGCCTGTTAACGTAAGATTTTCTGCCACAATGGTTCCCGCTGCCATTGCCATGTAGTAACCTCCACTAGCAGCCACGTCTGACATTGAAGCAATAACAGGGATTGAGGTTGCAAGAAGTCTGATCTCCCTCCACATCAAATCAGAAGCAAGAGCATCACCTCCAGGGCTATCAATTCGGATGATTGCTGCTTTGTATCTCTTGGACTCTCTTACACTCCTTATCTTTTCAATCAACTGCTCCGCAATAATGCCAGACGTAGGTACACTTAATGGGCTGCGGACACGACTAATGCTCCCAGAGGTTCTGATTACAGCGATCCGGTCTTTTCCGCCTGACAAACCAAGGGTCCATTTCCTTACTACTTGCGGTTGAACTCCCATGTTGTAACACTCTTCACCAGTCCAGGTTGGAGGAGGGCAGGTATACATTCCCACTCCAGCACCCGCCTCTTTGGCAATGAGGAACGAGCCAGTGAGAGCAAATTGTTTGTAAACTCTGCGTTTGTGCTCGATGCGAAAGAACCTGGCATTTACATTACCCAACGCATTGGCCACAACACCTACAATTTCCCAAGAGGTATCATCAAATGCATGTCCTGTCTCAGAGCTTGCACGAATTTGAAGACCTGCAATATGCAGATGAGAGTTGATTAACCGGCTAAGTGCACGGCCAGAGTTTGCCCATTTAGCACGCACGGGAACCTTGTGCTTAAACTCAATTGCCATGTTGAGTGCTACTCGGACCCAACTGTCAAAACTTGCTCCAGCACTTGCTCCAGCTTCGGGAAATTGTAATTTCTTGACGAAACTAGTGGTGGAAAAAGGGGCGTCAGTTTTCAGAACCACTTTGTTAATGGAAACAACATCTCTTTCACCCTTCAGGCCAGCCTTCACTATATCAAACTGTGAGGCATGAAACCTCCTAAGGCTCGCATTACTCTTCAGCGTAATTGCCATAGCATTATTTTCACTCAACTTCACCCAGTGCTCAGGAGCTTCTACATCCTTAATCTCCAACCACCATGGTGACCTCACTGCGTGAAGTATCCCATTGTCTGCAGTTGGTGTTGCCAAGCCTTCTTCAGGCCCATCCACCGAAACAACAACAGGATGGCCATAAACGACTCCTTGCAGCAGCAGAGTGGACAAACTAAGAGGACCCTCCAAGGCCTGAAGATGTATGGTTGGGGGAACCCCTAACCCAATTCTGGAAACAAATTGGCCAGGGAGATGGTGGTGGATGGTTTTGGGAAACGGAGCCGTTGGAATTTCAGCTCCACTGTAGGCGGCCTCTGTATTTGGAACAAGACTCTGGAGGGAACCGTCACAAGTTTTGTGTAACCTGTCACAGTTAGAACACAATCCGTGTGTTCTGTGTGATGCCATTAGTGCAGAATTCGAGTTCTTCATCGGTAATTCTGGCGAAGGGCTGTGTGGGGTAAGGAAATTTTGCAGAATTGTGGTGAAAGGTGACGTAGCCGAGTTGGGAGCTATAGATGTGTGTGGTATTCTGGGTAAGATGTGAGTCTTAGACAAGGATGGAGTGGAAATTAAAGAGGAATTTGCAGACAACGAGGGAAGCCAGTCGGGTGAGGCGCGGTATGGATTTTGCAGTCGCGAGTTCAGAAGTAGTGATGGAGGAAGCTTTTGCCGAGAAGCTGTGGTAGGTAGCTCCTCGAATTGGAGATCAGGTGACACATGTGGATCTAATTTCTCGATTCGAGTCCGAATCGGCAAGGGCTCGGTGAAGTAGGTCCGAAGCAGTTTAGTGGTGGAGAACCCAACCGATGGTGAATCTGAAGATAAAGAGGAATTAGCGGTCGACAGTGGTAAGCGGCCGATACAGGAGTGTCGATTTTGTGTGGAGGTAGAAACGGAGGAAGCGATTGGAGCATCAGGTGATTGTACGGACGCATTGCTCGAAGTAAGGATATTTTGAGAAAAATTAGCAAAGGTGGAAATCGAAATCGGTGATGAAGTTAAAGGGTTTACTGACCGTATAGTGTCTTGCTCGAGGCGGTGGATGGAGCTGCGGAGTTCCGCCATGGATGAGCGGAGTTTGGTGCAGGTCGACCCGATTTGTTCGGCTTGTGAGGACATGCGGGCATCAAATCGGTCGGTAGCTCGCCGGAGAGCCTTCATCTCGTTGGACAGTGCGGCGACAGACCTATCAAGCGCTTCGAGAGCTTGTGCTTCGATCTCCTCTGCATTTCTCTCAATGAGAGCACCATTTGATGCAATTGCCATGTTGTCGCCGTCGTTGATGATGAAGAACGCAACGGAAGGGGAGATCTGCAGAGGAGGAATGCGGCCGCTTTGTTCGGGGTAAGAGGGAAGGAGAGGGAAAAGGGAGAGAAGAACAGGGAGAGGGGAGTAAGACGCAGGAGAGAGAGAGAATTGAATATTGATTTCCTGCCTTCACCGTAACCGTGCCAACAATATATACGGGAACGGGAAATTAAGAAAAACGGGAAACGGGGAAATTCTTCCACGGTCAGTAACTAATGCCTTGCCAAACAATCGAGCAACAAACCAGGCGGGGGTCTTGTAACAGAAAAACGGGAACTCAGGAACGGGATTCTCTAAGGAAACAAACCAAACAACTCAGGGAGAAAATGAGAAAAGAAAATAATTAAAGGTTTGTAACAGATTTCCCACAGCGAACCCTTCCCACCGAGCTCCCCCAGAGCGCGTCGCCCAATGGAAGAGGTATCCACACCCTTTATCAGCGTGCGTGCCGTTCACCTCCCCATACGATGTGGGACTCTACGATCCCCCCACAGGGACCCAGCGTCTCGTTGGCACACCGAACCGGATCGGCTCTGGGATACCATCCGTAACGCGTCCCCTGAGCATCCATGACAGACGATATTGTCCGCTTTGGACCGTCCCCCCGCGCCACACGCGCCTCAAGGATTTCCCCTGGCGAACCCTTCCACAGGCTCCCAGAGCGCGTCGCCAATGGAAGAGGTATCCACACCCTTTATCAGGCGTGCTTCGTTCACCTCCCCATCCGATGTGGGACTCTACATTGACCTTCGATTAGGATATTTGCAAAGTGAGGATTGGTAGAGTAGATGAACCAAAGACAACTTGTTTAACTGGATATGGGCCAAATGAGTTTCTTCTATTGCTTTTTAGGGTCTCTAATGCTCTAATGACATCCAATAATTTAAAGAATTATGTTTTCTATAAATGGCTTGACAATTTTGTAGTTGTATACCTAGAGGATATAGTCATCTATAGCTGTAAACTCAAGGAGCATTTGTAGTATTATGAGAGTGCTGACCCAACTGCAACAATGCAAACTCTATATGACGATGGAGAAGTGTGAATTCACAAGGAAGGAGAACATGTTCCTGTGTCGTGGTGAGCCGATGCCAATGCGGATTGATCTAGGGAAGGTTAAGGAAATTTTTGTTAGACCGATTCTACAATAGTGTTTGAACTTCGATCATTCCTTGGATATTAACAAATTGTTACTGTCAATTTATCATTAACACTTGTAGAAAGCAAGCTATATGACTGAATTATTGAATAAGAGGCAATCAGTGGGCAAGGACAGGCTCATGCCAGGAAACTTTTGATAAGCTTAAAGCCACTGTTGTATCTTTGTCAATGCCGAGGCCACCATCGATGCAACTAACACATCCAACAGGGTTATGGATGCGGTGCTGTCCAGGATGGGCACTCCATTGAGTTTGATAGCTGGAAGCTCAATGACGTCAAGCAAAGTTCTTCTGCTCATGCGAAAGAGATGCCGGTGGTGGTACATTGTCTTCAGGTATGGTGAGCTTGCCTGCTTGGGCCCAAGTTCATGGTGTGATGTGGCCAACACCATCTTCAAGACATAGAATAAGTTGTCCCTTGAAGTGGGTAGGATGCCTAGAGTTCTTGTCAAATATAATTTCATATGGGAAGACAAGCTTCACCACGACAACCTGTTTAGTGGTGCTCTGAGCCAGAAGGAGGTCTAAGCAGCGATGTGTGCTACTATCCGGACAGAGTCAAACATGTGAGATAGGCAGGCATGTGTAAAGGACGAATCTACTTCTTGCAAGCTGGTGTAGGAGGTAGAGGACGAGTTGCAGGTGATATTTATTGGGTTATAAGTCATTTTTATATGGGTCCCATACCTATTTGATGTGTTATTCGGTGGCACACATGATGACACGTGTATTGAACTGATCTAAGAAAAATACCGAATAGCTCGTAACAGATTCCTGTTATATGCATGTGTGCCGATTGCAAAATGGGGTCGCTTGAAGAGTGCGCGAGGGTTGTATGAGCGGGATTTTTAGATTGTTTAGCGGCTGAGGAGTGCCCGTGTGCTAATTACAGTGGGCTTGTGTGCAATGCATGCTCGACAGGGGCTTAAATGCCATTCCTGATATAAATGCACTTGCGCATTTTTTGGGTTATCACTTTTGCAATTTTTGAAACTTTGAGCGGACATTGTTAGAGCGCCGACATTATAAGTCATTTTTGTTTCCTATACCTATTTGATGTGTCATTCGGTGGCACACATGATGACATGTGTATTGCACCCGTGTGCCGATTGCAAAATGGGGTAGCTTGAAGAGTGCGCGAGGGTTGTATGAGCGGGATTTTTAGATTGTTCATGCTCGCCCGTGTGCAATTACGGTGGGTTTGTTAAATGCCATTTAAATGTCATTCCTGATATAAATGCACTTGATGCAATTTTTGGGTTATCACTTTTGCAATTTTTGAAACTTTGAGCGCCGACATTGTGAGAAAAGGAAGAGAAAAATAGAGAAAAGGAAGAAGGTGAAGGTTCAAATATCCATTTGAGTTCTAAATCATATTCTATTCTCCACTAACCATAGGTATGTTGTTCTTGAAATTGATAAGGATATTTTACTAATTTTATTTTTTCTCTTTTGTCTTGTATTTATTATTGTCAGGGCTCATTCATTACGAGGTTTATAACCTTATATTTATTGAGATTTTTGTAACCGAACACATTGCATAATAGACATATTTCGAACGTATAAGCTCGTGATTTTTTCTTCTTATTCAAAAGAGAATTTTTCACGTAAAATCATGTGCTCTTTGTTATTTGCAATTATCATCAGTTTGTTGTTCGTCATCAATTATTTTCTCACGGTTTAAACAATTAGTATGATTCCCAACAAGTGATATCAGAGAGACGGTTATTATTATCGTGTTTAAAATTTTTCTGAATTGATGGAGGTTGGAAACAAAATGATTTGCTTGAATGGCTCAAACTATAAGATTTGGAGGAGTAAAATGAAAAATTTATTATTTATCAAAATAATGTATCTTCTAGTATTTGTTACTCAAAAGCTTGAGTCAAAATCCAAGTAGGAACGAGGTTTTGAATATGAACAAGTTTGTGACTATATTCGACAATTTGTTGACAATAATATATATAATTGTATTCGGCATGAAATACACGCAAAAATATTATGGGAAAAGCTTAAGATGTTTTATACATCAAATACTGGTAATAACAAATTATATCACTTGATGAAATTAATATAAGTGAGATATAAGGAGGATATGTCTATAGTCAATTACTTGAATGGGTTTCAAGGAAGTGTTGACTAATTAAGTGGTATGAGTATTAAGTTTAATAACAAATTGCTAAACTTATGGTTGTTAACCACATTACCAAATTTATAGGAGGTGATATAAATTACCATAGCTAAAACTGTTCCAAATGGCGTGGTGACCCAAAAAAAGAGTTATGTTGAATGAAGTGATAAGATGACGATCATAGGACTCTTCTTCTTCGCACTCTGAAATGATAGTTTTAGAATCGCGTAAAGAAACAAATGGCATGGGCCAAAATCTAGTGAGAAGAACCGAAATAAGTCCCGATCGAGGTACCAAAATCTCAAATGTCACCACTATGAAAAAAGGGACACACATCAAGAAGTATTATTATAAGTGAAAACGTGAAACATTAAAAGGAATGAGAAAAAGGTTAAGAAAACCCAAGATGATGAGAGAGCCTTAGTTATTATCAAGTCTATCTTCTGTTGGTGTGTAAAGAAGATGAAGTGAATAATCTTGTAGATCACGAAACTAATTAGGTGGTAGATAGTGTGGTGCTTCATTTCAAGCCATGTCGAGAAGGGAAATCTTTACGTTTCATACTTCCAGTGATTTTAGATTGTTGAAGATGAAAAATAAAGATATGTCCCAAATTATCAGTTGTGGTGACTTGTGTCTAATTACCAACAACGGAACCTAGGTTCTATTAAGGGATGTTTGACATGTCTCGGACATTTGGTTAAATCATATTTCAACAGAAAAACTAGATGAC
This sequence comes from Nepenthes gracilis, assembly GCA_033239525.1. Classification (NCBI taxonomy): domain Eukaryota; kingdom Viridiplantae; phylum Streptophyta; class Magnoliopsida; order Caryophyllales; family Nepenthaceae; genus Nepenthes; species Nepenthes gracilis. The sequence continues at coordinate 3,468,762 of BSYO01000037.1, forward strand.
AAAGGGTTTTACAACGCTTTCTATAAAGAGATATGGAAATGGATTAGATGATCTCTAATAGTTGCCTGGGGAAAGAAGGTTTTCAACTTATATGTGTTACAAGCCTCAATTTCAACCGGAGATGTACACGTAAGAGAAGCAAAGAGTCCTAAAATCTGTGGTACCTATGATTGAGTTACATAAGTGAAAAGGGACCGAACTATTTAGCTAATAAGAATTTAATTCGGGGTGTGAAGGAA